>JAAWXA010000009.1:4364550-4609680 GCA_038090715.1 Florisuga fusca
GAGGGAGGGAGGGAGTGAGGGAGGTAAAAAGCTCTAAAATTACATTATCTCCAGTAACATTAGCTCTGGCATACTCCACATACATGTGGTTTATTGTATGTATCACTTACATACAATACACTTTCCCTAATGTATCACTGATACTTATTTTGAGTTATAGGCTATGGAGCTTCCCAAGTGGGCTAATTAATGTTGTGAAAGAAGCCATAACATGGAATTTATTGCATTTATATTGTTAGATTTTTCAGTCTCAATGTTGCAGTAATATTAGAGGTTTATTTTAAGATTTATAAAGGTTTGGCTTATATTTTCTGCCTACAAATATGCATATCAATCACAAACATATTCAAGGACCCAGGATACTGTGAGGAACAGGGAAAAGCTGGTGAGTTGGATACCTGAAGACAATCCAATTGTCCTGGTTTGGGCCAGGATAAAGGTGATTTTCTCGTTTGTACTTTTGCTTTCAGCTAAGTTTCTTGTAAGCAGTTGCACTTGCTGAAATTAACAGCAAGTTTCTCAGACAGTGTCTGCTTCTAGGACTGATAACACTGGATGTTTATAGTTACTGCCAGGCCCTGGTGTGCAGAGCCAAGGACACTGCTCAGCTCTGAGGAACATTTTACCCTGCAGAAGGAGTAAAGAGGTCCCACCTGAACCCCTCCTCTGGGGAGGACCGGACAGATAGACGCCAGAACTGACCAAACAGAGTATTCCATCCCATACACCTCATACTCAGTATAAATTTGAGGGATCACGAGGGTAAAACCCCTTCCTGCTCTTCCTTCGCCTGTTCCCTGTGTGCTTTGGCATCCTGGGAGGATTCCGTCCGTTCCTCTGCCTGTGGTCCTGATCCGTGCCAGCCTGAATCTGTGTGTTCCTGCCTCCAGCTCCCAACTGCTGCCCAGCTCCAGGAGTCCAGTCTGGACTTTCCCAGGGCTGCCCTGCAGCCTCGGTGGTGATGTGAGAGTTATTGGGGAAAGGGGGGAGGAACGTGATATCAATTTTCCTGTATATTTGTATATATTTAGTAATTTTTCCTATTTATCATTACTGTTTCATTAAAGTTGTGTAGTTTAGTTTCCAACACATAAGCATCTCTCCCTTATTCTCTCTCCTTCCTTTATCAGGGAGGAGAGGGGGATTAATAGAGAGCATCTGTCATTTGGTTTAATTGCTGGGCCAGTGTTAAACCGTGACACCAATAAAGACAAACCTAAGTACTCTGATGGTCAGGCACAGCATTGGGCATTTATCTGCTATCTCAGAATCAGGGACTGTCAAGCAAGCTACTCTCCCACCTAGAGCAGCAGTATCCTTAGGGAGGCAAATTTTTTTTATGTCTATGAACTGAAATCTGCCCTTCTCAGAACTGGTAATGCAGCTTTTATTTATTAACATAGATAAATGGACTGAAGTCAAAATATCAAAAGAGGCAAATGTATTGCATTCAGTATGCATATTAAATATCACTAGTAGGCAATTCAAAGAGTTATACCTCTTACTCCCTGTACTCTGAGAGAACTCTGTCCTCAAAGAGGGCAACACTTACTTGCTAAGCAGTTTTGTTTAAATTAAAAACCTTAAAAACTTCAGGTTTACGGGTTTGTGGGGTTTTTTTGTTTGTTTGTTTGTTTTTCCTAAATACTTAACATAAGTCATGGATTTATTGCTCATACGCTACCAGTAAAATGATCATCATGTCAGGTCTGGTAAGTCAGAGGTAGTATAATGCCTCTATTTTATTCACCTGCTGGAGCTCACGGTGGTGCCAACCTTCTGTGGTGCTGGGCGACTGCTACCAGCAGATCAGTTCCAAAAATCACCTCAGATTCAAAGCTCAAAGAGACATATGGACCAATTTACTATGGGTTTATCAGCTGTCATGTCCCTTAAAACACATATTACAAACAAGAGATTGCTGTTTCTTAGTGGCAGATGAGATCTGCCACCCCTGTCACTGCGCCTGCATCCATAAACCAAGAATGTGAAGTCAAAAGGCAGGAGGACAGAGAGGTGTGAAGCAGCCAACTCCAGATTCCAGACAAAACTCTTTGATTAATACCACGATGAGATGGAAGCTTATTAAAAGAAACAGCTGAATCTGATGAAAAAAATCATCTGAATCTGATCTTCTGCCACTGCCTTAAACTTTGCTCAGTTATTGCTGTGCCTTTCATAATTACAGAGTAAGGTTCTATAGCATTGGAGATAGCAAAGAAAAACCAGTACCCCTACTCCTATTCCTTCAAATTCAGCATCTATCTGTCCTTCTCTGTGATAGGCAGATACAACCTGAAGCCATGCAATTTTTATGTTCCTTCAAATATATCACTAGAAAGGTAATTACAGTGTCTCCCTGGTTTCTGCAACCTTTATCACAGAATCAGGTTGTCTGCAGAACTATTAGTGCTTTCAGTATTGCAAATTGTCTTCTGCAACTCACACTGATGTCTGCTTTAAGTGTCCATCTGTTGTACTTACATAAAGCTACAAAAGGGGAGGGAAAAGAGGGACACACTCTCTCCAGTTTGGGTGTAGAAGTACCATAGTCTTTAATGAAAAAGAAAGAAAATTAAGTCCTCCTTATCAACTTCTATAATTCCTAAACAATGTGCCCTACACAGAAGTTTCAATTTCACGTTGGTAGTTTCTTCTTCCTGGCTGTACCACCTTTGAAATGATTTTTTTTTGTCCTCAGTTCTTCACTATGCAAAAAAATTCTTGAAGTTAGTTAATGAGAAATCTCTCTAAATTTTCTCCAGGATGTATATTATCTCCACTGCTTTATAATTTCAGATCAGACTGTCTACACCTTTCTTTTTTTAAGGAATTTTCCAAAATAAGAAATAATTGACATGCTTGTTTCCCTCAACAATTTGCAGAGACAGTGACAGCTTTGCATCAATTATCGAAACAATGAGAGTTCATTTGAATACTATGAAATAAGTCTTTATTCATGAAAGAACTAAAATACTGTGACAGTATGTGCCTGATGCCTGTATCTTAATAATGATCACTTCCGTGTTTAAGAAAAAGACAAAACAACAAAAACCCCCAAGCCACCCTGAAGAAATGCAAACTTAAAACATCACACATTACATTGGAATGGTCTCCCAGGAGAAGTGGTGGATTCCCCCACTTCAGAAAGTTTTAAGTCTCAGCCTGATGGGGTGCTGAGACATCTCTTATAAACAGTAACATCAGATGGGTTGGACTAGATGATCCCTGAGGTCCCTTCCAACCTGACATTCTATGATTCTATGAAAGCAGTATCTTCTCTAGCCTAAAAAGTTCAAAACCTCCCCAATCAGATAAATTTGCTTTCTGCACTTGTCAGAATTCTCTTCCTTAACAGCCTGTGAAATGCAGTTCCTGTGTTGGAAGCTTTAGGTGAATCTACCAAGCCTATAAACAAGCTAAGATTTTGCCTGACTTCTTCAAAATCCTTAATCTCAGAAACCTTTATATGTAAGACTTCAATTGTAACTCAGGTTTAGAATGCCACCCAACACAAGGCATCATAGTCTAAAAAACTCTGCAACACTTCATTTTGTGGTTAACTACGCCAGGAAAAGTATTTCTGTTTGGCTACTGTTTTGCTCAGTATCACATTGCTTTCTGACTAATTAAAACCAAGATAAAGAGCAGTCTTCTGGTACTTATATAAATCTATTGAGGTTTTGGGGGGGGGGGGTTGTGACTAGATTTTGAGCAGGAATGAAAAGCGATTTGTAAAGAAGACACTTACCTTCTGCTCTCCAGTGGGCGCCCATCACTGGAGATGCTTCGGGGGATGTTGGCTGCTCGTTCTGGGGGTGGCATTTTCACCTCTCCTTTCCCAGAGCCAATCCTAGATGGTACTGGACTTTGCATTTGAGATGGTACCTGAGCCACATGAGGTCCCTGCCCCTTGCTTGCATTTCGCTGCCATTTGTTATTATTTCTGAAGGGAAATTTGAATTCATAAGACATTCCTTCATTCACTTTGTATTCCATCACTGGCATACGGTAGTTTTCTGAAGAACTCCTGGAAGGGAAGAAATTTAACATGCTGCTATAAAAAAAAAATATATGTATTCTCTTCACAAGGACATATACCTGAAGACAGAAGCTGAATCAATTCTATGGAACAATAACTGTACAATTTTGCTTTACAGAAACATGTATTTTTATATAAAAAAATTTTTGATACTCTTAATCTGATTTCTGGGTTATGAAAGCTAAAAAATCTGCTAGTAGGTTATCTTCCCTTCCTAATTCGAAAAAGTTTTAGAACTTGCCTGAACCTAGACAAATGAAGCTGAAATATTTGTTCTTTTGATATAAATCTATCTGATGCTCAGACATCCATAAAAAGACAAGATTCTCATGAAATAATGCATTACATTTAATTTTCAAATTATCTTAAGGCTATCTTCAACTGTTAAGACTTGGATAGGAGCACAGGTAACAGCTATGAACTGAAAGAGGACATATTTAGTTTAGACTTCAGGAAGAAATTCATTACTGTAAGGGTGGTGAGACATCAGCACAAGTTGCCCAGGGAAAGTTGTGGCTGCCCCCTCCCAGGAAGCATTCAAGGCCAGGCTGGATGGGGCTTTGAACAACCTGGTCTAGTGAGAGGTGTCCTTGCGCATGGCAGGGAGGTAAGAGCTAGAGGATCTTCAAGGTCCCTTCCCACCCCCAAAAATGTATGATTCTATGATCTTTGGCTTTGGAGTACCTCAGTTGATAAATTTCCACATTATGAAAATAGAACGCTCATGACAAATTCTAAATACCAAGCCCAGATTATACCCTTCTTTGCTTTCTGAGGATGTACAGCAATAGGACATGATAAAATTGAAGTAAAACAGGACATAAACTAATGTAGTTCACATCAGATGTAGGGCAATCTTCTGCATATACTTAAAATAAGGAACTTGGAAAGCAGATGTGCCCTTCGGCTTTGCTGAGGATTATGACATATATATATTGACAAATATATATACCTCTACTTAACTGTTTTTTTTATAGTGTTATCTACACACATAATTTACTAATAGAAAGGAGAAGTAAACAATCAGTGCAAAATTTTCTGCTTCTAGCTCTTCCTCTGATTACACCATCAGTGCTGAAAAATGCCAGTATTTCTTCCCAGCTAAAATACAAAACAAAACAGCTAAGTGGCTCTGCTGACATTAGCAAGTTGTGCAGTCTAACAGGAGCAGAGAAAGTGCCTGAAGTCAGTGCTGAGGTCTGGATGTCCACAAGATACACACGTTGTGGCTTTACTTTGGCCTGCCATCTAGTTTTGACCTGCAAGTGAAATGAGCAGTTGAAGGCACCACGTGCTCCTGAAGCCCACGTAGTTCAGCTTCACCTGAAAGGAAATCAGTTTGTGTGCTCCCAGGCTACTATGATATGAGCCACTGCATGGCAGATGGGGACAACCAGGAGACTTGTTTTCAAAGTCCACTCACAACCTGAGATGTTGATATCCTTGCCGTTTCTTTTCATATTTTATGTCTCTGCTGCTCCTTCTTTAGTGGTTATGTACTTCAGTAGCCTGGGTTTCTCCTGGTTTTTTTTAAAACATAGTTACAATTTAAGCAGTAAGAATACTGTTCCTGTTCCCGCTGTGCCCTTAACTTCAAGGTCAGCAATCCATACAGCCAAGGAGTTGAGTGGCAGTATTTTAATGACCATCTATCAGAGATGCAACCATAACAAGGCCTGTCTCTGTGCAAGGTGTTAGATTATGAGTCAGAGTGCTTGGGTATCTTCTTGTATGTGCCACTGACCTTGTACATGTGCCTGTTAGCAAATCACCTTACCTAGCTGCACCCCTGCTCTTCCTCAAAATTCATGCCAATCAATGTATTATGATAGGGACTGCTTCCCATATGAATGTACAACAGCAAGCACAACTGATTTTCATTTTAGTTATGGTCTGTAGATGTTACTGTAGTAGGAATATTATATGACCTCCAGAGGACACAACAAAAGGACTCCAATTTTGGAAAACTGCCCCAAAAACTTGCTTTGTGAAAACACTTAAGGCAAGTCTCTAGTAATATATATATAGGATAGCTATAAATGCAAGACACAGTTCCTAAACCTCAATGGTTCTGGACACAGCAAGCAGGCTAACAAGTTGCTTTATGGAATTCTATAACTAGGCAGTAACAATGGACATTTACTCATAGAAGACAACAACATGATGCCAAAGTGCAGTATTTCAAAAAGTGCAGTAATTTCTCCTCCTGATATGGGTTTGGATATGCTAAAGCTGTCTGCTTTTGACTGTACTTAATTTACTTCAGGAGTAATAGGATCCCTGCTTTCCATATGGATTTTTCTGCTCTAATCCTTCTGCTATGATTGCAGCTGAACTTTTCCATTTGCTCAGGCTGCTAAATACTGTGCAAAAGCTTTCCAAATACCTCACGGGTGACCTTATGCCACTGCTCATTTTAATCCCTCACGTGTATTCAATTTTCCACTGACAACTAAAGGACAAATAAAACTCCTTTTTTCTCTGCTCCTCTTTTGCTACCAGTTACAAAAGAAATTAATATGGCTCACAGCAAAAACAAACATGGATTCCTCAAAGGAATGAGTTCAAGGTATTTGCTCAGGAGACACAATTTCATATCAATGTAATAAATGGGCATTTAGGTTGAGCTCCAGCCTTAAAGATACAAAGATTTAGCATCTATGCCTACAAAGATATTGCCTGATTGGAAAACAGCAGTGCAAAACAGCAAGGATTGAACTTTGATAACTGTACTTCTTTCCTCTTGGCAAATCTAGCATTATCCTTGAGCTTGCCTGCAGGCACATTTAGTCTAGTGAAGATAACTGGGTTTTTAATTACCTATAACACTTTCAAAGTATTCATACAGGATGTCAGGAATATGGGAATCAGATTTAGTGATGTGGCTGGATGCTACAGACAACTGCAGAAGAATTCAGGTAGGAGCATTAAAAATCACAAGAAGTTTTACTGTGAGTTCAAGGAAAACTGACTTAGCGTCAGGTTTAGGACAAAAAGCATGTATTAGTGATTATTTCTGACCAAGCGATGTTTGAAAGCTATAAAAGCAATAATACAGTTGTGACAGGAGCCCTAGGCTTAACACGAATGGGAAGCAAGAGACATGCAGCAAGATCTATTGCTGAGCCAAGAAGAATTACCATTTGCAGCATTTTCTCTGGCCAGATTCATACCTTTGATAAATGCACATAATTTACAGCCTTATGTATTTGTGACAATAGAATAATGTGATTCTATTAATAGCTTTCAAGAATTACCTCATTGAAAAGTACTGACAAATGGGAAAGCAGGGAGGGAAATACACAATTAATTTTGATGCAGCATAAACACATGACTGCCAAAAAAACCTTTACTTCCATGGCATATAAAGCATACATCAGTTTCTTTTAACTAAGTTGTGGTATTCTGTTATTATTTTGTGGGGCCCAGAGTCTGAATATGGGCAGTTTTTCCTGCCTTCTTCTTTCACCTTACAATACTGGATGGTGTATTTAGAATTATACCACAGGTTTTGGAGGTTAACACTTATTTCTGTGCTGTTCCTGCCCCCTCTGGCCTCCAAATCAAGATAAAATTTCAGAACAAACGTTCTGAACCATTTCATACCCTAATTACACAATACCTGCGTGGTGTGCAGTCCTCATATGGAGGGACAATGACAACCTTGACTGTTACTGATGTCCTCAGAAGATCAATCATTTGCTCATGGCTCAGAGTGGCCACAGCCACTTTGCAGATTTCCACCAGGCGGCTGCCTTGCCGCAGCCCCGCCTGCCAGGCGTAGCCGTAGGGCTCCACATCTGCCACGATCCCTTCATAGTTCACGTGGAAACCAAGCTGACCCAGACCATTCCTCCTCAGAGTCATCTCCACTGTTTCACAGCCCTTGGTCACAAGCTGTGAATGGAAACAAAGATGGAATTTCATGCATGGAGAGACCGTCAGTGCCACTGGAAGTTACTCCACTTCCACACAATCAACCGATTCCCAAGCCAACGGTGGGACATGATCAAGGAATATATAGCACAGCCCCGAGTACATCATCTGAAAAAGGTCTTGTCACTCAATCTAGTATTTTCAGCAGAGTATGGCTACCTCATGTTCTGCCTTGAAACATTGAAACCATAGGAATTTTAGACGAGACATGGCAGTACACAACAGAAAAATACATGCATTTACACAATCATCACTACCTTTTATGCTTCAGTAACTGAAAAGCCTTTCTACATTTCCAGCTGTTCCAGTAAACACCACGATGACTTTCAATCACAGAATGTGGTAGCACACAGCTACTAAGCACAGTAAACTTGCCAAATCTTCTATGTACGATGTGCATGAATAATGTCAAGAGCATTTTATTAGGGCCTGTTTTTCCCTTTTTTCCTGGTGCAGCTCTAACAGCTACAGCTGGGAAGTTACAGGAAAGACAATGAAATGTAACACATTCTTTTATAACTTAATTGGTTTAAAAAAATGAGCAGACAGATGTCTGATGGACAAATACCATAATGCACTGCAATTTTACTTTATCACATGCATTCACAGAATGAGATCAAGTTTGCAGTAGGGATTGGGACTGAACCCTGCTGGCAACATAATGAGTCAGTCTCAAAGATAACACAACATCATTTGAAACAAGTTGCAACAAACCTATATGACATAGAAAGGAAAGGAAAACAAGGAAATAAATAAGGTGATGCTTCTGTATTTGTTTTGTGGCAGGAATTCTTGCATTTGAAGAGCCTGTTGTTGTTTTTTGTAAATATTGAGGCATTTTGACACGCTACCATCTGATTGTGGCCAATGTCTGATAAAACTAAAAACAACACTGGATTTTGACAAATAAAAGCAGGAAAGTCCTTATAGATTTCATGATAAACAATTAGAACAGATTCAGGAATCTCAAGCGTAACTTAAACTGAAGGTGGTGGGCAAGAGGAGAAAGCAAAGAAGTGGAACCAAAAAAGAGAACACAATCTAACCTCCAGCCTTTTGACGATCTCTTTGATATCATCAATGTTGCTGATGAAGCTCTCCAAAGAAACACATTCACCTCTCTCATAGAATATTTTGATATTTGTGTCCGTTGAAGTCCACCCTATCACATCTCGACAGGAGCAATTGAACACCACGCTTTTTGTGTCCTGTTCAATAAGGACTAAAAACTCATTAGAGATGCCTAGGAGACAGTCTATTTCCATACCCTTGCTGTAGTCTTTTGCATGGACACTCCATACAATAGCACCAGAACTATAGATCTCTGCTCCTGGATAAGGTTTGGACTTTTCTTTCTTTTTTGAAGCAAGTGAGATGAAGGGGAACTTGCCAGAAGGGTCAATAGGCGTGTTGGTAACATTCTTCTCTGCCAAATCTTTCAAGTATTCTTGACGGGTCCTGGTGGCCATCGCACGAAACTTTTCTGATTTATGAGCAGCATTCTCTGCATTAATGACTTTGGCTAGCAAGAAGTCCCTGAAAACATTTGATTTAGGAAACGTCACACCTTTTGGAATAGGTGGTCCAAAGGAGGGTACATCTCTGGATCTTGTCACAGCAACACTAAGAGAAATAAAAGAACAAGGAAGAAGCATAGCATTTCAGTATATGCAAGTTAAGCAGTTTCTCAATTCAGAAAACACATCCCTTTTCTCCTAAACCGCTCAGTTTTTCTCTTCTTGTCTTAACAATATGCCTATATTTACATTTTTATCTCGCCAGTGTGGAGATTGTCCCCCTTCCTGTATAACAGAAGGCCACTTATTTTAGCATCTACCCATTTTTAAGTAGCCCCCAGTACCACAGCTTAAAGAGAGCTTCAGCTGCCAAAATGTGCTTTTTGGATGATGTAATCATTCATGTATAGTAGCTCTGATTTTTGTTTGGTTTTACTACAAACAGAAAATTTCTGACACATGCTATTACAAAGAGAAGCTTACAATTTAGCTACCTATAGTTCACCTGAAAACAATATGAAGTTTATGATCAATACCAGAAATACAGATAAAACAGATACATTAAAAAGATAAAGACAATGAAGTTATCTCACAAGACCAGTTGCCCTATGAGAGTATCTTCTGGTGACTGAATGAATACATACTGCATACCACTGAGTATATTTTAAATTTCTGGATCAAAAGCTACACTAGCTGATATTGCATGCTAGTGATACAAGCAGACTCAAAATATTCTAAATATAATAACTTTCTTAGAAGACTGGAGATATTTCTAAGATAGAGATGCTTTCTTTTCCAACTCTTCCTTTTAGTTTCCATACCAAGTGACAGACTGACCATAAATGTATTAGGCAATGTCAACAAGCTTTGCTCTCCTCCCTGGTCAATTTTTGTTTGATATGGAGTGGATGAGAGCTGTTTGGCATCACTGAAGATTTCCCATTCCAGTCTAGCCCAGTACTATTCACTTGGCACTGTCCTAGAAAGAGGCTGAGGACTGTACTGCAACAGTTCTGTTACAAGAAATACTCTAGCAGTTCAAATCCAATTTACCACATTTCTGTAAACAGATCTGGAAACACATTAACTAACTCTGGACAAAATATCCCAGTTGGGGTGTTTTATAAAGAAAAATAGGATGGAACTTGAACATGCTAGAAACAAACATTGTGGTTTATTTGGAAGGCTGGCTGGCATTATTTTTACACTTTGTTATCTGACTCTTTAAATATAACTAGCGAAATTCTCCCCCCAAACGGTAATAACTAAGATTGCAGAAGCACCAGGGTGTGCAGGAGGGAGGGGCACATGGGACCACCACCATAAATAAAAATTAAGTCACCCAGTCTTTAATCATATTTTCTAGTTTTGGGTGGTAGAGAGTTTTTTGTTTTGTTTCCGTTGATTCCCTGTTACAGTATTTCCTGGCAACTGATACTGAAAGGTGGCAGTGACTGTCATCTTTCCTTCTAATGTATGCCAATATATATAAAAGTATGCAACAGGGGGTGCTCATGATACAACCATCTGACTCTTGAGCATCTTCAGCAGTCCTGAAGTGTCTGTTATTAAGATGTAGAAGATTAAGTGTTAAACACAATTACTGGATATAATGAAAGCCTCCCACAAACATTTTGTTTGATTTTTCAATGTTACGAATCTCAGGGATAAAAATCTCATCTTTAACACGTGCTAAAGAAGTTTTAAAAAGTGCATGATGCTGACAAAGAAACCAGACTTCTGAAATATTGTTTATCTTTCTTGAGAGGCAGAATCACTGGCCAAGACAGTGCTTGATTTTTCCTTCTTTGTAATTTTTAATATAAATTCCAGTACTTTTTATGCTATATGGCTTCCTGTTTTGTCTAGAATTATGAATCTACAAAACTGTTCCAAATAATTCAGTGAAAAGAGGTCAAACTTACTTTGACAAGTTTCCTAGAAAAACTTACAATGGAATTCTATAAATTGAAATTGTTTGCACTGGGTGGAGAAAAGAAAGGGGAGATTTTAATCTTGAAGACAATACATAGAACATGGAATGCTCTGGGGTCTCATTGATACTCAGGTTGTTTTCCTACCTGCTCTCCCTCCCCCCTTAAAATTTGAACCTGTAGCATCACTAAAGCCAAAATTGTTATATTCTATTCACTATCAGTAATCAGTAAGCTTCCAGCCCTCATAGTTGTGAACACCCGAAAAATGAAAGTGATTCAGAAGTCTGTAGGCCAGAAACAGAACCCTGAGATATTTAAGTTTACCAACGTGTAACAAGTATACATCTATTTAAAAGAAATAAATTTAAAATATGGAGTCATACTATTTAAAATTATAACCAAAAGCAGATCCTTCTCTCTTTACAGTTCAAATGGAAAATACATCTGTAGCCTTTGTAGACATATTTCCTGTTTTCCACTTACTACAAAACCAGATTCTGCACAGAATAAGAGCTGAAACATATGGCTACAGGCTTAAGAAGAAGCTATGTCCACAGAAATTATGTAGTAATGGAATTTGTCAATAAGTTGCCTTATTATGAATTATTGACATACCTACTCTAGGAAAGTTTAATGTATGTACAAATACATGTATCAATTCAAAAGTGCTGTGTGAGGCAGCTTTACCAAAAATTTATGAGGAGGGAAAAGCCTTCAAACTTTACTATACTTGGAAAACTTGAACACATGATCTCAGACACTGCAGTCAACAACCCAAGCTTTCCCTCTAAATAAGGACTTGACTGAATTAACGTGAGCACTTCTGTATCAGTAAAGACAATTTAATTCCAAGGCTACCTCACTTCAAGAAAACTACTCTAAATCCACTAGTCTGGCATTTTGTATTTTAAAAAGAGGAGCTTTAGAAAAGTTTGCTAACATCAGCCAAAACTTAAAGACACAGTAAAAACTGAGGATATAATCAAGGTAAAATGTTTCATTGAGCATAAGAAATGTAACTCTAAAAGGTTATTTCTATGGGCTTTCAATTTGGTTAAAAAATTATGCTAGATAGGAATGTAGCAACATTGCAACTCTATCATATGTTACTATCAATTACCACTTTCTGCTTTAGTCATGGTGACTAAACCCACACAAAGGGGTTTTTTTGTTGCCTAATGCTCTGAGATTCCTTTGCTGAACTGAGACAGAAATTAAGATATTTTGGACAAAATATTTCAGAGAGCATAACTTCTTTCTGAAAGGTTTTCACTGTTTTCATTCCAAAAATGCAAGCTCATATGTTTCGTATCAGAACACAAACACTCTTCTAGCATATTCTTAATGAAGAATGGAATTTTCAAATCATTCCCAATGCTCCATTTGTTTATAGATGTATGTGTGTGTTTGTACACACACTGACTACATTGATTTCCTCCCAGGGTGTGTTTTCTTTATATACTCACGTATGTCTAAATACTTTTGAAGAAGTGTTCTACATTCACATGGCCCAAAATCTTCTCAACCCCTTTATTTCATGTTTCCCTATTGAAAATTTAAAAAGAGGAGTGGCACCACCCCCTTGCACCCGAATTCCATGATTCCCAGGAGACTGGTGACAGGTACCTGTAACAAACACTGTCAGTGCAGGGCCCATGCACTCTTACAATGACAAAGACATGCTGGAAGTGGGATCGAATGTTCTTTGGGCTGAATGGTTGTGCTCCAGGCTCTTGGAAAACTATTGTCACAATATCATTCCCAATGTGTCGTTTTCTCAGAAGCTTTAAAAAAAAAAAAAAGAACAAACCATAGGTTAAAAACAGTCTTTTCACCATTTTCGATTTTTTATTTCTCATCACAACTGTTCAATGTTTTATTCCATATGAGACTTCCAAGCTGAAAATGGAAACAGTTAAGTATTTATATAACAAGAATGTTATTCATCTAATAAATTTCAGGCATAGGGATTTTTATAACTTCATTTCTACATATAACATACAGGAAGATCTTGGCAGGAAAAATGTTAACAAAGAAAAAAAAACCAAAACACAAGAAGCTGGAAAAGATTCCCCACTTCCCACATTATTACAAGCCATAAGTAGGTTCTACTTCAAGTTGAATAGAGTTGTCATTGTCTTTAGGACACGCTATAAAAATTTTCTGGTTGGCTTCTCTCAGTATCCAAGACTAATGTAAAAGAGAAAGGTAAACTACAAGTATAACATTTAGTGTAGAAAAACAAAGTCAAAATATGCTGTGTTATCTTTTATTTTTAAGGGAAATTTCCGATTTATTTGCCAAAACACAAAATAACAATTTCTGGAGTTAAAAAGTATACACATAATGTATACATGATGTATACATACTAGATGGCCTAGTATTTAACAAGACCAGGTACTTCAGAGTAAAACAGCAGGTCAGCTTACACAGCTCTTCAGTACAAGAAAGAAAAAATCTTGTGTAGTGAGGGCCAGACCACATCACTTGTCAGCTCTTATTTTTTTATTATACATAAAAATATATATTATATTTACTATAAAACTTGCTAAGCATAACTTGCCTGCAGAAGGTTGAAAATTGTCAAGTACACTGTGGTCCTTTTGACATGAGATACCAACAAGACTAATTCTAAATAAGCATGTTCCACCTTACCTGTTGCTTGTTGTTTGGAGTATATGGCAGCATGGTAGAAACATGGAACATTATTTCATAGTCCTTGTATGTGGTGTACAGAGAGTGGGTACCCGTTGAATCAGCTTCAGTTAAGAAAAAAAGAGAAAATAAAGGCACTACTTAAAAAAAATCCTTGATCCTAGCTGAAATGCCAGCAAGTAAAAACTTACCTATTAACCTGCCAAAGTAAATGACACACATAGATGGCACGTATAATTTTGCATACTATTCTCAATTAAGAACTTCTTAGTAATAGGGACTTCAAGCCAGAAAACCCAGAAGAAAGCCTATTTAAGCCTGACAAGTGATAACAAAGTCTAAATTATTTTTGGACACCACCTGATATCTCAGGCTAATCAGAAAGAAACTGAACTGTATGGAATGTGGAAAGGACTTCAGAAAGGAAGGCAGACACATCCTGCAAATGAACATTGACTGTATTATCTCATGCATAATTAAATATCAACGACATATAATCCACAAGATATGAAAAAGCAGAATGGGTTCTTTCAAACATAAATATCAGGGATCTAAATTAACTGCAATGAAGTCAGATAAAACCTTCACTGGTGCAGGTTCTTTATACACAGGAGCAGTCAAAAACCCAGACAGGATGCTGGCATGCTTATAGCTAATGATGGGAAAAGGCCACAACAATGATATTGTGATGCTGGTATGTTAATCAAAGGTACCCTCACCTGTTCTGGGTTCTGGCCACCCTATTTTAAAAGTTATAGAAGAAAGAGAAGGGATCCAGAAATGGGTCACAAAAATAATTATACATGGATGGTGAGACTTCCATGTGGAGAGAAAATGATAAAAACTAGTATTATGAAAAAGAAGAGGGGATATTATTAAACTTTAGAATGTGTTGAAGACAACACTTGATTACAGACATTTGGGAACTTCTTTCTCAAAAAAACCCCAAGTATCTTGAAAAATGTCCCATTAATTCAAGTAGCAGCACACTCAAAGCTGAAATACTAAATATATTCTTTAAATTATAACCACTGTCCACCATGCAAGGAGCCCATTTTCAAACAAAATTTTAAAAATATCTAGAATCATATGGAAAAAATCATCCCGGCTATTTCAAATTATATAAACACGCTACTGTATTATATAATGCCAGCTATTTATGTCTACGTATTTTGAAAAGCTGTTAAATACTACATCTTGCCTTTTTTATTAGCAGAGAGATCATGTTACTAAGGTATCAGCTCTCAGTTTTGTGAGGCATTTACAATCCCATAAATATGCAGTCTATTTACCCAGATTTTGGATGTAAGCTTTGACAAGTTGGAATGATAAAACAGATGCAGCTTTGCTGTAAATGAAAAACCACCTCATAAGAAGAGGATAAGAATGCAATTCTGACAAATAATATTCTAGAACAAAGCCTAAGGCATTAAAGCCAAACTTTCAACTTTTCTGAACGGACTTCATTTCAGGCAGAAAAGAACACTTTCTCAGAGCAAGCACTAGTTCTGCAACCATAAATTAAGGGTACAATACAAATGACACATTTAATGATTCCAGTTATATTCAAGTACTTCCCAGCTTAAATCCCTGTTATTCAAATCCAAATAAGAACGGAAGCCCACATCCACTACAGGCTATGCATCTTTCTCACCATTCACATTTCTTCTCTCTTACAAGTCTAGAATATTTTTTCTGAAGTTTAATACAATAATTACAGGTGTTTGTTTTAAATCAAATCACTGACATTGCAGCAAAATTCAAGACTGGAATCCAGAATAGGACCCATCATTTCAAGTTAGAACTGCAAGCCATCAGTGCAATCTACTTTGATTTCCTTGTAAGTAACAGAGGCCTGAGAGATCTACAAATTCAGTAGCACCTTTTTACACTGAAGACATTCCCTCTACCAGGAGTCTATGGCATACTTATTGATTATGCCTGCTCCATCTGGTCCTTCTCAACTGCTGGGTCTGGTAATTAGTTAAGGATGTCTGCTCTTCTTTTCCTTCCACCATTATTCCAAAATTCCACCTTATTCTTCTGTCCTTCCAATGTTTCTCAGGTGTCTTCACAATGTCTTAGCATACTCCTATTTAAGCTGTTTTTTTTCCCTGACACCAACAGTGGCTAAAACTGTGACTGACACCAACAGTGTAGCACCGATAAATTCACCCCATTGAAGCCACATGACTGGGCCACCCTGAACCTACAGCAGGTGCACTGTGCACTGAAAAAAAAAAAAAAAAAGTCAGTGCTTCCAACACAGTGTTTCAAAGGAAAACTTATTGCACAAAACTGTAGGAAAAGAAAAATAAATTATAGCCACAAGAATAAATTTTTTCAGGGCTTAATGTTGTCCCCATCTATCTTTGCTGTTAAAAACCCCTGCCTTATTTCTAGTTTCTCCTAGTTACTGGCTCAAATTCATGACCTGTCAAACCTGCTCATTTGTTATGCACAAGGATTACCTCCAAGCACTCACGTTCTACTTCTGTTATACCCAAGTCTTTTTCAGACTCCAGTTCTGAGGACAGAATCCTATAGTTTTTAGCATACAAAAGTGTATGTCTAACACAAACTGAGAAGTGCAGGTGGACTTCCCCTCATCTCTATTTCTGCTACTTAAGCAATAAAAGCTTCATAGCCCTTCTTTGGTTATGGATCTCCTAGCAAATGTCTGAGAGCCAATATAAGTCTACTCTTACTTCCACATAGTTGAAAAAGATGTTAAATAGTACAAGTTAAGATGGTAATCTACCTGTATTATTTCACTCAAAACATTGGGGTTTATTGACAACCCCTGAATGAAATGTCAATTTTAAGTCCATTCAATATCTGGATTTTTAATCTATTTAATAGCTTCCATGCCATTTTAATATTATTTTCACGTCTTAACCAAAAAGCAGTACAAAGATCCAATACAGACACCTGCCATGATTAGCTAAGTTCATAACCTCATGACATAGGTAATTCATAAGCTCCTACAATTCACATTAACTCATCTTCATTTCCAGCCACTCTGCTGGACACACGCCAGGTTACCAGGTTTAGCATTATTCAGGTGATCCCATTTACCAATTTAAAATATTAAGAAATATGACTAATTGAGAGGGAGGGGAAGAAAAAGCATGTTCTGCACCTAGAAAATAAAATTATTGAAGTTACAATTTGAAATATTACTGTGATGTTTATTACTTCAATGTGATGCCTGTAAACCTCCTAGCACCCGTGGGACAGATGACATTTTCAAGCTCTATTTCCTACCCAAATTGTGCAGGCTGCCAGGAGATAGACTTTTTCCCCTCTGGTAATTCTGGAAATATACAAAACTTCAAAAGTAGCAGCACTTCTGCACAGTGCCACTGGCAGAGATCCAAAGCTAAATCTCTTGAAGGAGCCAATATACTTAAATAGGCCTTCAATCAATGGGATGCATGAGATTCTTCTTTTTAAAAATTGGCTCGGTTATGGATACTTACCAATTAGCACCCTACTTCTAAAGAATTCTAAGAACAACTGATATGAAACTGCCTTTTGACACAGCAACTTTACTTTTCCAAATCTGCATAAACTGAAAACATCTTTTGAAAATTTCCAGAGTACAAGTAGGAATTAGCTTCCCTCCACACTGAGAAAATCTCTCCTCATGTCTTTCATGATACATCTGCTGCAAAGTATTGTCAAATGTACAGGAACTAGAAAAGTAGCCTACATAGCTCTGACCTTTCTTGCAAGTAATGAGTAGACATCTGTTTTGCAAGTAAGTATCTTTGCAATCAACTGTGCTGACATTAAACAGAGTTTTTATGCAGGAAGAAATTCTGAGTAATGAGACAGCACCAACTATTTCATGATATAACCTGAAAGATTTCAGACAACTGAGGAGTTCCTACGCAGTTCTAGCTGATGAGGCCCTTGTAAACCTTGACTACAAGCAGTAGTTTCCACTCAGAACATCCCCTTTCCTCTCTGATCAGGCTATAGGGTTCATGTAAAACCTTTTTATACCTTCAGATACAGAATGGAGCTGGTGGGTCTACTGAGCAACATGAACGAGCTATGTTAACCCTCAACATGGAGTAGAAAACCTTCAATACAAGAAGACAAATCTTAAAACCAGGAGACAGTCAATTAAAAATTTACATTTCAACAGGTGTGAGATTGTACTCAAATCAAGACCTGTCAAAATTATTTCTTCAGGTCAGCAACATGAAGAACTCAAACATTCCTGGAAAATTCAAACAAGTACCTAAGACACACTAATAGCTTTCATGGGTGTATCTGAGCAGATGAATCAACTCTTAATCATACAGCATTTAAATGTACTAGAAACCAGTGTGTGTGTGTGGACTGAAACCAACTAAAAAGGTTTTTTTGTTTTTTGTCAGCAGTCTTTATTAGAACAGGAAAAAGGGGAGAGAGGATTTAACTACTGAAAGTAACAAGGAGGTCACAATATAAAACGACAAGTTGTGAAGCAGTAAGTATTTTCTCTGTTTTCTATACACATTTGATTTTTGACCCAGCTTATTTTTGTAACTCTTAAAACAGCACTTTGGTGCTGCAGAAAAGGAAAATCCAGTCTGAGAAGTATTGTATAATGTATTTCCAAGTAAAGGCAAGAAAATGTAACAGCAAGAAACTGCCTGGTTTTCATCTGGAATTGTATATATAATCCTATCCACTAAAATTAAAAAGACTGAATTCAAACTTGGATGAGTGCAGGGGAAGGTTACCAGGTAACAGCACATGGGGGAGGGTGCAGGGATGGCAGAGAAATCCACGCCTCCCACACTAGGAAGAAAGACAGCTTTGTCAGGGTAACATCACAAAAACATCACACCAACAACTGCAACAAGCAAATGCACTAAAGGGAGTAAATAAAACAAAGGGAATATACATATTGCAGCTAAAATCAATCTGGCTCAGTGGTAAATGTTTGCAAAATAGAGGTTAATTTAGGTTTAAAACCACAGCAAGTTTTATAATCCTCTCTGAGGAGTGATGATTAGGCTGACCAAGAAGAGTCTGAGATGATGGCAATGTGATCCCTACAGGAATGAAGGACACAAAATAAGATGGTGCAGCACTAAAGCATGGCAAGTTACTGTATTTGTGATAGGAGACACACAAGAGCACAGTTTTTGCACTAATGAAGTTGATGAATGCTCTTCTGCTTTCATGAATCAATTCCTTATTTGATTTCCTTTGCTGCAAGTGAGCAAAATAGCAAAAGATTTCCATAGGATTTGCTTAGTTCCAATACTCAAAGAAAAGGAAATTTTTAAATTACTTTTTTTTTTTTAGATTTACAAACTGAATATAGCTTGCTGATAAACAGGTATTTCACAAGCTTGATTCCAAAAGTAGGAAGTTTCTTTTACAGATCCTGTCACCCAAGATCATCTTTCCACTGCATTTTTGTTGCAATACGTTTTGCAGTTAATTGTAACTGCCAAATCCAGTTTGATTTCCATAATTCAAATGAAAAAAAACCCACAGAGGCAGTAACATATTTGATAGCAGGATTAAGACAAAACTGCCTAGGACAAAAACTACATGCAACACACAGCAGAAAAGCAATAGATCAACTTGTCACAGTGGAGTTACATAGATGGGTTCTTGTAACTTTTTTGGTATCAGTCTTTTAGCATATCATTAAAATTATGACATACCAACTATATAGATTATTCCTAACACACTGATGATGGATTTTCAGTGCTGATAATGGCTCCATAGTTACTGATTTCCTGTTGGAGCTTTAGTGATAATTTAATACCATATTAGTAGAAAAATCCAATAATTGTCAGATTAAAGACTATACAGGCATGGGCCAAAACACAAACTTGCTCTGCTTTTGCTTCTGATACTAAGCAAAAGTCTTCCTTTAGCAAAGAGGATATTTTTAAGAACTATCTTTAAAGCCAGTTAGCAAGCATAAGATGTATTTAGTGCACTTAAGGGGAAAAAAATTGAAAAAGTCTTACTTTTTGTATCCAGCTGAGCACGATATTTTTCAAATCCTTTGAGTCGAACGCGTTCTCCCAAGAGCTGAAGAAACTCCTCAAAGGCTGGACCTGCTGATTCATTATTATACATTTCCTCTTCTGTGCTTTGCCCAGCTTTGCAGTACATGATACCCACCTTCAGCTGGTAACTTAACTGCAAAGGGTAAAGGATGAAAATTATGTATCCCAAGTGTATCCTATTGAATTTGCTTCACCTTTTTATTAAGGCCATAATTCACACAGAAAAAATACTACATTATCAGTCTAATCTCAAATGTTAGTCTAGTTCCAAATACTCATTGCTTTCCACCACAACTGCCTCAATGACTGTGTATTTCCCTTGAAGTCATCAAAATGTTTTCTGAGGTGAGACAAATATTAATGTTCTTTTATTTTCCAAATGGTGAATGTCTTACACTGAGCCACATGGAAGGCACCAGCAGAGCAATGCCAGGAGCTTGAGTCTCTCTCTTAGGATGGTGCCATGGTTATTATCCCCTGCTCAACACTCCATGGAGGAGGGTAAGGCACAGCACATGCTTATTTCTGTAACAAGTCACAAAACTCCAAAACTTTCCTGCACTTCAAAGAGGAGATGAAAATTATTCACTTAATAGTACATTCAACTTTCAATTGAGAGAGTCTATGGCATTCAGCTGGCCTTCTCCAACTTAAAAATGAGTAACAAAGAAAGCAGCTAAATTGAGAAATCCTGGAAATGCGTTAAAGATAGTATTTACTGGCACAGAACTTCAAATCTGTTTGTGCTTTTTACTTCCATTTTTGCTCTTGATATTTAAAATTCCTAATACAGAAGAAACTGAAGATGTGAATTAAGTTGTGGTTTGGTTGGTTTGGTTTTTTTTTTTTACACAACCATAACTGTGATACTTCAATGCAAACTGTTCCCACCAATTCCAAATTGATTCACACACAAAAAGGACATCTGTGTCCTTTATATCTTGTCTACAGAAAGAGGTTTTTGAAGGGAAAAAAGCAGCACCCACAGCCATTTATTGCTGTCTCCAAAATCAGTTTCACAGGCAGGAACTCTGACTGGCAGAGGGCAAATGCAAGCCTTAGCATTTATGCATGTAACTCATCTACTGAAAATGCATACTTATTGCAAGGTAAATAATCTCTCTTCCCACGAATTTTTGCAGAAATACCAAGATCTGCCAGACCAAAATCACAAGAAAGCCTCTATCAAAACTGGCAAGAGATTCACAAGTTTGGGCTTGTAACTCACAGGTCAGTGGGAAGTGAAAACAGTTATTTGCAAGGGCATTGGAAGCAAAGTCATCTAAACAAACTGTGATTTGCTCTCAAAGCTTCTGTCACAGTTTAGGAGACAAAAGCTTTTGGAACTTGAAATTAGTTTGCTTTATCTTATTATACTTACGGCAGGAGAATTAAAAAGCCCTCAGAGAAGTGGTTCTGCTTGGTCTGATAATAAAGTTAATTTTAAATTTTAAAATAAAAAACCTCTGAAAATTGTGACTTTACTGTACTATTACCAAGAATGATCAATGATAAAGTATTAGCAGTAGGAAAATAAGATGGGAAAAGAGAAGGTCAAAGATCAACTTGGTTTTATAAGCTAAAGAAGTTAAGAATATGTAATGAGTCACAGTTGTGTTTCTTTTTCCCCCTCCAGAATGTCCCTTATCTCATAAGCTGACACGATGAATAACATTGTACCTGATTAACATCTTTTTATAATGTCCAAATTTCTTATGATAAAATGTAAGTACAGCATAGAATCATAGAATGGTTTGGGTCAGAAGGGACCTTAAAGATCATCTGGGTCCAAATTCCCTGGCATCTATTTTGGGCCTTGATGTATTGTTTCTTTCTCCTTTTCTCTCATTGTTTACCTGCACTTTCAGCAATAGAGACCCAACCAAAACCATTCACCTGTAAGAAGAATGCATATTTTACAGTGCATTTGAAGTAAAGATATTTATTGTTAAAACAAATGTGTAATATACACAACTTAATGTTAAAATTTACTGATGATTATTTATTTCATGTTCCCATTCTCAAAACAAAAAACGAAACAAAAAAACCCCAGAAAAAATTCAAAACCATCATCAGTGTACATAGTGCGCAAAATAATCCAAATAGAGATGGATGTCTTTCTTTTTCTTATTATTTGTAAAATATTCTACATGATGACTGTTTGATTAAGATCTAAATCTTGGGAGGCAAGGGATCCAGCTGAGGTTTTTTATGATCTCTGCTTAGGTAGAGAACTCCATGATCTCACTCACTGCAACTTCAGTGCCTCACAGCAGCCAAACTCAGCAGCTTTGCCAACAGGGCTACCTGCTCTGAAAAAGAACCTGGACCAGATGAGATGTGGGGAGAGAGAAGAGAGGAGAGGAAGGTGGAGAGAGATGGCAGCTGCTCCTGCCAGGATGACTGCCATGACATTCCATATCCTCTGCAGCAGGTCCTGTCTTGGACCAACCTTTCAGGCAACATTTGGTGCTCAGATTTGCTCTCTGCCCCTTCCCTGGGAAGTACTATGGATGGAATTGTTTCATGGGACCACAATACCTGAGTTACAGTAGCTTCTAACAATTTTATTTAAACAAGTTAGGACAAAAAAAACTATTCTCACCAAGCACACTTACACTATTTAAGCTTCAGTTTTGGGTGAAGGAGGTATGTTTGAGGGCATAAACATTAGTGGGATCAGCAGCACCCAAGAACAAACAAAAATCTATTCTTTATTGCTTTGAAAATATCAGCCTAAGAAATTAAGTAAGTATGCAAAGAGCAGGACATACCTACTAGCTGTGTTTTTAAATTTGTTGAACTTAAAAAAAAATTTCCCAAGGATGACACAAAAAGGTATTTCTAATCAAAAACAAAGCAGATTTGAGGAGAAAAAAAAAGCATGCAGTCCCCATTGCTACACCTGCTTCTGATAAAACTAGGGACCTTGTGTATTGACTGCAAATAAAAGCTAAGAAAAGGAAGCAGAAGGATGAATGCCACTGTGGTAAAACTTCTAAAGCAGCAGCTTCATTTTAATAATCAAAGAGTATTTCCATATTCATATATATGGGAAAAGTGCACTTTAAGTATTTGTCTAGGACTCAGTGGAAAGCATATCTTGGATTAACCAGTCAGCAAGTTTATATTATAATTGTGGAATTATATTAAAAACTTACATTTCACGGTATTTCTGTGAACAGGAAATTGCCATAAACTTCTACTGGAATAAATGAGCAGTTGCCCTGATATTCAAATTTTTAAATCATATTTGGAAGTAAACCTGAAGTAAGTTACCGTGAACCCTGCATTCGAGGCAAAGATTAGAAGATGGTAATTAGCCAGGAAGCTAGGGCAGCCCTAAAGAATGACTGGATTGCTTTTTAATACAGAAGCATTCAAATGAATGCATTTTTCATGAAGCAAATAAATGAACAGTGAGGTGATGAACACTATGGGCCATACGTACAGAAGAGCAGATGTTACCAATCTAAGGGAAAAAGGGAACGTGCAATTTGATGTACAATAACAGTACAAAATAGTGGCAGGAAGAATATTCCCTTTCTGATATTGGATGTCATATGCAGATATTGAAAGAGTAGAGAGACAGATCAGCCATAAAAATGGGATAAGAAACTCAACTGAACATATGTTGCAGTGAAACTTGAAAAGTGCAATCTGTTTAGTTTATCATAAACAAGACCAACAGATAATTTAATCTTTGCATACAAAAACCTTCACTGGAAAAAAAATCCAGCAAAAATTACTCTTAAGATGTAGCAGAGAATGGTATCAGAAATTTGTAAGCCAAAAGCAGAAAAATTCCAATAAACAACTGCAAATACTAAAATATGAAAACAACCAAGTGCTTTAACACCTCACCCAAATATAGAAAAGATTGTAATCCTCTTGTAATCAGAACTGGTGCATGACAGTTTGTCTCAATGAAGGGGTTACTATGTGAAATGTAATGGCTATGACAGGTTAAGGTCACTTTACTGTCTTCTTAAATTTACAAAACATCTTATTTGCTCTATCAAACAGGCACCTGCTCATGCTGTAATGAAACAAGTGTGACACTCAGCAAGGAGTAATGATAAACATTCTGTGTACCTAATTAATAGAGCAGCTGTTACCCAAATTTCGTTAGCTTGGAACTGATAAAAAATGCAGCTTCTAATTATTACAGAGTGTGCTTATCTTTTTCTGTTAGAAGTGTCAAACTGTTTCATTACCACAAAACCAAAAAATACTTTGATGTAGAGAATACAATTTTAACTATTGCTTCTCCTTAGTGATTTTCAAAAGTTTAAGTAGGAACAGAAAACCATACTACACATGATATAGTGGAAATTTAATTACTATATTAAATAAGGATAATTTAATCTTTTAGAAATAACTTCTCAAGCAAACTGTTACATTACTTTTCAAATTAGGTATTTACTAGAAAAAAAATTAGAATTTATGTTTTTAAATAGAAATTTCTGCTGGCTTTTTTCTTTGTGAAATTTTTCCCACCTATACTACAGTTTGCAGGTTCTTGATGGGCATATCTGGAAGGTACTGATCCTTAAATTCAAAGGCTCACTTATGGAGAAACATTGAATTAAATTCCATTTTCTCCTCTGAAGAAACATAAAATTTTGGAGAGAGATTAAAAGAAATCCTGTGCCTGAAAAACTTGACTGAAAGAAGGGCAGGTTAGGTTTAGGCTCATATAACGAATCATAAAGAATTAATACATGAATATTTGAAATCACTGCTCTAATCATCTAAGGAAAGCACTCAGGCCTCCAACTTCTTAGGATCTCATCCTGTGAAAAAGAACAGTTATACTGAGGAGCATTAGCATCTACATATTCAATCCATCTTTTAACAGACTGTATAGTAAATCCATCTCCACTGAACTTTGTGTTCACTTGCTCATAGTGTTCTCTGCAGAAGCCAATAAGCACATGCAGGTGACAAACCTGACACAGAGTATACTTGAATTTCCAACAAGACATTTAACAATGCTTTTTCTTCAGAAAGTCTTAAAAACTCTGAATTGCCACGGTACAGAAAAAGGAACTCACTTAGATACGTAAGAGCATAAAATATGTAAAAGAGCTGAAAAATGATCAGTAGACTAAGGTAGGGATCTGAACTTGGACACATAGTGTTTCCAAGACACTTCAGCAATCTGATAGAGGTGAGGAATAGTAAGGGAATTGTTTGCTAACATTACTTTAGTCATTACAGAACTGGAGCTGAGGATTGGCTATGAGAGCTACCAAAGAACTTATGATAGTGGGTAACTGGGCAAAAAAATGGCAGATGAACCTCAGTGCAAGTAAAGCTTGATGTGATCCAGGTGGTACAAAGATATCCAATTATGTATCTACAGCAACGAGCTCTGACTTATACCCCTAAGAAACAAGATCTTAGGTGTTCATGAAAAGATACCCAATGTTGAGTGGTAAAAACAAAGTGTTTTGCTCAAGTTTTTCTTCTGGTAGATGTGTATTTGGGGAACCTTAACCTTCTAATAACCAAACCACAAAGAGGCTGTCAAAATCTTCATGATAGTTACTTATAAACTTGTTTAGAATAGATACATTCTCTCCCTTGTGTGACAGATAGCGATTAGAGCCTTCCAATTTTATGATGGCAATGTTAAACTGACAGCAAGGAGAAATAATGATGCAGATCTTAATTCTGTGCAGGAAAAACTGATCATGAGAAACAAAAAGGACAAGGAGGAAGAGAAAGCCTCAGTAGTCAGGACAGCTAAATGTCACTGTCAAAGTTTTAAACCACAAAATTCACTTTATTCTTGGACTTTCATTTTGCTAATGAATGAATCTTAGGCTACACATGTCACATGCCTTGGTTCCACCCTTCAGAGGGCAGGATTACCTAACTGAAAACCACTAGTATGAGGAAGAGCATTAGAATATTTTGTCATGTAGTCTTGTTTCAGGGGAAGGAAAAAAAAAAAAAGAAAAAAAAAAGAAAATAAAAATCCAGGCAGCAACCTGGCAATGGTTGTGCCAATACAGTATCACAACAAAATATTTAGTAATATGTGAGATTTCTATTCTATCATAATAGCAATAATAAAACCAGAAAAGGGCTCCTGCTTCCCCACATTCTTTGAAAAACAATAACTTAAGTCTCTTTTAAAATAAACTGAAATAGATAATTGCCATAACATTAATGTAAAAATTTAGGCAAAGAACAATGAACTGGATTGTATAAATACCAAATATTCTGCAAAACTTGGGGGAAAGACATGCAATATAACTCTGTACGAAATGATAAGGCATGTTAATAGACTGACTCATTGCTTAATGCTAGAAGGTAATTTTTCAGTTCAAGGCAGTAATCTGACAATTTAATACAATGTCTCACTCTGTAAATCTGTACTTACCCCTTGTTCATCCAGCTTCATAAGCTGTTCTGTGACTTTTGGAGTGTTGAATGCCAGCCTTAGGCAATGGATATTCAGCTCAGGAACCACATACTCCAGAACTTCTTTTAGGGGAAGTCCCCTTGCTGTGCAATGCTTTGCAGTTGAAGGGATAGCATCTTCCAGCACTGAGCCTCGTAATGTCATAAGCTAAACATACAAACCAAAAATAACTTATACTGAATTATGCATTGAGAAAAAGCTGATTAGCAATGGCAGTGGAGTAAGACTTACTATTTTTCAAGTTCTCAATAGAGATTGAAGACATTAAGTAACTTGCATTGTGTGAAGCAGACACTGATATGCAAAATGTCACTCATTCTGACAGCGAGAAGTAGTCAGAATATTTGAAATTATTCCAGAGATTTACACTTCACAGGAAATTAATACTTGGAAAAGATTAGCAGTAGTATTTCTAGCAGAACATTTCAGATTTCTTAGATCTATCCACTGCCAGGTATGAAAGTGGAGGAAGTATTTTTCCTACTCTTTGCTTACTTCTAGCCAATACAGCTCCACTAAGTATCTCAGGCTTTAATCAAAACAATCTTCACAATTTTCCTCTGTATTGGATATCACAGAATAGCCCACTCACTGATGCACTTACTTGCATTCAGTGCTATATAAACATGTGGTCAGGAGATTCCTGGATCATACATATATATAGAAGGCAGAAATCTATTATTATTGCTGAAAAGCACACCAATCCCACACATACCACCTGGTTTTGTCTGCTCACTTGTAGTTTCTTTTACTATCATTACTGCAATGCCTACCTCACTAGTTCTGAATATGATCCTGTAGTTGTATTGAGGTCCATTTTCTTTGATTTCCTCTGGCTTCTCTCTCCTTATACTCACAGCTACTGGACCCAGGTTCTCATCTGCTCCAAAATAATTCCAGTGTTCTTGCATAACGAAAAAAAGAAAAAAAAGGAACACACAAATAAAAACTGTCTTACTTTCTTATTTCTTACACTTAAATTATATTTTCATGCTTAATCACTGTATTCGAAATAAGTAAGAGCAGGTCTTCAGTGGTATGAGGATTTCATTCTCCTGCTTCAATTCTCTAGTGAGCTCTGTTTATACAAGGCTGAAATTGAACATTGCTTCCCTGCTTAAATAGGCCTAAAACTTACACTGGCTCTTGTATCAAAATCTGTTTCATTCACATTGAGCTGAATAAGTACAATTAGTTTAACCTCCCCTAAAGATAAAAAAAGGAAGCCACATGCCAAGAGGGAAACTCCCCACTCTATGTTACAATGGAAGCAGGAGACAGTTGCAGTCAGCAAAGGATGTAATGGGTATTTTTGTATGGAAAAAGCAAAACAATCAAACAAGGCACTCAATTATAAAAATTATGAAACTGTTCAGAGCAATCAAACGCGTAGTATCACAGAAAAATAAAGTAGAAGAAACAAAGTGGTGTGCCTAGATATTTAACACTGAACTGCTGAAGAATATATTTCAAGTGCTATGAGTTCAATCTAAAACTAGCCTAGCTGTGAAGGTGAGAAAATACAGGGCTGGATAAATTGCTCACTGTCTGAACAGTAATTTATTTGAGATACATTTTTGTATTCATAGAATCATTGAGGCTGGAATATATTCACTGAACTATGCATATGTAAAGTCAAGCTTTAAATGAAAATAACATCATAAAAGTGCATTTACAAAAATTAAAGCTCAACAATTTCAGATATTGATGCTGAAGGCTGTTTTAATGAGCCTTCTGAGCATTATAAACTCTTTTGAGTGATGACAGAGGTACATCACCATGAACACAGCAACATACAAAATCTGCACACATCTCAAATGACAACCACTGAATTTAAGCATACAACACCTGAAAGGAAAATTTAAGAAAAACTGCCAAAAAATAGTCAAGCCTGGTATAAGAAAAATAAGTCCTATGTCATCACTTTCCATATGCTGAAATTCTGTATAAATGAATGAATTTATATGTGTACAAAAATAGAAAGACCTATCTGAAGGTTCAACAACTCGAAGAAGAAATCTAAAATTCAGTAGAATGAAAAAGGATGTAACAGCCCTGAAATGAAACACAGCCTGAGCTACCATATATGTCTTCATCTTAAAATAAAAACCAACAAAAAACCAAACCAATTTTAAAAGCAGTTAAATATGAGCTATGCTGGTCTAAAGATAAAATGTAAGATATTTTAATACCATCAAAAATTGCATCTTTAAAGATACCAAAAATAGAAATTGAAATACATTCCATACAAAGTGAATGGAAGCCATTTTACTAACGAATAATCACTTGTGGTGTTAAAAAATTTGAGGGCCTCATTTTTTATTCTATTCCTTTTCAGATTTATTCTCACTGTTTCTCACTACGCTTTCCTCCAACACACTAAATGCTTTCCAACTTGGTGCTCTTTCTGAATTTACTTGTGCCCTACAATGATACTTTTGTCTTCACCCCTTTAAGCCTTTGGGGGCTCTATTCTCTTCCCTAGTATCTCGTATTTTGTTACCCTTTGCTCAATGTTTTCCATTTCAGAGCATGCAAAATAAAACCAAAACATGCTCACAGCATTACCAAGCTTGCTTTCCACCGAATTCCTCTGCAAGTCCTCATAAGCCAGTACTCTGCACAGAGGTAATTAAGAATCAAAAATTCTTTTAATATCTTGTGGAATATCCTGTAAATATTGGCATAAGTTTTGGGTAGCTGAATTAGGCATGAGTGGGGAAATTATGAATAAATTAGACAATCCACATAAGCCTAATTAAATCTGTATACTACTCTGCTGATAAGAGCCCTGTAAATGCCACAGAGATCACGTGTTGTTTAAAAATGCAAACCATCTTATTAGCACCCTAGCTCTTCTCCTGCCAATGAGTAACTTGCTTTTTTTGTTTATAGCTCACCAGTTTATGGAAGAGATGATCAGTGCAGATGAAGCACAGTCATTGAGGACGTGAGATCACTTTTCTGTCAGCATATTACACAGATTACAAAACCTGTTAACAGCTTGGTCATCTCCATACTCACCCACTTCATGCTTAAAAATACCTACATACTTCTGCTTATACAATAGAAAATTTTAAGGAAAAAAACATGTGCTGGTAATACATACTAGAAGGGTCCAAAAATTACATTTTTTTCCTGTACTGACAAAACCACAGATGAAAAAATCTGTGCATCTCGAAACCATTCTAGTCTGCAGTTCAGATGGAGAATTTTCTCAGGTGAAATTACTCTAAATCTTGAAAACACATTTAGGAAGGCTGCTAAGAAGAATGCTAGACGCTGCATGAAAATACACATACAATTTTTTATCATTCTGATTAAGCTTTTTATCTAGCTCCTCTTTATTTGGAAATATGCACAGAAACATGAATTTACACTCAGCTGCTACTAGGTAATGTCTTTCATCCTCATCCCCACTGCTCTACACTGAACAGTTGTCTTTCTCCCTCTCCTGTGCATTTCCTCACTTCTCTTTTCTATACATGTTTACTACAGGCTTCAACTTTCACCCTCATTCTCTTTCCCCTCCTCTACTCTGCCTCTGTATTCATTCTGCAAGCTACAGTATATACCCTTGTATCTGACTACTTTTTTCTGTGGTACCATTTCTTTCATCTTCCCCTGAATTTCCACTACATTCTGGGTTTCCTCACATCCAACCCTTTTGTTTCATGCAGCAGAATTCAAGTGTGCAAAACTTAATACCCAATCTTAAGGTAGACAATTAGGAGTTGTAATGCAATGACAAGAGCTTCTTCACAACTATAATTCAAGAAGTTTATGCCAAAGATGAACAGCATAGAGACAGCTTATTCCTCCATGCCATACAGAACCCCCTGGAAAGCAACACCTCTCAAGCTTAACATTATTTCATTTAAATTACTGTTGAAAAACTAGTGAAAAGACATTCAGGAGACAACTCGCAACAACCGTTAACTTAGAAACCCATGCCAAAAGGAAATTATTAATTGCTTATTCCTGGTCATTAAAACAGATTGTACATACTTTTAAAAATAGTTAAATGTTTATCATATAATTCAAAACACCTTCCCACTGGAAGAACTTCAGTGAAAATCCTCACTGAAATTTTTCAGGGAAAAATATTTTCACTAATATTTTTCAGGGAAAAAGTAACCACTTCTTTTCTCCCTCCAAACCCACTCCATGCACATACTGGCACTTTTATACCTGGTTATCCCTCATCAATAACCTTATGACTCAGTTTTATTAATTTTATCTAGTTGATCTTAATTATGACTAAAAAGAAATGGGGATATAAGGGATGAAATCCACTCACACCTCCCTCCTCTTCTGCTGTTCATTCTCATTGCTTACCTGGGATGATACACTCTGGCACTTCTCTGCAAGGAAACCTGCTTTGACTCACTAAAACGGGGGGGAAATAACTAAGCAGTAAGAAGCAAATTTATTGTGAGGTTAGTAAACTGAACTGGCTTATCAAGTTTTCAAAAAACAAAGAACTGGTACCAGGATTGGGGAGAAATAAAGTCATCTGCTTTTAGTGCTGAAAGGCTGTTAAATCAGGTCAGCTGTAACATGAAACTGCACCTTCAGTTGCTGAATGCAAAATTCAAGAGTGATAAGGAATCAAATAGTTCTGGAGAAAGACAGATAGTAACATACTGTCAGAGAAAGGTTTTTAACCTCAGGCTGTCCCCTCCAAACACACCTCACCTTATGTTGCACTCTTGGCTTCCTGTTCTCAGGAAAACAGTATTTCCCCTCTCTCCTTTTTCTCCAAAGGAGGTGGATCAGCAGCCTAAAAAAACCTGCAGCAAAGGCTACTTATCAGCCCTAGAAAGACTGCAGAAAGAGCACACTGTGGAAAGCGTAACAGGAGCCACCCAGCCAAGGGACAATACAGGGAAGAAGAGGCAAGAGATGGACATTTTTCAAGGCAAGGGAAAAATGGGAGATGAGATTATCAGCAGTAACACAGTATTAACAAGCTGAAGTTTTTCTGACCTGGCCCTCCACTTATTTCAATCAGGCACCTGTGCTGATTACCCTGCAGGAAACAAGCTCTTCTGAGCTGCTTTCACTGAAGAGATAAAACCCAAACCTGAGAATTGGGTAGCTAAGAAAAAAGCACTCTTCAGGTCAGTCATTAGACCAAGTCCATCCATCTGGAGATACCAAATCAACACACACAATCCTGCAGACAGAACTCTTCCAAACTTTATAGAGGACCTTAGTCCGTATTCCTTTGGATCACTTCCAGAGTCAGGAAGAACAGACAGTGAGATCTGCATCTCATGGTGCCAGCATCATTTTGTTGAGGGTGCCATCTGAGTAATGTCTGGGTTTTACACGTTTCTGTACGTCAAAATGAAAATTCTTTTTTTAAATTCTACTTTTTAAAGTAGAAACCACGTGATAAGAGAACTGTACTCTGTTTTTCCAGGTACGCTGTCGTCATTGCAACATATATGCATGTGAATATATATGTATATACAGGGATGGTTTAACTTCAGCATCTGACAAATTAGTGAGACAGATTTTTATCTTTTCCTATAATATTACTGAATTAAAATAAATTAAAAACCCAATGTCTTGAATTGGATTATTAAGATATTAAAATATCCAAATAGTATTGTAAATGTTAACTTTCCAAGCTGCACATTCCATTACAACCTCGGTGCATCAATTCTTGATGTGTAAAGAAAGTTCCCATATTTTAGCATTTTATGTTATTTTTTAATCTTTTATGTGCCAACTCTTGTCCACTCCCATATATATATTCCAAAGCTGTTTTTCAAGACATTATAAATTTGTAGCCATTAACCGTTATGTGTATCAGTACTAAAATCATCCAACTTTTCTTTTACTCCAGCACTGTGAAAGAGTCTATTAGACACAGCATGTACTGCTTGACAAAATATACCATCTTTAAGCACTATTAAAAAAAAAACCAACAAAACCTTGCAAATACCATTATATATCAGGTGAATTTTTAATGTTGGTAAAACAAACATCACCAATAAAACACAAGGAGAAATCAAATTTACCTACCTTTCTGATAGAAGAATTTTCGATAATAATATGCACCAAGGTCTACATGTTCAACGATGTATCTTTTCACTCTGTCTAGATGTAAAATCAGACTCTCCTTGGGAACTTCCAGAACTGCTACTCCAGCATTCGTGCAATGAGAACTCAGAGTTGACTCAAATGAGGCACTTTCACATCCACTGAAGGAACCTGAATTAGATTTGGAAAGACTGATCTTCCTTTCCCCTTCTCCACCGATCTCATTACGAAAATAAGGACAACTCATCACAAGTTCATTGCTTTTATCATCTCCCTGGTCCATATTGAGACTTCCTTTTGAATTCAGGTCTTCAGTGCTGCCCATTGGAGAATTGAAACTTGCAGAATGAGACAAGGGTCCAGAGACAAGTGATGCCACAGCAGCAGCAGATGCACCCGTGGTTGTGTTCCTTCTTTTAATAACATTATGCCTGTTGATTGCTGCTTCATTTAAATCAAATAAAATACTCTGTACATCATAATGAGCAAAACACTTCGGACAAGTCCAAGGCTTGACACTATCTTCTGACCTGTTATCTTCAAGATCTGAAGACTTCCCAAGCTCTCCTTCGCCTTTGGCATTGCGCAGCTTACGAAAAATGGATGAATCTCCCGTCTCCGACTTTGAGCGTCTCTTCAGCGGCTTCTCCCTTTCCTTAAAGAGCCTCAGGTTCTCCCTTTGAGTAATAGGTCCATCTATCACATCCAGAGAGAATCCTGAACCCTTGCTTCCACTGGCTATCAGGAGTTCACTGAACTTAGATGTGGCTGGGCTTCTCTGATCAGACTTTTCATCTTTATAGCCCTTCAGTAAGTCAAAAAAACTTTCCCCTGAAGTTCCCTGCTTATCTATGGAAGATGTGCTGCCATACTCCCTGTGCAGAGATGGTCCTGATTTAAAAGTGGGTGAAATACATTCATCAAAACTATCCACATCGAGCTCACTTATGGTGATGTCACTGTTGCTGCGCTGCCTTATTCTGCGAAGAGCTTTCCTTGGGGAACTGGGATAGCCATCTGGAGTAAGAAACCTGGAATCTAGGTTCTCAGGTTGCCTGGTTTTGCTTTTAAGAGTGCTCTGGATGCTTTTTAACATGACAGAATCACTAGCATTCAGGTTAACAGAGCTTCCCTGACTGCCAGGACTGCTTTTAGAAGACATGCTGTCAAGGCAACTTGATGTTTCAATATCTTGACTGGACCTGCTCGTTTCCTTGATGTTCTCCTTCCTTGGGGGCCAATCAGCAATCCTTGCCCTGACCCCCATCTTAGGGACTCCAGGAGTAGAGGTAACATGATGAGAACTTTCGTTACGAGGAGGTCCAACTGGTGCCATGACTGCAGATCCTAAGCTGCCATTCTGTGACCTGAAGCGCCTCATATAAAAGTCATCTGAGTGGACTTTGGAGGTGCCATCTGTTCCAACTGGTACCCCAGTGGCCACAGCCCTTTCAGTCTGGGACCGCTTCAAGCTGGTCATGATCTTTCAGTATGTTCAACCTTAGTAAGTTCCAAGAGAAATCACAGTCATTTCTGCTTTTTAAATGCACAGTTCTCTTTTGGAGAATAGTCTCCAAAATATACAATGGTTGCATGAGATCTTAATCAGGGACATTTAAGGACACAACTAAATGCAGGATGTCTAGAAAATTCATATATTCAGTAGGTTTTGATAAGCCATAAATTCCTTTAACTTTTGCATTTTAAGAAGTACCCATGCTCCAATACATTCATATTGTTGTAACATCACTTGCACTCTAAAATGTCAAGAGTTGTAATCCAATCATTTATGGTTCTTTCAAGCCTAGAACAGAGAAAAAGGGAGATAACATCATTAATCATGGCATATATAACATACTAACTGAAACTATCAATGCAGAATTGTGTTATATGGGGTATGTCATACATCCTCAGTTGCAATTAGGTATTAATAATGCCTATCCAACTTTTCTACTAATGTAAATACGATATGCTAGCAAAAAAAAACCAAACAGAAGGAAGCTAATTAGCAGAAATATTACAAATTATTAAGAGAGAATGCCTGTCAGTGATATTCATTCTGTGCTTTGCACAGCTTTATTTGCAGATTAGCTGGAAAGTCCAGGAAGCATTTATTACTTCTGCCCTGATTTTACAACATATAAAAAGACCAAGGCAGAATACAAACACATACTTTTAAATAACTTTTTAATAACACATACTTTTAAATAACTAATGTTTCTAGTTTTAAATAACTTGGCGTTAAAAGTTCAATTTATTTCCCTTGCTAACAAGAACTGTCACAGCTCCTGTGTAATCCAGCTTTACAAAGCCATGGAAATTAAATGCTTTCCCATACCTCATCAGTACTGAAGTGATTACAAAGCATTTATATTATGCTTTGAGAAGCTAAAAAAAATAATCCACAAATACATCCTTCCTGGTAGAAGACAAAAGCATGAGATTGTCAAGATAAAATCTTGCATTGCTCTGTACATCCTTTAACACAAAGGAGTTAACAGTTTTCAAAGACTGAACCAATTACACAAAATGTGGCCTTTAAATATTTGCCAAATGTGTGCACAGAGATGCTGCTGAACCAGCACCGTGTTGACAACACAGTATTGTCTACAAATCAAGACTTTCTGATGCTTCTAGGGAAACCACTACTTTCTGTAGTCTCTTCTCAAATCTGTTGAGTACTTTGCTCCACACTAATTAAATATCAAGCCAGGGCACTTTGTCCCTCCAAAGGTGGCATGTTTTAAGTTGCTATACACAGCAAGCAGTTTATAGCTCCTTTGAAAGAGCTGCTATTTATATAAAGCTGAACACATAAGGAACTTAAAATGCAAGCTGACTGCATCCCTGTGCACCATCATGTCACCTAATGTTGCATCTATGCTTTTTGCTGGTGCCAAAGTAAGTGTTGTTCATGCAGTGAGCTCTGTGAAACTGGAACACTGCACAGTCCTCTCTCAAGGACTATCAAGACTTTCCTTAACAGAGAGGACAGAAAGAAAATGGAATAAAAACTGGTAAAGATTTACAGGCAGGAAGTATACAGGCTAAAAGAGAGTGAAGGAAGAGTCAGGTTGAGGGTAGAATACAAAACAGGCAGAAGCACATGGGACCACTACCACACACCCCTCTTTCACAGCCTGCAATGAAACACAAGATTTCTCCCCCTCACCGTTCCTCTTCCACCATCAATATCTTAGAAGGGAAAGTATAAATATCTCCTCCCCCACAAGTGCTGGCCCTCAGAGAAACAGATAACCTAACTCATACAAGTTTCTTATTAACTCAAGGGCAGAAGTTCATGCAGTAGCAGTAAAAAATTCCCAAATCTGGTGTTAATTATTTAAGAATCCAAATGCTACCAGGGTGTTGTAATTTGGGGGGGAATTTTTTCTCTTCAAAAATCTCAGGGATAGCCAACCCAAATATAGCTGTATATAGCTATATAATCATATAAAAAAAAAGAAAAAAACCAAACCCCAAAACAAGTGCTCTGTGTAATTTCTTCTTGACCTGTTCTATGTATGTCAGTAGTTATACAACCACACAGTATATTTTTCAAAGGAAATACTTTCTATGTTCCTGACTCAGCACTGAGGATGTCTTACTCTGGGAACCAGCTGTTTCATGTTCTGAATGTTTCTATAACTGTCCTACTTCATCTGCTGTAGCAGCTGGAATACAGGCAATAAATGATTAAGGTGTCAATTTTTAAATGGAACAAAACAGGCCAGTCAGGTTTTTTGAAGACTGTAGCCATCCCTCTGTTGTTGTGTCCCTGCCTTCCTATCCCAGTGTCTAATTTGAGACCTGTCTGGTCCAAAAGGTTTGATTAGCTCCAACCAAAATAAAGTGAAAACAGAGAGTTTTTAATGTTATTAAGGTACTCCCGAGTACAGTGGTCATCAGGTTTAATGGAAAAAGAACAAAATTTACAATCTACTCTTACATTTTCTCACATCCATTACTTGTAAAAGATGACAGCATTAAAGACAAGATGAATCATGTTTGATTTAAACAACCATCAGTTACCGGATTATGAACTGAAAAACATGCAAAAAGTTAAAGCACTACGTGGCAGAATTGCTAACACAAAATATGTAGTGTATTAAAATTAGGTACAACTACAAAATAAGCAGCATGGTACCTACTTCTAAAGATTACAGCAGTGATTTTAAGAGTAACAATTCATATTTTGTTACTATTTCAGTATAAAAAAACACGTAATTCAAGGTTTTATCAATGTAAACAGAGTATGGTAAGCAAAAACTTAGGGTAACCAAGGAAAGTATGCTTCTCCAATTCATCTAACTTAGTGAGGAAGCCAACAAAATATCCAGACGAATGCCTATACATAAAAAGCCATAAATGAAAACCACATGCTTAAACTTGTAAAAGAGGTACATTTAATTATTGTACTGATTGTATAAATTAAAAACCACTTAAGAGATCAAGCTTGGAAAACCAATGATCTACTTATCAGATTGTATATAATAACTAGTAAAGCAAGCCAAGGATGTGTTCAAAACAGGTCTCAAATCCTAAGGACAAAGCTTATTCACAATTTTTTTACCAGCACCACAGTACTTTGCATCTGTAGCTCATTTTAAACTGAGAATAAACAAACCTGTTTTCATTCTTTCTCTTTCTATTTCTAGCTCTTTCACCACTTTGCTCCCTCCTCCTAAACTGGGGTTCCAGCCACAGGAAAAAGGACCGTTCTGATCAAAATACAGTGTCCTTGGAGACTAAGCTGAAGACAGTTTTGCAGCCCTATGTCACGATGAAAAGACAAGCAAGTCAACAGATCTGGATTTAGTACTCCTCATGAGTAAAGACAGCCACCAGGAAAATGAAGACCTACCAGCCAAGACTTCATCCTGAGGCCCTTGGATTACAAAGAAGGAAACACAAGCTGCTAATTCAGAAATGTCTCACTCAGACCAGCTCAGGATATTCAAAAAGCCACATCTACAGCACATTAATCAGCCTCTATCTTAGATTCAGGTATCCAAATAAGGTGATTCAACATCCACTTGCTCAGATGAATGGAAAAAACGAGATCAAGCTTGATGCATCATATTACATTTTTTCCTAGATATAGTTCATGTGGGATTTTGCTGGTTTTCCTTACAAAGCAGTGACTTTACCCACAATCGAATCTTACTTGGAGAGATTTAATAATTACTCCATTATCTTCTGAGGACATGCAGAGACTTCAGATTGTAGGATTACGGATGCTAATGATCCTAATACCCTGACACTGACAGAGATTGATTTGAAGGCAAATTATTAATGATTAATGATATTCCAGTAAAAAGACTTTGTATTTCAACATCAGCCCTCATGAAAGCGTGTCATTTTATAATTAAAAATTTGGAAAATCTGTTTTCAGATTCCATAGAACCTCACTTTTGTCAAGCTTCCACAGCCGTCCTCTCTCAGCCCTCCAGTCAAAGCAAATATATAGATGGTGGCATATAAAGCCTATTACCAGGGATATTTTAAAATACTGAAAAATATAGGATAATGGGCAAGTAATAGCATTTATAGCTATAATAGTATTTTACAGCAAGTAGTTTCAAAAAAAACATAATTGAAATAATCTCTATTCCATGGGGTTTACTGGAACTGAGCCAACTAGGAAACTCAGTGCAAAAAACACACACATTACTATCATAACCCTTGTTAACTTTTACTGGGTAAAGAAATAGCATTGTCATAAAACCTGAAAACTAGCAGCTTTCCTGAAACCAGAAAAATAAATGAGAATAACAAAAAATGTTTTATAAATGAAAGCATCTATTTGTGTCACAAATTCTTACCTGAATTATAACACAGATCAAATCCCAATGGGGAAACACTAATTTATCAATGTATTAAGTTTTTCTATGTACAAAATCATGTCTAATTTCATAAATGAATTCCTCAGATAAGAAAAATTCAATTTAATCTTTAGAAATACTTGTCTATATATGGTAACTCATTATTAATTAACTTTAGCCTTTTCTTCCTTTGGTTTATTTCCAATATAATTAAAGGAAAATTAAAAAGGTTCATCTTTCACAGGAAGTTTTTATTAACTTAAAAGGTACTTGAAGAATAGCGTTTGCTATTTTGCTAGCTTCTCAGGGGTTTTATTGTCACTGCTGGGGTTGTGATAACCAAATTTGTGACAATTGTCAGCTCTGCACAGGATGAAAGACAGATCCCCTGCACTTTTTTATCTCCTCACCTCCCCAGTTTATACCATATACAAAATTTGCCATCGATCTACATGTAAGCAAGGTTGTGTTTCAGCCTTTTTCTCTGAATACTTCCTTGCTCCCTAACCCTCAGAAGGGAACATTTGCTCCAAGGAAAGAGTGACATCTGTTGCCACATACCCACCTGCACCTATATGCTGAGATTTAATAAAGCTTTATTCTTAACTTCCTTCTCTCCTGAAGTAGCTCACGCTAAAATACATGAACTTAGGCAAGATTACATTGGTTTTAAGATACAGCAGTACTAATTAATATGAATTACTACCATTAGTTTCTGCACTCTTGTAGTATATTTCTCCAGCCAAACACAGGGTTGCTGTCACACGGTGAAACAGTTGGAGGGTATGAAAGTCACTGAGGTGCTGAGCTTGAGATCATGTGCTGTGCTACTTGGCAGAATTTGCTCCTTCAGGCTGCAAGTCCTTCTATTAATGGTTGTAAATATTCAGTTGTCTCAGAGCACAGAGAACCCCCTGGCCTCCCTGTGCAGCAGACCAAAGTCACACTATTAAGAATCATATTCACTTGCAGTCAGTGGTAAAATGTTCATGGCAGCAGGATGGTAAATGAAGCATAAAAAAGGCTATGAAATTGAGATAGTATAGGAACACAGGGCACAATAATCCCCTACCTATGCATTTCAGCACTTTTTGCTATCTTATGATCTATATCTACATTATGCAACTCATTCTCCATGTAAACACTACAATATCTCAAAATCCAGGATTGTGTGTCCTCTGCTCTCACATCTATTTTGTAACCACTAATCAAGACAAGGATATCACAATACTCAAGTGTACAAGTAACTGTTGCTGAAACACACCCTTGAAAACTTCTTTTAACTGAGACAGATAGGGAGAAAGAGAACAGACACTACACATTGCCATTCCCACTTCCTTCAGCACTCATGTTCCATGTTGGTACCAATGTCACTCATTTAGTTAATTAAATGCAGAAACCCTTTCCTGGAAGTTAACTTACAGGATCTGAAAAAAAAAGACAGTGACAAATCTTAAGAGTATGCTATACTGTATTCTATTTCTGGAATGAGATTGTTAGCAGCAACAGCTTATTTTTTTAGAACAGCACTTGCTCTCTAGGCAGCATCTCTAAACCAGTGCCAAAACATGAAGATTTTCTAGGTCCCAGATACTATCTCTCAAAAAAGTTAATTTTTAGCAACAACAAAGGAGAGTTCCACTTACACTCCCCCACCTCTTTCTTTTTCTAAAGATATGTTCCTCTTCTGTGTTTGTTTTTCAGATTCTAGCTGTTGATACATTGCATCTGCGGGTAATGGTTCCAGACACAGACTGCTCTCTCTGGTGTGTGAACTTTTGTACAAGTTACTTATCTGCAAAGTACCAGAGTTAATCAAAGACCAAACTCTGATACTCTGAGACTGACCTATGAACTGTCACAAACCCATGCCAAACACACACACAAAAACGAGTTAGGGTTAGGAACTGGCGGGAGGGCCGGGCCCAGAGTGGTGCTGAATGGTGCTGCATCCAGTTGGCAGCCGGTCACTAGTGGTGTCCCCCAGGGATCAGTGTTGGGCCCAGTTCTGTTTAATATCTTTATTGATGATTTAGATGAGGGGATTGAGTCATCATCAGCAAATTTGCAGATGACACTAAGCTGGAAGGAAGTGTCAATCAGCTGGAAGGCAGGAGGGCTCTGCAAGAGGGACTTGCATAGGTTGGAGAGTTGGGCTGATTCCAACGGGATGAGGTTCAACACGGCCAAGTGCCGGGTCCTGCACTTTGGCCACAACAACCCCATGGGGAGCTCCAGGCTGGGCACAGAGCGGCTGAGAGCAGCCAGGCAGAGAGGGACCTGGGGGTTTGGATTGACAGGAAGCTGAACATGAGCCAGCAGTGTGCCCAGGTGCACAGTGATTCTTCCCCTGTACTCAGCGCTGGTGAGGCCACACCTCGAGTACTGTGTCCAGTTCTGGGCCCCTCAGTTTAGGAAGGATATCGAGGTCCTGGAGCAGGTCCAAAGGAGGGCAACCAGGCTGGTGAAGGGACTCGAGCAGAGATCCTATGAGGAGAGGCTGAGGGAGCTGGGGCTGTTCAGCCTGGAGAAGAGGAGGCTCAGGGGAGACCTCATCACTCTCTACAACAGCCTAAAAGGAGGTTGTAGCCAGGTGGGGGTTGGTCTCTTTTCCCAGGCACCTCTCAGCAAGACAAGAGGGCATGGTCTTAAGTTGTGCTGGGGGAGGTTTAGGTTGGATATTAGAAAGAAGTTCTTTACAGAGTGGGTGATCAGACATTGGAATGGGCTGCCCAGGGAAGCAGTGGAGTCTCCATCCCTGGAGATATTTAAAAAGAGACTGGATGTGGCACTCAGTGCCATGGTCTGGTAACTGCAGCGGTAGTGGATCAAGGGTTGGACTTGATGATCTCCGAGGTCCTTTCCAACCCAGACAATTCTATGATTCTATTCTATGATACAATGTCCTTCCCCTCCAGCCTGGCCACAGGTTTTGTTTCCATCACAGCTTTGGTACCAACACAAAGACAGAGGTCAGCCTGCGGTCCCTGTGCTGCATTGCCAGCTACATCCCTGCTGCCACACCTGGGGCACCAGTGCCATCACCATGTTCCCCAATGACCAGAGCTGAGTAAGAGCCCTCAGTTCAGAAGAGAGATAATGAGGGTGTTCAACCTACTACCTCTAAACTTCCACTTGCTTCTAAGTCCTCTGGAGTGCAAGTCAAAGCTAATTTTTAATGACAGATGCATTAGACTGCATCCTTAATGTGATAAGAGAATTATAAAAAAATATAAACGCATCATTTTGATTGTGTTGGAAATATTTTTTCCAACACTTTTATTCCTTTGCTTTATTGCTGCAGTTGCTTCTCCCTAAACTCTTGACTAGGTAAAAGAATTGCAAGGAGCTGTTCTGCTGTCTTTCTGAATGTCAAGCCAGCTCCCAAAAACTTCCAGAGGGTAATGCTTCTTCATGGGCTGACTGATCACACAAGTCATGTGTTTAAGGGAGAAAAGAGCAGCTTTTCAGACATGAAAGTTAAATTTTACCTAAAATTAATAGGTTCATTCCCAGCAGCCCCCAGATTAATCACCTAGCAAGAGTTTCACATCCACACATACTCCTGAACATGCTCCTGCAGAAAAGGTACTGCCACAGTGCTGGAGAGGAGAATTAGGAGCAGGGAGCTTGGGAGGGACTTTTCCACAAGGGCATGTAGTGATAGAACCAGGGGTAACAGTTTTAAACTGGAAGAGGGTAGATTTAGAAATTCTTGTCTGTGAGGGTGGTGAGACACTGTCAGAGGTTGTCCATAGCAACTGTGGCTGCCCCCTTCCTGGAAGTGTTCAAGGCCAGGCTGGATGGGGCTTTGAGCAACCTGATCAAGTGCAAAGTTTCCCTGTTCATGCATGAGGATTAGAACCGGATGATCTTTAAGGTCCCTTCCAGCCCAAACCATTCTATGATTAATTACCAGATGCCCACAGGAGGTGCTCCCAAGCCCTTGCACAAGCATCACTCCTTCACCCATGCTCCAGGCCTCCTCAGCCTCTGCCTTTTCACTCCTGAAGCCAGCTCCTGCCACTCCCAGCTGTTGCTCTCTACAGTCCATCCTCCTCAGCCTGGGGACCCTTCTGCCCCAACAGAGAACAGATGCCATCGACTTGAAATTCAGACCTCAGGGAAAAAAGAACTTTCACAAGCTTCCAAATAATAGCTGCTCAATAAATTTTCTTCCTTATGTAGTGGCCTGAAAACACAAAGATATTTATTACCTTAGACTACTAGAATTCTGTATATTAAAGAAAAAAACAAAGAACAAAAAAACCCAACTGGAAGTTATAGAGATAAAATCAAAGACTATGTTTGTAAAGTGAAAACCAAGTTCAGACTACTGTTGAAATATAGTTTTTTGAAAGCAGACAGCTAGGAAAAAAAGTTTGCCCTACATAACCTATTAAAAATATCCAGTGATCAGTCTAAATGATAGTCATGTATGATAGCATACACAAAGTTAAAATATTTTTCCCCTAAAAAAAGGTGTTTTGCTCTTGTGTGTAGGTATCTACTCCATCTGTATTTTGGTGTACATATATCTCCATATATTTACACACAAGCTGTTGATGCTCTCTCTCAAAAGGAAGTCTGAGTATACTATAGGCAGAAGTACACAAATATAACACAAGCAAGTGCTGTAATGAACCCTGAATGCTATTTAAGCAATTTGTCCTACAACTAGTAATGGTTTCTGCACTTAATGAAACTGAATTCCCTACTGTAACATGAAGGAAAGTAAACAAATTTAAACCTAACACCATCAAATTTTCATCACAGATTTCTACAAGAAATTTTGATTTACAGAACCCACTAACCTGGGATAGGCTCCCCAGCTGAAATGTATGAGTAATGCAGATTACTCAAACTTTGGGAAAGACAGCATAAAAATGAAAGATACTGAAAATCACAGTCCAGGCTACCAGGTCATATAAGAACTATGGATGGAAATCTTTTTAACAGTTCACATGTTAAACAGAGCTAAGGAAGCATATAATCCTGAAATAATCCTTTCAAGAAGTAGAGGTTCCTGCTTCAAGAGACTGCCATACACAGTCAAGTGTGCAACACAGAAAGGAAGTAAATAAAAAACCTTAAACAAAGATACAGATGTGTAAGCAAAAACTTGGACAATATTTTGGCTTTTTTTTTTTTTTTTTTTTTTTTTTTTTAAACAGAAATGCACCCAGCTGAATCCTCGACATCCTTCCACTATAAATTATTTTGGAAAAAACCCTGAAAACTCAGCAATGTTCTTTCTTTTTTTTTTTTTTTTGGATGACAAGTTTTGTAGTAGTATGCTTATATACTTCTAAGCCCTAAAAGGAATACCAGTAGATCAGTGTAAAGAACTTTATTTTCAAGTCTAGAACTAACAAAAATAAATCAACAAAAAAACCTAGCCAACCAACCAACCAAAAAAAACCAAAACCACAAACCAACCCACCAGCACAAAAAAAAACAACAAAAAAACCCCCACATAACAATAAAGTTGGTTAAAATAATAACCAACAATAAAATTTTAACAATGACATTTTAACCAAAAATAGGGTTGGTTAAAATGAAAGGGCTTAGGGAAACAGAAGTGTAACTGTATTTGTATTCAGATACTGATCTTAGAAGATAAACCTGAAAATTAGTAAGCGACAGATTTTACATGAAAGTGTAAATCCTCACTTTCTCATGTTTTCCATTCTTTTCACTTTTCTCTTGCGCTACTAGCTACTTTGCCTGTAATCACTGAACTTACAATCCCATTTACAGGACATACTCTGGTGATCTTTCAACTGGGACACTGAAACAGACGCCAAAATTAGTTAAGTATTAATTTGCAATGTATTCTGAATCATTATCACCAGCAAACACCTAGACCAGTATTTCACTGATGGTGACAGATCACTGTATGATGAATTTCTTCAGTATACTCCATTCTAGAGGGGAAACCAAGCACTGGGTGCAGTCATCTTCCTGGTACCTTGTTTTGTGTTTTCTGAAGCCTACTTTATGCAGACATGCAAATAAAAACTATAACCAGATAAAACAGCATTTGTCTTCAGACAACAAAATTGTTTGCATGGAAGGCATGGCAATTGATTTTAGTAAGTCACTATATATTCTTTGTACAACTCTTTTTAGTCCTCTGATAAAAACAATATTCCTAAATTCAAAAGGATGTGACCTTTGTCAAAGGAATACATTTATTTATTATGTTTGGCTTTAAAGATAAGCCTGGGGATCATCCCCCAGACCAAAAAGGAAACACATGCATATCTAAACTTAAGAAGCATCATAAATCCACTAGGAGGAAATTTTTAGGCCTTTAGCTCTTATGTAACATAAGCAGGTATGAACAGAGACCCTTGGGGATAATTAATTTCTTTTTTTTTTGAGAAAACACTTTCTATCCTTTGACAATGACTTGTAGCACACATTTTCCAAAATACTATCTTTATGGCTATAAAGGAGGAGGAATAAACAGCTCAATCTTCAAACATGGCTATTCTTGTTAATTTTTCTGTAGATACTTCCAACACGGCATTTAAAATTAAGGCTTAAAGAAACACTGTTTTATGCAAGCATTTATCACTTTTCTCACACTAAAGTTTATCAGAAAAATAGGGATGGGATCTATAAACAACAGAGATGAATTTCTGACCTCTAGGCATTTGGTGATAAAGGTGTAACATCCATTAATGGTATCACCTTAAGAACTGAAAGAAATGCCTGAAGCTTCCATTGTGAAATGAAAAAGACTGATGGATAAAACAGTAAACAGATCTAAAAACCTCTCAGGGAACAAAGTATGACTACACAAGCCTTGTACTTTGCTAAAAGAATGAACATTGTAATGCCATACAAGAAGGCAGATTGGTTGTACACAAAATATTATTCCACATTTCAAATTTTTCAAGTTCATATAAAGGTGCATAAAACAATATGGAAAGAGGAAAAAGTTACCTGCCAAAATATGCAGTTACTCAGCAGAAATCTGAGTGCTGCTTGAGTGCAACATTTGTGGTGCAGAAAGTAAAGCTAGATATAAATATTTTGGTTGATTCATTTCTTGTGAGCACTGTGCTTTGAGTGGGTGTTCAGGTTGGAATTCAGAAGACTTAAATAGAAGAACTCATTACATGCAGAAAACCAAGAAAGGGTTTTTAATTATTTAGAAGTTCTCTCTTGAGTAGGTAGCTCAGCAGTGACCAACAGGTAGATGACACTCTTTGGTTTGATGATGTAGACATATTAAGTTCTGTAGCTCCAACACACACTGTATAATAAAAGCAACTGAAAACATCCAAAGAGGCAGTACTGTAATTTTAAAAAATAGCTATACAAGTCACCTGCTGAAGGCACAGTGTTATCTTCAGTAACTACAAAGGGAAAATAACACCTAGCTGCCCATATACATCAACTCTGAAGGAGGGACTGAAAATTTGTGCATATCCCATTCAGTAAAGAGACCTACCACTGTAGTACCAGGGAGAAGCAACATAAGCAATTCTGGTCACGAATCCAGACAGTCAAGCTGGCAAAACAAGATACAAACTGAAAAGAGCAAGCAAGGTGGCACTGACACCTAAAAAACACACTTTGCAATTTAAATAAGAATCAGTCTACTGCAGGCACACATATGCCAGCAGTACTGCCACTTCATCCAGATATCTTTAAACAGAAAAGGTAAATTTAGATGGATGGTTGGATGTTGCTAGTTATCCCAAAATGTAAGAGTGTGCATCTGATCTGTCCACCTGCCCATGCAAGAACACCTCAGGCTTCTCAGTACTGTGGATGTCTTTTACCAACTGCTCTTCCAGCCCAAGACAAGTCAATTTTTCTTTAGAAAGTCTATTGTCTTTTCTGCAAGTTGGGCTAGAATATCTGGCAGAAACAAGAAAAAAATAGAAAAACCTGCCTCTATCTGAAACCCAAACATAGTCCAGTGTACCTATTTGTGGTTTTAGCATTAAAAACTAAGGAAGCACAATTCAAAAGCCTTTATGCCTCATGTGATTTATAATTTTTTTTTCCGTCTGTGGTCAGTAAAAGGAAATCTGTTCCTGCATCTGTTCCTGGTTTACACGCATGCAAAACACTTTATAAAAACAGATTTGAAAGCATTTAGATTCCAACACTAAACCTTCAAAAGTGAATTACCTACAGAAAGTACATGTGTGGGTGTATTCCCATTTCAGTGCATCAACAACTTTAATCAGCCTTGCCTACCATTTCTGATTATAGTTCATTATATAAAATCACGTTGATAACAGTTCAGCAAAAATGTTTCTTAACCCTTTCTGAAAAAGAGAAACATCATTCTTGCACCAGAGTTTTCACCCTTGAGGTATGCACGTGGGGTGTGATTTTGCCTGGCCATCCACAACCGGTACAAGCCTTAACATCCAGCTTTAAACTACAGGATTTGACCTCAATCATTCATCAGTATAAAGGCTGCAGTTTGTCTCTGCACTGAGTATGATGTACACCTCCAAACCTACCCCCAACACAGGGGTTTAGAACACAGGCAAATGTAGTTATGTCACATTTAAATCAGTGCTTTGCAATTGCATGGAGACACTGACAACACCATCAGACTTGTAAAATTCAGTCTCTACATGCTTTCAATACGCTCTGTTGTTACCATTATTTCCCTAGCAAGCCACATGGTGTCAAGCCACTGCCTTTGAATCTAAGAAACAGAATGGATCTCTCAGGAGATGAGACCAAACAAAAGCCCTTGTCTGTCAGTGGGGGCAATTTCTGAGTTCAAAACTCCAAAGAGGAATGGTGAGCAAAGAAATTTCCAACAGATGATGAACCCGAGTAGATGGGAAAAGCAGGGCTCCCAAAATGTAATTTATCCTCTCACTGAAGAAAATCCTTTTCATCACATACATGAGTTTAAGTTTCTAGCATTTTACAAAGATGTCTGCATAAGTAAGCTGATTTATGGGCACATATGTTTGGGGGTGAAAAAGTAAAAAAGGAAAATAAAAAAATAATCAGGCCCTATCAGCTCAGTTTGGGTTGTAACATTAAACTTCCTCTAATCATCAAGCCTACCATGAGCAGAGAAAATGAGATTATAACAGACAACTCTATTTGGAGTAGGTCACATGCAGCAGAAGGTGCTACACCAAAAAACATTATATGGCAAGTTCTACTGAAACTTTTTATTTTTACTAGTTTTCCCTTTAACCTAGCCATCCAGTCATCATTTACCAAATTCAGTGAGCCAAAAAATTGTTTTTTTAGTAGTGAGAGATGGCTTAAACTAAGAACATAGTTTTGTAACTACCTGGTGAGCACGGATTCCTAACTTTACCATTAAAATATTTGCTTTTCTTCAAAGTAAAGCTTTTAGATAAATTTCTGCTCACCCGTACTTTAATACAGACTTGCCAGAAGTTCCACTGAGATTAAGCAATCATTCTAGTTGCAAATTTCAAACATGAACTGTGAGGAATAAATGCACACTCTCTCTATGAAATTGAAACACATGAAATCTCTGATATTACTTCAAAAGAGGGAATTAAGTTAAATTTTTTCTTTCTTTTTTATTTTTTCTTTACCTCCCCCTTAATACAACAACAACGATGATTGCTGGAGGGCAGAAATTCAACAGTGTAGCAAAACGGAGTTTTTGAGTCTTCACATACATAATTCAGTATCAGTTCTTTTCAAACTGTTTCTGTAAAAGTATCACTAAAGAATTTTTACAGCTAGACAAGATGCTTTCAGTTCATTTTAATCAATATCTACATGATTGCAGAGAAGGGAGGCTAAGAGCACCATGGAACACCCAGTTCAACATTTCTGTGTATAATCTGTAAAAGACAGTAAGACACCAAAGTCTGTGGATTGTGTACAGTTATTTGAGCTAGTAACAAAAGATTCAAAAGTGAAGAGATTTAACAACAGCTAATATGCAAAGAGTTGCTGAGATAAATCTTGATAATGCCAGAACCACCAATATATACCTCATTGCTTCTTCAATGTTGATAAAAACAAAGAGGAAGGAAGAGAAATTGTCTAAGTACACATATGGAATAGTAAGTCCTAATCGACTTTTTGTCACTTAAAGAATTTGCAGACAAGTATCAGAAAACCTTAGTTCAATGCTCCTTTACACCAAAAAGCAAAATGAAGCTTAGGATTTCTGAAAGGAAAAGGGGGAGGAAGTGCTACAAAAGTCTTGCTGAGCCTACTGAAATATTATAAGCAGTTCTGTTACCCTAGAAACAGAAACTTTCTATAAAGCAACCATCACGTACATATAATTCAGCTATGAATCTCATAACCATGACTTTTGAATGCTAAAACTTAAGAGAACTGAAAGCAGTAAGATAAATTTATATAAGGAAAATCTCATCAAGGGATTGAAGTGTAAACAGTTCAACATGCAATTGAAGAACTTCACTCAGATTGCTAGGAAACAGAAAAAGATACCACAAAATATGTAACTATTTGCTTGCTCCCACCTTGCTCAACTCTTTGCTTGCATACAAAGAGATACAGCAATTGTCCAATTCAGAAAAGCAATTCATATGTTATTATATTTATCAAATTATCAAGTCTTATGAATGAGAAAACAACTTAAATAATAGAGGCCCTTAAAGACTGTTACACTTGCCTTGGCTATGCAAATGTATGCATTACAATAAGAGGAATGTGTTCAACAGGTTATTTTAAAAGCTGGTTTGAGGACTTCTCCTCACTGTTCAAACAGCTCTTTCCCTGAAAACCTTGCCTGTCTTTACCTTATTGAGTCCAAAACATGAGCATTTAAGGTGTTTTCTGAATTGCCCCATAAAGGAGACTTTGGCTCTCTCCTCACTGATTATAGGTGAAGTCTACACTTAGCATTGTGCTTTCATCTATATTACATAACAAAAAGTAAATTAAGGCAAACCCATCTGACTAAAGAATTTGTAGAAGGGATCCTTTTAACCTTTAGAAAATAATCTAAAGTAATAATTTTTACCTTTAGAAAATAATCCTTAGAGTAAAACAATTAAAAAGTTTCACTCACTTCCATTGTTTGGACACTATATGAACTTTAATATACTTTCTGCTGCAGTACATGAACTCGTAGTGCCAGTGATACCTGCACTACCCAGCTCACATCCACAATAACACATGTACCACTACCTAACATGCTCCTCAAACAAGTGGTCAGAGCTCCCCTAAAGACAAACCCAAAGAAAACAAAAACTGCAAGAACACAGACAAGTAAGACAACCCACAGTGTAGAGATTAAGTAAAAGCTTCTGAGAAACAGAAACAACAGATGAGAATTAAATGTGAAGGAGTGTGAGTGCATCCAGAAAGATCAGCTTTCAGTCTTTGAATCTAGCATTAAAAGTTCCTAAATAAAAAGCCATTTAAAATATTAATAAGAAACAAATTTCTTAACTGAAATAACCATGAATCAGCTCAACAGCCAAAAAGAATCCACCTCAAACACCATAAAAATACACCTTTACCATCATTCCTATACAGAGGCCAAAACAATTGCACCTCCATTTGTGAGGAACAGAATCAGTGGGTAACTAATTCCTGTACTGTTTCTTGAGTTGCTACTAACACACAGCACTGCAACAGTCTGGGGAGTGTAACAGATGCTGACTGATGATAAGAAGTGGCAGCACTGAAGTGCTAGGGTATTGATCCTAACAAATATTATTTTAGATCAACAGCCCAATTCCCAGCAGAGAGGCTGTACTTGAATATTAATTACTGAAGCTAATGATCAATAGTTAATCAGCAGAGGAGAAAATTGAGCAGAGAGAAATCTTGAAATACTTGCACTAAGTGGAACATGCTGCCAAGAGGAGTGGGTGACTAAACAGCCCAGTTCTGCAATTTTTCTACTAAATAAGATACTGGAACACACTAGAAATGAGAACAGAAAATGCTGGTTTGTCCAGTAATCTCTTATTAAACCATCTAAAGAAACCTCAAGAATCAGGTATGTCTCACATAATTGGGTATTTTGATATATTGAAGGAGATTAAAAAAAAAACCAAAAAAAAACCCCCAGTTGGTACTTGTATCTCTGACTAACTTATCACATTATTTGGAAAAACTGACAAGGTTTGAAACCTACCTGTAACCTGTTTCAGAAAAAGAATTGCAATTACATTTGTATTTTGACTGTATCATTAGAGCTAAATAAAAATGATACAAAAATCCTATTACAGCAGTAGGGGCATTAATCCTACATAACATGCCACCTTCATATTAGGTTCAATTTTTACTACTCCTGTACTATGGTACATCACTGTGTATCCACTTTATCTGTGGCAGGTGATAAGAAAATCCTTACTAGGCAGAGTATTTTCTAACATACAGATACATGGATGAAGAACTTGCAGTAAGAGGGAAAAACCTCACTGAAACTGGTGAAGAACATAAAAAAAATTTTTTTTCTCTGCCTTTTGCAGAAGTACATTTCTTGCCCTGATCTAGTAACTGAGAGAGAATTCGCTACCAGTTCAGGAGACTGAAGCACAAGTCCTGTGCACTACTAAACCGTACTCAGAACATTCAAGTGTCAAATCTCAGTAAAGCACAGACCTTGTGGAGGCCATCCAATTACTGTCCAAGTCTCCATCATTCTAACAGTGTTATCAATCACGTTTCTGTCCAATACCAATAGCACAGATGCACACAAAAGTATGTACTGACATTATCTACACTTTCAGATTTTTCCAAACCGAATTAGGTTTTCCACTGTGCCTTACAAACTGCAAACTTGCAGAATGTCATGATTTGCAAGGTGCCAGTGCTGGCTCTGCAAGCCACTTATTAACAAATATTCATGGTGCTCTACAACTGCTTTTCAGTTACAGGAGTTGGGGCAGTTCTGATCTGGAGGAGACTAGAAATTCTAACTCTGACACCATCACCAAAAAGAACTGGATCGTCACTTTGTGTTCTTCTGTCAGACTTCTCATTGCTTGATTTAATTGCTCTGCTGGGAACTCTGAGTTCTTGTCATGCTGCCATGAGCTTTCTAAATATCAATAACAGCTTTCTAAGAGAAGGTAGAAAATAAAGGAATTCCTAAAGTTACAGAGGCATACTGTTAAACAGAGTTGGTCATGACTGCAGTACTCATGAAAGGAGTAGTGGTTTGGGTATACTGCAGGACTAAGAGTAAGAATACACAAAGTATGGATCCTGTACCATCTTTTTCTCTTCTATACTGTCTTAAACTCAGTGGGGGTTTTTTGTTTTGTTTTAAAATGGACTCCAACAATTATAAGAGAGCTGAAGGGCTTCTTTGCACCCACAGCTTTAACACATGATGCAGTTTACAACTTTCAAGATAACTGAAGGAACAAACTCCTCAAACATCACTGATCTCAGAAGAGCAAAGTGGACTGAAAAAGACGTGTTAAGTGGACTGAAAAAGCAAGCAAACGTGTTAGTATGAAGAGAATATGAAGGATAAAAAGAGACTAACCCACCACCTCTTTCCCTAAAGACCTGACTCACACTACCAGTGCTTGCTGAGACCAACAAGTCCCATTTATTTGTACACTCACAGCACTCTCCTCTCCCCATTTCATAGGGCTGTAGTATATCCTTTCCATACCACGAAACGCAACAGCTATAACCAAGCCTGTCAAAGCACATGGCTTGGCAAATTGAGAAGCAGCATTTGTGGCCAGGATAGGTAAGGTTGAGATTTCTTCTAGCTATTTCCGGGTGAACAGTTTGGACTTGTCTCCCCTTCTGAACCACCAGTTTTCACAAAAATTTAGTCTATCTTGAGAGCTTCATACCTCTGTCACTGATGGAAATCAACAGGCTGTAAAGACCCCAAATGCTGTTGGATTTTTTAATTGGTTTGGTTTGATTTTTTTCCTTTTGGAGTTAGGGAGGAGGAGTAAAAGAAAGGCATAGATGAGTTGACAAGTCAGGTCACAAAAGCCTCACTTAGGAAACCCAGGCTAAACACAGATCTCTATAAAAGCTCCCGTCAAAAAAAAAAAATCAACTGAAGGACTGGGAAAGGATTTAGAGTACAAATTCTAGAATGCTGACAAAGAACAGAAACTTTGAAAAGAATGCTTGTGAAAAGAAAAGTAGCAATGCTGAAAGGAAGGCTAAGAAATCTATGCATGACAGGGCTGCATTTCACATGTCTTTAAAATGTGAAGCCACTTGTTACTAATTGATAAGAGTGAAGGAGATCCCACCCAACACCTGCTTCAGCAATTCAGTTTAATAGCAGTCCTTCACCAGCTTTGACAATTACTCCCACACTCTCCTGTAAGAGATTAACAGTTTGCTAAAAATAAAATGGAGATTATCCTCTACAGCAAGCTGCCCGAGAGAGACTGTGTGAGAGAAGCTGATATTAATCTACCTTGTGGTGTGTTGATGTCCAGGCTTCACTTCAAAGGATTTTATCTTGTATCTAGACAGGTGTGGTTAAAGGTGTCTGGCTAAAATAGTAGCATGCAATATTACTTTTTGTTCATTTTATCATTTCCTGCAGCCTGCATTTTAGCATGCAGTAATAATGTTTATACTTACAGAGAGGGGAATGGTCCAGTACCAATGTCAAGCCTTTGTGTACAGAGGCTAAAGGCTGTAACTGTCAAGAAATGAGATGACAAACAACACAGCCGCCCCTCCCCCCCCAAATATATAAGCAATTAATGACATTTTCCCTACTAAGTGAATCTTTGCCTTTAGGAAGCAGACCAAGACTGAAAAAGTCAGGGTGCGAGGGAAGGATGAGGAAAAGAGCACAAAGCAATTTTAAAAATATTTCTGAATATATAATATGGTTGTCAAAAACATCACTCAATAGCATGTATGTGGGATGCAAGTAACGAAGAGTATCAGTGTTCCAAGAGAAGTGTTCTTACTTGCTTAAAATTAAAGCTGAATAGTCTTCAACAGACCATAAAAGCAAGCAATATGTAGGAGAATATATTTTTTAAAAACAATGTATTACAGTTATAAAATTCGTAAGATTTTCTTCAGCTTTGCCTTATGTTGAACCCTAAGGATCTGAGTTTACAGTGGAAAAACACTAATCTTTTCTCTAATACAGGGGAAAAAAAAGTTTCCATGTGGAAAGTCAGATACTGTGTACAAAAAAATAAATGAACCCACCCGAATCCCACAAACAACCTTGAGCCTGCTAAAGGCAAGCCAAATGAACTCCATTCAAATCTACAAGATAGTTGAACTGTGTCACACAGAAAACATTTTACATTAATCACCATTGTTCTGAAAAGAGAGTGGCCATAATAAAAGATTATTGCCCTACACGGTAAAGTGGGTTAGGATTAAGACAAGATAACAACAGGTTGGGATTTCCCCCTCAAAGATGGTAACAATGAAATTTCTGTCTGCCTAGAAAGATAAAAACCACACAAAACTCCATTTGGTATTCTGCTGTATGAAAAAAAATTACATTTTAAAAATAAAGCGAGACACCATGGATGAGACCAGTGGCATCAAATACATCTTCCTGTACAGGTACTACACCACCAGATCCCAGGTTCTGTAATCTGAAGGTGAGATTAGACAGAAGATGTAAAGAAAATACAGGCAGCTCCCTAAGAAGAGGAAGGAGTTTTAGTAGTGGTAAAGAGGCAAGAGAACTGCTGCCCAAAATCTGGCTCACTTCTGCCACACATTCATCTGCAGCAGGTGATACCCACATTAAGTGACTGGTACTACTGATCCCACCAGCCTCAAGATGTGATGCCCAACAACAAATGAGCTGAAAGAACTTTCCACATCATATCGTATCCCTATTTCATGTAATAACCATTGCCTGTGAAAAATATTATTTTCAAGTCATATTTTATCTAGTGCCTTTTTAGTCTTATAGGGAGCAAATATTTATTAAAGAGAAAACTTAAAACCTGTAAGAAACAAAACTAATATTTAATACTAATTCATCACAGAGAGAAGATCTTTCATTACAGGGAAGCTTCAGTTTGAAAGATGAAGATATCACATTATAAGCATATTTAAACTATGTAGGTTGCAATCCCACAGAAATTATTAGGTTACAAGCCTTCCATGGCAGTAAGCACAATAAACTGCATTAGTACGCTCTTCAGCTGTCATTAGAACATTGTTCTGGAAGCTGAAGTTGAAAATGTGAACCACGTATTATACACAATTCTTTTGTAAACTTGGTGGTAGAACTGAAGAGGTACAATAATCAATTTTAAAAGCTCAATTTTGTTTTATTATTTTCCTCTTCAAATCCTTTCCGTTAAAAGAGTTGAAAAAACCCAAACTCTTAAGAAATGAGCTCATCAGAAAAGAAAAAAGGGACTTAAGTAGCCTGCAAGGCCATTTTCTGCATTTCATCTTTCTACAAAAAGACCCTCTATAGAAGAACTGTAATCCCAAAAACAAACTGCATTTTACCTATAAGGAAGAAATAAATTAAAATCATATTGGTAAATGTCACTGTTACCACAAAAATTTATTTTCAGAACTGTGTGGAGAAAAATATTACCAGCTTGTTCACAGTTAACGTCTCCCACATGATTATTTATCACACATGAAACGTAATTTGTTGATTCTAAAGCTTGCACTGATTCCAGATAACATGCCCCTGCTTCTCCATCATAAAATACTGGTATGTGCAAAGAAATGGCCTTTACTGTATATTACCACCACATTCAAGAAGGTGTTTCCTAATTTTCAATTTTCCATGGAAAAGCAAATGGCTATAGAATATACTATTTTACATTCAATTTCATATATGACATCAGATTTTCTTTTAATCATCTAAGATTCACTTTAGTACTTAATGAAGTGGAAAATAATTTTCTTTCAAACTTAATAGCAAAATTTTGATTGCTCAGTGGCAGCATTGGCTTCAGTAACCCTAGAAATGGTTAAGAACCTGAGGGGAGAGAGGCAGAAGCATAGCAGATCAGATCCTGGGACTTTGGAAGAGTCAATTTCACCTTACAGAGGGAACTAATAAGTGGGACCATATAGAAAGAAGAGCTTGGCTAAACAGGAAAGTCCTGACTGAGCTTCAGGGCAAAACAAAACAGTACACAGGAGAAGGCAGAAGCATGAATTAGGAAACACTGCCCAGGCACATATGCAGTCTCTGGAAATTCATATATGGTACCAGCATCACATGGAACCATCAGTAACTTAAGACATTTAATAACTTGAAATTAAAACAGAGTCACTGTAGTAAGCAAAATAAGAAATAAACCAAAATGTTGATAGTCAAAGAATTACAAAGCCAGCTTGGATCGTGACCCTATTGCTAACAATTCTTCCAGGTTGGGTTTTTTTACCCATATTTGTTTTGCCCTTAAAAACTCTGATGGAAACTCAACTTTCGCACTGGAGTCCAAATATTAAACCATGGAATTAAACCTCTGTTTCCCCTGGCCACCCAGATTTAAAGAGTATTCTATACAGCTAACATGATGCCCTGAATATTCCTCTGAAGACAGCCCGAAGTAAAGATAATACTACGTAACCAACTCCAGGAAATTTCTAGAATAAGGCTCACAAAAAAGCCATTTTCCCCTTCTCTTCCTAAGCACATGGCTTATCTAGCCGGTTATAGAGATGGGGGTACCTTATTTCAGGCAAAACACAAACATCCTAAAACCTGATTTCACCTTATATCACTGCCCTGCAGAAAAAAAGTATAAAACTTAAAAGAAAATCCAAGAATAAAAATTTTTAAACCTACATTACTGATTAACCTGTAAGTGACTGTAACTTATCCACAAAGAGAAATGTTCATTTGGACTTCAATGAGGCAGTATTGGCTGTCCACCAAGCTTCCTAAATGAGATTATAAAATCAGAAGTTCAAAAGAACTGGCATAGTAACTCAAAGAAACAGTGACATTGTTGCTGTTCAGATGCAATTTGCTGGCAAGTTGCTTGAAAAACTACGTAAGCTTTTCCTTTTTTATAGAAAGAAAAACAAAACCCAAACAAAAATTTTAAAATCATCCGAAACTGTTGCAATTACATTGGCAAATATGGCATAACTAAGTCTTCAGAGTGGGCTGGCAGCAATGAAAAACTTTATGTAGAGAGCAAATTAATTTTAATTTTTTGAAGCTGAAGATTACATGACTCAGCTTGTACTCATCATCTCTATGAAGACATCTCTCTGCTGCTGAAATGTCAGCTCCTCAGCTTCAGTACCCGACAGAAATTGAAGCACAACATTTGCTGTCTCTCCTAACTTAGCATTTTGGCTCAAATTTCCAATAGCTCTGTCCTTTCTGGAAGTTTGAAGAGAAGCCAATGCAGCATTCTCCCCACTACCAGACCCACAAAGAAGAAGAGATCTATTTCCTACCATCCCATTCTGCTTCATCCAGCCCTGTGCCGGATTGCTCCAAGGAGTGGGGAGTCTGGTACCCAGCTGTGCTCCCCTCACCTTCACAAACCAGTTATGAAAGACAAGAGTTCAATACATAAATCCAAGCATTTCTCTCACCATCAGCAATATTCTTACTGTTGTTGAAGACAATTAGTTGTAGTTTGTGCCCTAACACACTATAAGAGACAGCGAGACAGCACGCACCGGAAACCAAAATAAATGCATAGGTCCACGGCATCACTTTTTTTTCAATAGGTATTTCAGACCAGCAACTTTTACTGCCACTTGAACAGCAGTCAGGAAGATAAACAGGTTGTAATATACCCCACTACTATGCTTGTGTAAGCCCTCACAACATCTCAGATGGTTTAAGTTTACTTTTTTTGAATGACTGACAATAGACATTTTTGTATACCATTTTTTACCCTCAGCCCAGATTTACACATTAATAAGCTCTACACCACAGGTTAGCTTCAAAGCATAAAAAACCATGGTGCCATTCCTAAATATTTCACCATATTTATCAATTCAATATTTTAGTTTTGGGATAAATGCCATTAGCAGACTTACCACATGGCTATTGAGTTACTGAGGTTGTATTCTACATATAATACGTTTTTAAACATAAGCAGCAAAAGAAAGAAACAAAAAAGGCCTCAGTGTGCATTTAACAATTTTGTTGTGTTGTTATGGTAACTAAATTCTGAAACAGTAAGAAGAGGAATAAATCCCACTGCAGATCTTCCTACAAGGCCAATATATATATATATTTTTTTTTTCTCCATTATAGATTAAAATGAGTGCAGTGAAGTATTGCTCTAAGCATCACTTTCCCCCCCCACGACATAGGTAAACAGTTTAAAATGCTGATGGAGATACTAAATGAGTAAACTGAAGGAAAATTTAATTCCTCTACAAGGGGGTGGCTGCTCAAATCAGCTGTTCCAGGCTTCCAAGAATTCTCATGCAATTTCTCCAGAGCCCACAGCTTGAAAAAATGGCAGAAAAGCCATAAAGGCTTTAAACGCCATAAAGCTCAAAGGGGCCAAACCTATTATCTTACTGGATACTACACAGAACAAACAGGGACAAGGCAAGACCTCTCTTCCCACCCTGTGTCTCTGGCTTCTACAAGTTTTGGAATCAACTGATATACACACAAAAAAATCCAACAAAAACCTAGAAAACCTAACGAACAAAACGCAAACCAAACCAAGTATCTTTTTTGCAAGAACTGAGATGAAGTGTTAAGGAGATATATTTGTACATGTATGTATTTATTACCAGTTTATGAATGGAGACAGGAATGTACGTTTTTAAGTAACAGCCACAGACTCAAATATTTATTTGAGCCAATCCAGAATTATTTTGAGTCTAAGAAGGTTGGGGGAGGGGGAGGTGTCTGTGTGTGTCTCTTAACTTTCCTGGAATCAGAAATCTTCTGATTTAAGTTCCGTATCTCAAAGCAAATATAAATTTTTTCATTACAGAATTATTAGCAATTACATCCAAGTGAGCACACATGAAGAAAGTTTCTCAGTTTTCCAGCAGAGAGGAACTCAGGTTAATAGTATGATCAATAGGAGTAATCAGAGAGAATCTGTAGCAACTGTCTCTGTTCCTGTATTGCTTCAACTCTTGGGAGTCCCTTGGTGTCCATTCAAACAGTTTTTTTAAGGCTTACAAATATTACCACTTTTCTAGAAAAGCTTCACTGACAAACTGAAAAACAGTCACATCCCTTACATCTTCCAAATGCTAAGTTAGTACTTCAGATTTTAAACAGTCTAGATTCAAAGAGCAGCACATGAATTTTTTTAAACTTACACAAAAAAAACAACAAACCCAAACCCCTGAGGTTCATTCTTGAAAGTTCCTGGATTGTATCTGAAGTCAGCTGAAACACTTAAGGGAGTGCAATCAAGCACTTAGAGTGGAGACTCTTAAATAAACCTCAATGTAAAAGGCAATGTTACTAACCTTGCAGTGGTAAATAATTTTACTGCTTACCAAGTGTTGGTTTAATTGCTTATCCATGTGCTTTACAAACCAGCAATACAGATCACCAGTGAGAGCTGGAAAAAAAGCTCTTGTTTTTAGCATTCACAGCATGTACCATCAGCCTACCCAGGATTTTAAGAAAGTTACAATATACTTGTAATTTACCCATTTCATGAACTGCCTGTAGAGCTATCACTTCAAAGATAACTCCAGACAACTTCTTCCAAAACACTTAGTATGATGTTGCACCCTGTAGGTAAGGTTTGCCATGTAAAGCATATTTAAACAATGAAAAAGGTCAGGCAGCATCCCTGTGACCCTTAAGATACTTTGATCAACTGAAGCTCAGAAACAAAAATGTTAATGACAAATCTAACCTTGAAATACCAGAATAAGAGACAACTATTAATAGAAGGGTAATCTGAAGTCTCACTTTACATAATACATAAAATTGCAGTAAAGTCAAAGTTCAAGAACATCAACAATGTACTTGAGGAATCTACCTAGACTGATGATGATAATGTGAGAAATTCTCAGAATTTTAAAAAAATTATCATTTTTTAAAAAATGAGTATTTTTGTACTGGATTTTTGTACTATTCTTGCACACATTTTGTATCTGGAAAAGTTTACTCTGCAGGCCCCTGAAAACAGCATTTAGTAAGAATTTGACATTACTATAGGGAAGTTTTTCCTGACCTTCACAAGACTACTATAGTTTCCCTTTTTCCTTCACTCTTCATCTGACCTGTATCCTAAGCAAAACGTAAAAGTTCTGGAAAACAGTAATTTTGCAAAACTCACCCAGGTTACAAATACAGTCACACTTCACGTTCACTAGAACACAAATTATTTTTTCAAGGGGATGCCTTAGGAAAAGTACAGTCGCCCAGCCGAGGTGCTGAGAACAAGGCTTATGAATAAATTTATAAATATTTTTCAACTGCGAGGTCAATCTTTTGACCAAGATTCTATGTTACTGGACCTATAACTGGAGAACAGAAAACATTAGACATTCCCCATCTCTAGAGGCTCACAAGATTACAAACACTGCCTAAGATGTCAAGGCAGGCATAATCTTCAACCATTGACATATACCTACTTAATGTCAGCATTTCTCTCAAATTTTTGTTCAAAACTGTGAATGGGACAGAGTTCTGGAAACCCTTTTAGATCTAGAAAAAGCCTTTTATCCCTTTACTCTGACCATTTAATTTTCTTTTTTTTTACTCAAGAAAACATTTGTGGTTTTGCTGAATGAAAGACAATTCTAAAAAGAAGAAGTGATGGAAGTCTCAACAAACTATTACTACCTCTATACAACCAACCATCAGCATAAAAGGGTTAAGTCACTTAAACTGTGAAGCAGACCACATAGCTTTCTGCAAACCACTGGAACTGGACAGAAGACTGAAACAGTGCTAATCTCAGTGAATCTTGTTTTCATCCCATTAAGTGATACAGAAACCAAGAGAACTCTAAAAAGATCATGAAATTAATAACAAAGCATACAACTTAGAGGTATAAACAGATTTGTGTCCATGAAAAAAGCATTTAGTAAAACCCCCAAGGACTCCTGTACCAGATTAGGAGAGTCACTTTGGCAAAAAGTCCTGCAGGACTCCTGGATTTTCTTAATTTGCTGGAATATTTTAAAACAAAGTTGAAGTGTGCTGCCCACTGCTTAATGCAACAAAAGCTGAAATAAGCAATGAAGTTCAGCCAAACTTCTTAGCCAAATGTGAATACTGAATTTGCTAAATAAAAATTAGAAATTATTTTTGCTCTTCTGTCAGAAACGTAAAAAATGGAACAACTCATCAATTTTGATTGCTTCTGGTAATTTCCCCAGTGATCAGAAAAAACAGTATGTTATTTTAATTCACACACATTAAACAGCCACACTGATTTTCTTTGCTAGCAGATTAGATAAGGAAGGTCTTCTCCATGAAAAGCCAGACCTTAGAAATGGATACTGAAGTAATTGCTGAACGACAAAACTAATCTTATTTCACAGAGAAATCTCATATAGACACGACATTTAATTTCTTTTCATGAAATACTGGAAAGATTATTAGCTATGATGATCAGATAAAGATATGTTTCCAAGAACATTAATTTCTCACATGCTTTAGGGAGATCAAACAAGAAATTTTCTAGTACATAACAGAACACAGCTACACAGGGACAGAAATGTAGGACTCGAGTGGGCTTAAAGCATACAAAATAAGAAGGGAAAGACTTGGAAGGTAGAAAGAATGTGTAATTTCTGATTCACTTGAGGGAAAGGAAATTTCTTCAAATTACAGAAGAGTCAATGTGTAAGCTTGAAATCATCCTTCTGACTCAAAACCAGACTTAACTCATCAAGTCCTGAAGCAAAACCTTCAGAGAAACTAAAAGGAAACCAAGTTAGACGGATGTTTCAGCCAGTGTTGAGCAACATGGCTGACACCCTGTGAGCTACCAGAAAAGTTATGGAAGCTCCTACCCTATAAAAGTCCTGAGGATAGGGAGAAGAGGTGTAAACTCATCCCATCTGACCAGAGTGAGAGAAGTCCACTGGGTTCCCAAGAAATATGAGGTTCTCTTCTACTGGAATACCGCATCAAAACCAGAATCTTCAGTAAAACACCAACTCAAAGGACCCTGACGCACAACAGAGACAAAAATGACCATTTTGAGGCATGTAAAATACTCATAATGGGTCTCTTTCTGAGACACTAAGAGCAGTAACAGACCTGTTTAGAAAACTCAGTCCTAACTCTGCTCTACCACCATACCGAAGACTTGACAATCCAGATAACTTTGAATTCCTGAGTCAAAATCATGTGTGGGAATATTTTTATCTAATAGAGTCTTGGACAGGAATGAGCAGATTCACTGACAGAGGAAGAAAAGGATCAGATACCACCCATGTGAATTGTTAAGAAAACCCTAAAAAAATACAGAAATTCCCGAAGTAACGGAGTTAGCTGAGACAATATTTAACATGCTCTTTCTTCTTCAAAGCAGTTCAGACTTTTGGTACCAACATTTCTACTCAAGTCTGGTCTTCTTTTTCCCAGCAAACCAACCCATGAAAAATGATGTATACTCAAAATGCATTTTCAGGCTTTTAAGCAGATTGTTAGGGTTTACTGCTGTCCTAGTTAAAATACTGTAGACCCCACTGTAGACTGGGGTATGCAATTCTACATTTATGCAGATCATAAATCTGTTCATCACATCAGCAGCACAAAATGACAATGCTGAGGGTCACTGCATTCTCTAGCTGAAGAGGAATCACAGGTGGCTGGAGTCTTCCTTGTCCTCCTTTTTCCTTACATGCCTGAACTCTAAACTCCAAGTGCAGATCCATTTATTTGCTGGTGTTACACCACTGCTTTCTAAATGGATGCAGATCTCCAGGTTCCAGTTGGTGCCCCAAAAGTTCATTTTCAGATACCAAGTATAAAATGCAATTTTAAGATCACATTACTGCATTGAGAGCAAGGATTCCGAAATCAACAGCATTCTCCCTGTCAACAAGCAATTCTATGGACACAGTTACAGGATTTTTGAAGTAAAGACTATCTGTATTTTTAGAACAATCATAAAATTTAGTACGTGTTCTAGGCAGAACTAGAAATGGCTTTTAAATTCAGTAGCACAGTGGTTTGTTTTAACGGATGCCTAAGTACCATCAGTTTACATCAAAAGAATTTTTTAAAAAAATCTGATTACAAGCCAAAAACTAGACAATCTATACTTGAAATATACCAGAATATACCATTCATTAGTCTATTAATTTTCAAAACACACAGTTAACAAGCATAGCACAGTACAATACCTTTTAGAAAAGTCATCACAGATCAGCTCAGCCAACTCATGTTCCAAGCAGGCAGCTGAATGCATTCAAACAGTGAGCAGATATTGGGCTGAGTAACTCTATATCATGCAGAAGTAGTGAGAGGCAGCAAGAGATGGATCACAAAAAGCAGTGAACCAGCAGTGTTGCAATGCAGAAAGCTATGGTAAAAAACACATGAGACTGACAGAACACAGAGGACAGGGCAGAACTGCATCCAAAGCAGCAGACCTAAGGAGGGTTTATCACTCTGTTCTATCTGGCATAGATACTGCTCAGCAGAAAATGATAAATGAGCTGGGTGGCTATTTGTTTAGCAGATACAGTATTACTATCACCCCAACATGAAATACTTCAACCCTATCTGCAGCTGCCTTGCAAAGCTTTTTTGTGCAATATGAGCTACACTGAAAAAAATTCCATATACATCAGAAAGAGCAGCAATGGCAACCTGAAAGTGAGACACTTTCTGTTTAATTGTGAAGCTCTGCAAGTGATTAGTACAGCAGAAGAAAAAAAAAAGGTAATGTGTTAGTTATTTTCAGCCTCTGAGTCTCAAAACCATAACATTAATTTAATCAAGGAAGCTAACTTTTTGAAGTAACCAAAACTCCTAATGCGCTCTAATTTTTGAACTGGAGGAATCTTATTCTTAAAGTCAGAGAGTGTGAAAAGTTGGCATGCCCATCTAGTGCCAAATATCAGTATCTTAAACAAGCATGAACCACCTTAAGGATAACTCATCCTGAAAAATACATCTGCACCATTAAAAGCTGGGATATCAATACCATCCATCACAAAGACTGTCAAAAATGTCATTTTTAGTTGACTGCAACTTCCAATCTGAGCAGATGTACTTATAAATTCTGTTTTTTTAAAGGAACATGGCACAGTAAAAGCAGTTAGAAAAAATTGTTCTTGTAATTTCCCATCTTCCCACACAGATACTGACATCCATTGCAGCTTCTGGGAAAAGACTGGGCAGGCAAAAAACAAAACTAATAACTGATTATGGCAATTCAGTATGCTTCTGAAGATTTTATCACAAAGCCAATTTAAGAACCTAATAAATATATTTGTGTATACAAATATGTTAGCATACTTTAAAATTGCTTTAGATATTGAAATAAAAAGAGAATGCCAAGTATCCATCGAGCATCTTAAATTTCAACCTTCTACAAAAGTGGTTTCAGGGAGCAGGGTATGAGAAATAAATCCATGCATTTAATGAAAAACCTTAGTAATTTCATTCATGTTCACCTTCATTTTGGTAGTCTGTCAGGATAATTATCAATACTTATGTACATAACAATTAATTTAAAATTCTGGCATGATCATTTTTATGATGCCATTTAAATTGGAAGAAGCAACTGTGACTTTTCATTCTTCCACTGTAATGTGAATTTTACTGTGGCTAATGATTGCCGGAAAAGACTTGAGTTCTAGCACTGGTACTACTGAACTTCATTTCCTTGCAAAAAGACTGCCTATGCAGTACGATCATTAAAGCCAACACTGAATTTATTATTAAATCACATATCTTCAGGGATAGAACTATTTACTTCACCACTCCTCATGACCTTCAATGAGAACAGAGAATTAAGATACTGATTGATTTGGGTTTTTTTTAAAAGACACATGGGCATTAAACTAATAGCTCATTGGCTATGAAAAGCAATTAGAGTCAAACACATGACTTAACAAGAGAACTTCAAAGTCAGTAAGAAGCTTTGGTACAGAATAGTGTTTAAAGTAAAAGCAAAATCAAAAGGAGACATTTTACTTTGCAGAAAACTATTTGAACACCCTAAGCCCCACAAGGAAACTGTGCACACACACAACTCTGAAGATAGCAAGAACTTTCATGGCTTCTTTTTAGAATGCAGAGAAAAGATGCATGAAAAAGGATTATCCCATAAGACGATGTGTCAGAAAAAATTCTGTGGCAGATCAAGGATGGGCTTTTTGATTGCTACAATTGGCTTTCTTCTCTTACCATTTAATTTAAAAATGGTCTTGGACCAAAGAATTATAAAACAATACAGCTCAACAAGAAATATCCAATTATGTTTTTAGTACAAGATGCCCAAAGTAACTAAAATCAATCTTCCCTATTACCACAAATAATTTCCAAGCAATTTGGGCATGAAACATAAGGGAAGTAGCAGCTGGAAGCCAGGGGACAGCTGAGCACCTTGTGGAATTGATTTCCATAACACCATGACATAACACATGCCATCCACTGAAGAGTTTATTCACTTTACAAAAGTAGTGTGTTTTGTTCACTAGAATCTACAGTTCTGAATGCTGAAAAGTCTGATGGATGATGTGTGTGATATCTTTGAAAAACAAATGAATCCAAACTGGAAACACGCTCCCCAAAGAAGCTTCTTTAAGATGCCCTAAAAAGTTTTGCAAACACTCCTTCCCCAGACCAACCTACAGGGCTTGCAGTGAGGAATCATTACAGCAGCATGACACTAAACTAAAAGCAAAACACAAAAATACCACTTCTCTACAGGGCTACAGGAAACAGACAGCTGGAACAAATACTAAAATGCTTTCAGAGCCCCATCAATATGCCTCAGTCCTGACCTGCATTTAGCCACCTTCTGGATTTAGCATCACTGCACAGCTTACATTTGCCTCCCCAAACTGCCAAAGGTCTGTACTGCTGGAATACTCTTCTTAACAACACTCCATTAGGAAGTTACCAACTTTCAGCACCAGCCAGTTCTTTTTCTTTAAATCTGTGGGTGACAGTATCAGTAAGAAAATATATTTTATTAGCCAGACCTCTTAAAAAGCGCGTTAAAGATTTGCTTTCAAGCTGTAAAAAATGTTTACGAAGACTCTTGTTGAAAGCTTCAAATGCCTATTTCAGTTAGCCATTAAAAAAAACAAATGGTATTTATAACACATTAAGCACTACAATGCCCTTTCTGCTTAGAGCTCTCACACGTACATGTGACTGATCAAACTGATCTGACTTGTTATAGCCAAGGCAGAACAAGCAGTTAGGGGAATGCTTCATCCTTGCTGTGATGCAGCACAGCATCATCCTTCTGCTCTTACTGCTTACAGAGAGTTGGTTGTCAGGGGGATGGTGTTTAATTAGCTCCAAAGACATCCACAAGGTATTCATTTTATAAACTGAATAACAATGCACAGTAATAACACTATACATGGAGGACCACAGAGGTGACTTCTTGACTTCACAGTAATGGAATGACAAGGAGAAAAGGCAGATTTACATGCTGTGCCACCACAGCTAGAGACAAATTCAAGACCTCAAGGGAACAATGTCCTGTTACTTAACCAATTATAGCTTCACCAGAATTTTTTATATACATTGCCTCACACCACTGCATTTTCAGTCTTTTCTGCATTATTGTATCCTACGACTTCATATGACATGTTTTCATCTCAACATGTATGCTTCCCTCCTTTTTCCTCTTAATCTATTGCCATTTTCTTCCTAAAACCAGTAGCCAGTGAAGTGAACCTCAAAGATGATCTCACTGGCAGCAGGAAAGTTTACGAAGTGCCTTAACTTAGTATTTCTCCTCCCCAGTAACAACCTTATGCACATATCAAGAAATTATTCACAGTCCTTTCAATATGGAGCTCTCCAAGGACAGCAAAAATATTTCCCCAGTGCTTTCTCTGTCAGGCCAGAGATGCACAAGACTCAAGAGTCATCAGATTAGGGTTACACCTTTGCTTGAACGCACACCAAAATTTGCATTAAGCATTAGGAAAGCAAAAAAGGATTGATATTTTGTTCTTAACCTGCTTTTGGCCCTTGATAACTTTCTTTCTAATAAAATAAGAACCAATTTTCTTTCTAATAGTTTACTTTTCAGTGAAGTTTCTTCTAAGTAACAGCAGTTGCTGAAATTAACTGCATGTTCTTCAGACAGTGTCTGCTTCTAGGGCTGATAATGTTTGATATTTACAGTAACTGTTGCAGAATGGGACCCAGAACCAAGGCCACTGCCTGCTTCTGAAAAATATGTTCTGCTCTGGAAACAAGAGAGAGTCAAGGGATCACACCTGTGACCCTCCTGCAAGGAGATGACCTGACAGGTAACCAAAATTAACCAAATTAAATATCCTGTTCCACATGTCATATGTAGTATGAATTTGAGGGATTGCAAGGGTCAACTACCTCATCCATGGATGCCACCCTGAGGCCTCTGTCTACCTTTGATCTCAATAGTCCATGCATTCCTGACTCCAAGAGCCCAGAAGCCCAATCGAGGACTTTTCCAGGGCCTGTCCTGCAGCCTCCATGGTGACATGAACATTACTGGAAGGGTTAGGTAGGGGAGAAACATGTTACAGCTTTTAATATAATTGTACCTATTTTATTATTTTCCTTTTCATCATTACTGTTTCATTAAAGCTGTGTAGTTTAGTTTACAACCCAGAAGTCTCTCTCCCTTATTCTCTCTCCCTTTCCTTTCTAGAAAGGGAGAGGGGTTAATAGAGGGCATCAGTTATTTAATTACTGGCCTGGAGTTAAACTGTGACAGAGAAAGGAAGAGCAAAATAACTATGCAACACTCTGTACAACATTTTTCATTAAAAAAGCATTATTCTATCACATTTCTACAATTGATGAGAATTTAGAACACAGCACTAGTGCCAAGTAAATCGCCAGACATTTCTGCATTAAGTTTACAACAGATAGAAAGAAAAAAGGAGGATTTCACTGACAGAGAGTAAGAAGAGCATGATCACACATCACTTGCACAATTGTAATTCCTAAATTCTAGTAAATGGAGGTGAAGAAAAAAAAAAAAAAAATTAAATCCTCCTTTTTTTTTTTAAATTTTCAAAGTTACATCTACAAAGGCTCTCTGAAAGTTCAAAGGCAGACAAACTTAGAGCTGCTCTAAATTTTCAAGTGTCTTGGCTGGACGGCAGTGCTAGCAATTCTTGACTCTGCTTGACTCACCAGAACTCTTTTTGCCAGAACCAAAGTACAGAAGAATAGAGGCTATACCTGCCTAACAGCTGCCATGCAACAACTCCACAGGACACAGTGATCTGTGAACATCACAAAATCATAGAATCTTCAGGGTTGGAAGGTATCTTAAAGATCATCCAGTTCCAACCCCCCTGCCCTGGGCAGGGACACCTCCCACTAGATCAGGTTGCTCAGAGCCCTGTCCAGCCTGGCCTTAAAAACTTCCAGAGATGGGGCTTCCACCACCTCTCTGGGCAACCTGTGCCAGTGTCTCACCACCCTCTGGGGAAGAACTTCTAACATCTAATTTAAATCTGTCCTCCTGTAGTTTAAATCCATTCCCCCAGTCCTATCACTACGGACATCGTAAAAAGTTCCTCCCCAGTTTTCTTGTAGGCTCCTTTAAGATAGTGGAAGGCTGCAATAAGGTCTCCTTGGAGCCTTCTCCTCTCCAGACTGAACCACCCCAACTCTCTCAGTCTTTCCTCACAGCAGACGTGCTCCATGCCTCTGATCATCCTCGTGGCCCTTCTCTGTACACACTCCAGTCCATCCATATCTTTCTTGGAACAGGGGCTCCAGAACTGAATACAGTACTCCAGGTGGGGTATCACATCCCTCCTACAAATTTCCAGGATACAAGAGCACTGCATTTCAGTCATCCATATGCTGCTGCCCCACAAGCCCATCAGGCCAGGGCCACCACCAAAAGCAGCAGTCAGACACTATGCTCACTCTCCTCTACTGTCAGCCATATGTATAGGCACAGCTGCACAGAACTGGCACAGTTTTAATGCAAGCATCTACGTAATAGCTTTCAGAAGACAAATTTGAGCTCATTTCTTCTCTAACTCAAGTAATCACTGGCAGCATTCAGGAGAGCCAGAGGTGAGAAGTGGCCATGCAAGAGCAACAGCCACAATGCAGCTCGGAAATGCTCCTGGAAGTACAATGAGAACAAAAGCCCCTGTGTGAAGTATAAAATGTAAATGGCTGGAAAACACACTGCTTTCCCTCCCCTCTCAACTGAGGACAAAGATTGAAAGCCTGTGCGAAGGTACACAGCATCATCTGCAAAAAAACAGATGGGAAGAACAAAGCCCTTACTGTGACAGGTACAGTGCACACTGAAAACAACACTTACAGACAGACCCCCCCCTTCTGCCCTGTTTCGTATAGGAGGAGTGCATAACCACCTTTCTAAATTCAGGGGTTAAACACTCACTTGAGAATTCTGTTACATTTCCTGGCCTGGGCAGGTGTGGGTTCCTATGCTGGACAAGCTGGGAGACAGCACCTAACACAGGAACCAGCAGATGCGGGCAGCTGATACAGTTACAGGATGAGCATTCATTAATCAGAGTACCAATTTTCATTCACCTCTGTGACATCTGAATGCAGGCAAGATAGTAGAGATACCTCATGACAGAGGTATCAAAAAAGCACATCAGAAGATTTGCTTCATTTACAGCATTTGCTGGTAATTAAAATTGCAATCCACATTCAGCTTTCTCTAAAACAAATGATCAAATAACACTTTAAAACTTCTAAATTGCCACAACCAAAAGATGAATCTGCAAAATCTTTTGCATTGTTATTTAATCAGATTTCATAGATTATTACTACACACATGCTCAATTAATTCTGCAGGTAGCCATTTTTTGCTGCAAAATCTGCACCTTGTTCATCACATTGATTTTTACAGCAAATACAGACATTTAACAGCACTTATTTACTATTTTCATTACTAACTCTAACATGGACAGTAGCTCTTCTGACTTGATATCAAAATCTGTACTGAAATCAAGACCTTTCCTTGGCCAAGATGTGTGCAAATTTGAGATAGCCTATGCAGTGCTCCTCAAGGACTCAATTATTTTGAAGAATTACATTCAGGAAGGGCCATCACCACATGCTTCAATAAACTAAATGTTCACAGCAGTAAACCATACCTTTAATGAAACTTGATGACAGTTTTATATGGAAGATAGCTGTAGAGCAGAGAACTCATCATCTATGTAAAATGTTGTGTTTATCACACCTTTAGCATAAAATCTTTTATCAGAAATAGCATTTATTTCCTGTCAGAGAAGTTTTAGACACAAAGTTGGCATTAACCAACTGCAATCATGCCTAAATGGAAGTGATTTATGCATGTTCCATTATGCATTCAAGGGGAGAAAAAGCAAGTAACGACATTCATATTCACTTAACTGGCCAAAAGCATTTTAAAGTTTTCTGTACTGAATAGCAGGCAATGAATCTCCCCTGGCAGACGATCACTTTATTTTCATTTTTAAATTCCTCCCAGCTTTGAGGTTTCACTGGAACCTTACAGACTTTAAAAATAAAATAATAAAAATCTTCACTTTGCTCTCTACAGCTAATTTGGGAAAGCATGTGTGCACAACTCCAGGTGCTGGCTGAAGCTTACTGCACCAGGTAACTCAGGTGCCAAAACCAATACAAAATATATACTTCTCACCAGTTGGCCCTGCTATAATTCCCACACATACTTTCACCATTTCTACACATACAAAGCCAAATTCTCACAAAACAACTTAGTAATTGCTCCTATACATAAGGTAATGTTCTGTAATATTTGTTACTGTTTCCCAAAACTTTTGCTGTTTCAACCCTTTCTTAAAGTTACTAAAGCATTTTTCTATTACTTTGGCCTCAAACATGTATTATTCAAGCAAAGACAAAACTGAAATAACCATTTTTGCAGTTCAGAGGTTTGCTACTTAAAGAAATCAGTACATGTAAATGAAAACCTAAATCAGTGTCAGCTGGCAATGAAGTTCTCCCTGCAGCAATAAAATGTCCTCTAGCTGTTTTATACTCTTCAAAACTTCTGCGATCCATTGTCTTCCATGATTCCCTAAGAACAACAATATTTTCAAATACAATAAAAATATTTTCATTAATGCAAACCAAGTAAGTTTTCAGCTTGTTTGCTTACATCAATGTTTTAATATCTTAACAGGTGACAGGATGAAATTAAGGTTTGACACATTACTAAGTAAATGTAGGTGAACCTTCCTTCCTAGAATATTCAGTAAAACAAAACCTCAATCTTATAAGTCAAAATCAGCATGAATCTACCATGGAGATACACCAACTAAAAGCATTTTACAGAACAGAGATTTTAAACATATAAAAAGATAGGTCTCTTCAACCAGGAAGTTTAAGACAGTGCTTTCCATTTTGTTTTTCCTTACTTAGCATTGTTCTAAAAAAAGACACTTTTCTCTCCTTTATAAAATAAATTAAGTATTCTGTATATTTTTAAGTCATATTATTGCTTGCCTGAAAAGAAAACTCTCATTATGGAATAAACGAGTGGCAGAACTACAACAGCTTGGGATCTAACAATGCCATGGGCTGCAGGCTCCCTTAAACAAGTGGTACTGAGGAATACTCATTTCCAGTAGACATTTAGTTCACTGTTGACTAGACCCAGTGTTTTCTTCATTTCCATGAGATTTCCTCTTTTCCCCCACTAATACTTCCCTACATTCCCTACTGCAGTCCCCCCAGGCCTCCAGCCCAAATTATAATCCACATGGCAGTACTTTTGATTTCCTCTTACCCTTCTCCTCCTGAACTTTTAGAGATTCATAGTGATTCTCCTGATAATTTTCAGCCACACACCCTACCTTTCCCCTCAACCTGCCAGCCATACAAGAGATGAACAAATAATATTGTAACCAGAGCAATAAGGCAATAATCAGTTGAGGGGCAGTTAGGGACAGAAAAAGTGAAACCACAAGAGAATTAAAACAAACAGATGAAATAGAAATACAGACAGGAGAACCACAACAAATCTAAATCAATGGATGAAAAAAAAAAAAACTTAAGTCCAAAGAGACCACACAGCAGGAAGTTCATGATCTGCAGTATGTAAGCTGTGATGCTACTCAGTCCCTCCTTTTATTGGTAGACTCGTTTATCTAGCCTTAACAACGTTGTAATAAAATATCCTGTGTTATAAAGTGCAACATTATCATCTATAAAGAAGTCCTGATTATCAGTTCATGAGGTCTTCCACAAAACATGGCAGGTATTCAGCAGAATTAGCCCACTCTTCTGGCAGCTTCACAGGGCTCACTGCAACTGCCCAGAACCCTTAACCACATTCTACATGCAAAATACAAGTGTGCAAGTGTCAACTGAATTTCAATAAATTGATTTAAGCACTTTGTAGTCTTATGAAGCGCTTAATGCCCGAGACACAGAATGCTCTTGAGTTGCTCAATCTGTAAGATCTATTTATTAAACACTCAAGAACTATATCTCATTTTAAAATAAACTTAATTTTTTAGTAACATTTTAGTGTTTGACCTTGGGCAGAGAATTCTTGCAGACTCTGGAATAAACAACATTCTATTATTAGCCACTTAGTCTCCCCTCCAAGCAGTTAAAAATGAAAAGAATGTTGTTTATCATTCTAAAATAGCTCTCAGTTAAACACTAATCATTACCACTGGTGAAAGAGACAATCTCACTCATATGGCATTCAAGTCCTATCCTTAAAATACTCTTTGCTGATGCTGAATTTTGTGGTTTGACATGCATTTTAGAATTCCTCTTTCCATTTCTCAATTTCACAGAAACATCTGGCATCTCCTTGGAAACCTGAACACAACACAAAGACTGCTGCGCAGGTTAGAGAAAGAACTGCATTCCCTTGTAGTGAGGATAGAGTTCAACACTTCTCTTAACTGATGCATCTAACAATAACCTGTCTCTCTTCCCCATTAATGTTCTTTCTTGCCTTCACAGTTGTTCAGTCAAATCCCATCCACTCCTTCACCACTGGTTTGCACTCACCTTGAGGTTTAATGAGTTTTCTAAGCAGCTATGTAGAAAAATACAAGCATTTAGACAGGCTGGAAACATCCAAGCAACACTCCAGTAAGAAGTAAGCCTTCCCATGCAAAATTCCCTTGTGCAGAGATATTTAAAACTCTAATCTTAATACACACCAAGTAGTTCCTATACTGATTGCTGTTGAACAGCACAAAACACAGAAAAACAGCAAACTAGTTTCTTTTGGGTTCCACACCCACCTGCAGCTGCCCTAACTCCTACTTTAGGAATTGATGTTTAGGCATTAAAGTAGCTGTTACTACCAGCAAACAACATCTGTCCCCCTGTTCATCAATCCTTTAAATTCCACCCTAGGTGCAGTCAGAAAATAAAGCAGTTTCTCACTTTGGATGAAGCACTGCCAAGTGAAACACAAACACACCCATACCCCTAAAAAGAGAGTCTCTCCCCCCAGCTCAGAACTTTGCCACAGATCTCTTGCAGGTTTAGCAAAAGCCCCCTTCCCAATTACAACAAAGCACAGTAGTTCAGTTAAAAGCTAAAATTTTGAGGTTTTTTCCTACAAATTGTACATCTCCAGTGGCATAAGATGTTAAACATTCTCTCCCACAGGAATCAATGGTGTTTTCTCAACTGAAGCACAGTGGGACATTTAAAACATCCAGTTATGCAGTCAGTTGAAAGCCTTGCAGCAACAGGAACCAAGAATAACAGGCAGCATGGAAATATCAATATGTAGGGAAAAATCAGGAAATGTAAGATTCCCCCCTTTCCTTCCACAAAGGATAGAAAATGGAACACAAAAGGCAGAGCAAGACACTCTTTCCCAGAATACTATCAAGAGCAAGAGAAGGTATTCAACTAAATGACCAGTGCTGAGACATGTCACATGTCTCATAAATAATAGAGTTGGACCAGATAATCCTTGAGGTCCCTTCCAACCTAACATTCTACGGCTCTGTGAAATTGAAAACTGTCAACTTCACCATCAACAAAAAGGGATATTTCATATCACTCACTACCTAAGGAATGAACTGCTGAGGGATACAGGACTGCAAAATGAAAATCTCCAGATAAACCCTCAAAAGGAAAGCTCAAGTGCTTTCCCATTTTACAAACCTACAAGACAGAGTAGCAAGCTACTATAATGCCCAACACCCCTTCCATCAGTAACCAGCATCACAGAAAAACTCGTCACAGTTGTTAGGTCATATAAAATTTCAGCATTTGGTAGGGGGAGTTCCTATTCTAATTCGATTCATAATCCAACTAGTAGTGTTTAATTTAATTTACCTGTGTTTTTTTCCCCAAGTAATATCACCACCATCTTGGGACTAATTAATAGACACATAGTTTTAAGGTTGTATATTAGTAAAGCCTTAAAATAACACTTTTTTTGCACTGTCATTTTTCTTTTCAGACCATTGTACCAGTCATTTACTTGCCCAAGGATTATTCCCTTAATACCTAAACCTACTTCTAACATAACTAGTAAGCTGTGAAGTGCTTTAGTTTTCTATGGCTGTCCCTTAAAGAGCACTCTCACTCATGGAAAATCATCACATGCGACTGCTTCGAGTCCATCATTTGGTTATGTGACACACTAGAGCTACAGCTTCTGTGGATGGTAACTCAGCAGGGTGCCAGTTAAAAAGCACATTTCACACAATCATTTACCACTGAGGAATTAACTTTTCTACTGTGTGTAGAAGTTAAAACCCCTCAAATCTAACAAAAATTCATCCCACTCTATGAAGTTATCCCCTTTGTGTGTGCGTGATGGGTGAGGAACAGAACGTTTGGCTTGAAACCATTATTTAATGTCATTAATTGAACAATTTTCAAATATATTCTTAAACATGGAAAAACTGACATAGAAAAAAACAGATCGAATGGTTGTCCAGAAGTACCTTGGGGGAAAGTAAATTCAATGCATACTAATGACAGAAATTGAATATATGAAGTCATGCTGTACTGACTTAGTTACACCAATGTCACTGCTGTGCATGAATGCTCTTACCTAAGTTTAAGCCCATTTTTCAATTTATCTTGTTATTTATCAGGAATCTATTTACATAAGTACTGACCTCATCTTTTCCAAATTCTAGGAAAAAAGACACTGACATTTCTATGTATCTTCTACAGTGTCTTTATGATTTTACATTCCAGAGCACAGATACACAATGATCTGTGCACCTATACAAGCTGAAGAAAATACTATGCAGAAACCAAATTACTATCTACAGATTCCAATGTCAATTAAAAATACCAGTAAGTACTGACGTACTGGATTATATTAGACAAGGAAATCTGATAATAATGTGTTTCTGAAACCATGAAAAAAAATCTTCGTATTTCCTGTTCTTCCCTGGGAGTTTTGAAATAGAAAGTAAACAAGCTTAATGCATCTGTAATAGAAATTGTTACTGAAATTCATAAAAAAGGGACTATTGTGAAAACGAAGAAGCTGGGACTACACATTTCAGGCAGTCTGGTGCAGAGGTCTGCCATCATCACAGACTCCTCTTGAACCCAAGCACTTTTCAGATACCAGACACATCATCACCCCATAAGGTATGCTGGCTTGGGCTGGGATAGAGTTCATTTTTCTTCATGGCAGGACTTTTGGACTGTTTTGGATTAGTGCTGGAAATAATGTTGATAATAGAGGGAAGTTTTCATTCTTGCTGAGCAGTGCATACAGAAAGTCAAGGCCTTTTCTGTTTCTCATCCCAACCCACCAGTGAGCAGGCCAGGGATGCACAAGCAGTTTGAGAGGGGACAGCTGGCCCCAACTGATATTCCATACTATAAGACATCATGCTCAGCATGGAAAGCTAAGGGAAGAAAAAGGAAGGAATGCAGGGACCTTCAGAAACAACTGAGCATGATGGAGCCCTGCTGTCCTGGAGGTGGATCAACACCTGCCTGCTGATGGGAAGTGGTGAACTAATTCCTTTTTTGGTTTCTGCTCATGTGTGTGTGGCTTTTGCTTTACCTGAGAAACTGTCCTTATCTCAACCTGTAAGTTTTTTTTATTTCTACCCTTCTGATTATCTCCCCCCATCACACTATGGGGGGAGTAAGTGAGCTGCTGGATGGGATGTAGCTATCAGCTGTGATTAAACCACAACCTATGGGATCTCCCACTGACACTGGTACATTCCAGTAACACAACACTCCAACTGTGGTCAGGTTCTGAGGACATAATACCACCTGCAACATCTTCACACCTGGTGAAGACACCAATAATAAGAGAAACAGAGCAGTAGACAACTCATTAAGAGAGTTAGAAAACTGTTAGAAAGAAATGAGGTTTAACAGTCCTTAAGTTATTTAGAACACAAGTAAGCTCTTCAGATCTAATCAAGTGAAATAAACACCTGCAAAAATGAAAAAGTAAACCAAATGTCTACTGCATGCTTTTTACAGCAATATTCAAGAATGTTAAAAATAAAATGAAAATAAAAACCCATAAACAATAACAATATGCAGCACCCACCTCATTTTATAAATCTTCCATCTAATATTCAAGTCACTGTGGCCCATCCTTCCTGTTCTTTTTTTAAAACATTCTGACACCCTCCTCTTGGCACACACTGAACATTCCCTCAGTTATCCTTGTTACACTGATGCAGAAATTGTGCTATATAAAACTTGCATTTGAAAGTTCTTATTGTTTCTCAAATATGTATTAGCCACAAAAGGTAAATTCTGTAGACATTTTATAGCACAGTAAAATATAAATACTGTGATTCAATGCCCAGATGAATTAAGTCCACATTTCTGATTTAGCTTACATTTTATTGCATTTGCTATTTTTGAGGAAGAAGCAATTTATGGCTATGTTTTTACCCATAAAAATTTAAAAGCAAGTTCTCCAATTTAAACATCTTCCCTATGGATATGGCACCTTCTAGAGTGCACACGTGAAAAGAGTTATGGTGATGCCTTGACAGCCATCTATCAGGACACTGGCAGCCAGCAGAGCTTTATAAAAAAGAAAAATTATTTTACAGTGATAAAATATCATACTGTTGGTTATACCAAGTAACACCTGGAATCAGTATACACTTAACCATCATAATATAATGCTGAAGCTGCTTTTGTTTTCTAGAACAATTTAAAATGCTGCTGCAAAGCATCAAGGAGGTACTTGAGGGGAAAATGTTCTTCCTGAACCCTGCTTTGAAGGCTTGACATAAACCTATCATACCCACCTTCTGTAAAGATCAAATGCTGCCATAAACAGTACAAATTTAATGACAGGATAAGGAGGCCCACTCCATACTTTCTAAAAAGTTTCTTTATGATTTTGTTCAGCATTTTTAAAAACATAGGGAATTATTCCTACACCACTGCAAGGCTATAAAAAATACTTTGGTCTACAAACGACAGACAGGCTCAAAATTCTGCTGCTGGTTCACATACCACATCCTGAAAAGAAACACTGGTAAACCATATGAAAGCAATAGATTTTCTTTAATTATTTCTTCTTAAGTAAACTTTGGGGTGCAATCTGTCAAACTGACAAGCTGTTGGCTGCCCTTGCTTCTCCAAGTTGCTTCAGCTAAGCTCATTCCTAACCCATCTAATTATTTGACTACTTCCTTATGTCTCCCATTATTTCTGCAAGGTGACAGCTCTTGGCCATCCACCTGTTATTCCATACTTTGCACTTTTTGTAGCCATCTCCCCAGTCACTGGACTATTCCTTCCATGTTTTCAAGTTGCTAAGTCTGAAATATTAAAATACACTTAGTGCATTTTTAAAAATTAGAAGTAGCACTGGATTATTAGATGACATTAGGTGATGGGTAAGAATTATGGAACCAAAATAGTTTTGGTATAAGTACAGAATGTTTACATAAGGCAGGGGGAAGAAAAAAGGAAGCTCTGAATTTTTTGTTGGATGCACTGAAATCAAAGTCTGCATCAATCCCTCTTCTAGTTCAAATTCCCTATACTTCTACATCTGAAAACCAGATCACTTGAAATACTATTAAATAATTTTATATAAAATATGAGCAATTAAAGCAATAACTAAGGCTTCGACTTTTTTTGTCACTAATGCAGTGGGGTGGGGGTTTTTCAGATAAGGGAAAAGGTGATGGAGGCTTCGATAATCTTGCTATGATTTGCTGGTTTTACCTTCAAAGAAGTTTACGCAGTAAGCATAATATTTGTCATTCATTTTTTGTACCAAAAAGTCTGATAAGAATTTAAAAATTTGAATTCTGTATACACCAAGAAGTCACAACTAATGTTTTTATGGTATCACTACTATGACTACAAAAGTCATACACCTGCTTTTATAACCATGGGCCAGCTCCCTCTCAAAGGACAGCAAGCACACACTGTCCATTTTTTTTCCTGTTTTGGGTAGTCTACAAACTGATTCTCATATTTAGAGAGGCAAGTCCTATTCCTTAACCATTCTCTAAGCCATGTGGATGCAGTTTTCAGCTACGAGCACTGTAGAGATTGTTTGGTTCAATTATTTTTGTTCTTCACATTACAGTAAATGCAAGTTCTTCCTATCAACAGATTAATACAAAGGCCTCGTTTTTAGTACAAGACAAATTCTCTTCCCTTCTTTTTCTACATGCAACTTTATGTTAAAGAAGAGGCACTATTCATTCAGCTATAGGGGAAAGAAAGAAAGAAAAAAAAAAACCAAAAAAACAAACAAACAAACAAAAAAACCCCACCACATACTTTTTTCAAAACATTAGTAAATGTAAAAAACTGCAACTGGGTAGAAATTACTAATGAAAGGCAGGAACAACCAACCACAGGGGTCCCAATCTAAGTGAGAAGTAGCACAACATCAGTGCATCCACCACTGCAGTTCCCAAGACCCTTGCATTCAGACCTGTCTTTCCTCTCACACCAGGACAGATGGGGAAGAAGGGCTGCTTCTGGCTTGCCCCAAACCTCTGCAACCCCCAGACAACCAATCACCCCTAACTTAATAAGCCAGAGAGCTCTCTGCAGCCCTTTTCTCTCTCTCCCACCTTAATCCCTGAAACAACTCTGGTTGTCTCTAACCCAACTCCCCTCCTTCCTTTTGGACCTACTTGTCTCCTTGCTCCCCTTGGCTCAGCATCTTTTTTCTGGCTTCCAGAAAGGACAAAACTAAGGGCTGAAGAGGAGATAACAGAAAAACCTTCTCTAGTGTATGCTGCATGTTCTCATTAGGCCCATCCTATCATAAAGGAATTGCTGCTTCATCAGATGAATACTGTATTATTTCCAAGAAACCATAATGGGATCCTACCAGGAACATTTATGAGCATGTAGCAGCTGGGAAAACACTTATATCACAATACAAGTATGCAAAAGGAAATAATTATGATACTACATGCAATCTTAACTTTTAACACAATTCCAGAGAATTCAATGGTTCATCTGAACAGTATTCTAAAACGTGCTGCAGCATAGGATTTCTGAAAAATATGTCACAGTGATCTTACAGGAAAAACACACAGCTGTATTCTCCTAGGCATTCATATTTTTCTGCCCTGCAAAAAAAAAGTCAATCCCTTATAGACTGTCCAAATGCCACCCCATTGATCTGTCTGATCTGTGTTAGGGACAACACAGATGTGGACATCCACGAGGTCCCCAGGAACTGAGCTGGGGATTGCAGATTAACATTACAGCTTCAGCTGGGCTGTCACTGTCAGGACCAGGAGGACTGAATTCTCCCATCTCCTCCATTCCTCCCCTCCTCTATTTCTGGCCTACAGTCACCTCTTGCACTACAGGCACATTCAGTTCCAAATGGGAAAAAAACTAACCCAGTAACAAAACCTAAATTGGTCTCTTTTTTTTCTGAGATGATGCAGCAGATCAATATCCTAAAGATTTTAGGAATGTGTGTATGTCTTCCATGTTAAAGAAGAAAACACAAACTATAAGGTGTATGTAGAAATCTCATGGATTAAATAAACTGAAATGTGTTTGCATTACAGCACTCAAAGGAATGTCCCCTGGAGAAGGCAAATTACATCTAAGGGCCAACCTAGCCCACAAATTCCTATTGCACAGCAATTTGTAAAGCTGTTTATTCCCCTGAAAATGTATATTTCTAAACTGGGGAGAAAACTCTTACAATTCCTCTTGTTCAAGCTGAGACAAGTTTTGGTATAAGGATGCATGGGCCTTTATCCATACAGTACCATGTATTGCAAATGCCATCTCAGAAGGAGCTGCCTACTGCCAACCTCACACTGTGAGTTTCAGAACAAAGTTAAGACAAAACATAATGTTTAAGAAACTGATTAATGCATAAAATGCATCCATAGCGTAAAAATCAGTAATTCCAGAAGAAGAAAGCTTTGAAGACTGGCTTTCATAGTATTTATATCTAAAGAAGCAAATACAGTTCTTCAACAATCCCAGTAAACTCCTACTTTCACAAGTGAATGTTAGTATTAATCCAAGTACAAATGAAGATCTCACTGGGTGCCCACCTTCATACACCTAGAAATTTGCACAGATCTAGTTAGATGTATTCCTGTGATGACCTAACTAGTTCTGAGACTTTTGCCAAACCAAGTAGGCAGCTCACGACCCCACTCCCCCCCCTCTTTTTTTCTCTGGCTCAAGATTTTAAACTAAAAAAATAAATCAATCCCTTAACTCTTCTTCAATATGGTTCTGACAACCAAGAGGGGAGCTTTTGGCTTTCATTCCAGTACTTACTCCCAAAACAGCTCTAAAGTATAAAAATTAATTAATAATGTTTTGATATAAGACAGCTCACCCAGACACTACACAGGACAGATTTACTATTCTCATTGTTAAATAAAACATTCAGAAATCCCAAGAGACTTGTGTTTCACAAAAGTTGACAGAGATGAGTATTGCTTTTACTATCACTGTTTAGGCTTATAACAGAAGTATCCTATTCACTTCAAATAACCAAAGCAAAAAAAAAAAAAAAAGAGCCTCCCCTAAGCACAGATCATTCTTCTCAATTATGAATTATGAAAACTAAAACCATCCATTTTAAAACTGCACTTTTCTGCACATTCACATTAATGCCTTCTGCTAATTCCTATTATGAATTTTATGTTCATAAATAAGACCTCCACTTACAGAGAGACGGTTTCTTTTGGAAATACCACAGACATTTGAAGAAGGGCCCAAGAAATCACTCTTCTAATATGCAGCAGCTGGTAAAATAGAAACAAAACCAAATACACAGATAAAATATCCTTGTCCAGAGTCAGCTAATTCAAGACTTAGATAGCCAATATGTTGGACACCAATACTCCTGGAAAACATAATTTCACTGAGAGCATCTACCACAAAACACCAGCAGTGTCAAAGAGTAGTTCTTTCATCTTGCTGCTTATAAATCACCTCCTCCCACCCTTCCTTATCCTGTTTTCCCTTTCTTCTTCTTTCCCCTTTTTTCTTTTAAGTCTCTGGCTCTTACAGTCTTTCCTTCCATCCCTCTGAGTGCCCAGCCCTGCCTCCCAGCTTAGCATCTTCTTCCTAGTTGTTTTTCAGCCTCCTCTGGTATTTGAATCACAGTTGTTTCCTCCCTCTGCTCTGTACTGGCTGCCAACACAGACAGCATTACCAGTACCAAACAGATTGTCCCTGCACTCTCATTTTGGAGACCCAAGGCTCAGAAATGCTGCTATTTCAGAGGAAAGGGATGATGCAGGGAGAAGACAACCTCTGGCACTGCACTCAGACACACACAGACCCCTACAAAGTCTGCCCAGGGTTACAGATGGTGAGTGAAGCAAAAGGAGGACTAAGCTGCCACAACAGTAAACCTAAACTAAGACAGTGTGAAATCTGTCCAAGCTAAAAGTCTTTGACAAAAAGGACTTAAAAGTGGGACAGCTCTTTCACAGTACAACAGCCCCTCTTCAAGTTCCAAGTGATGGGACTGCTGGAGCGACTCATCTAACTACATGCAGACTAAGCTAAAAATACAGTTTGGGGGTTTTTTTCCAGCACTCCAAGTCCCAGAGCTCTGACGGATGAGTCAAGGTAGCAATAACATTTCAGGAAGAGCACTTCAGGCAAACCATCACCAACCCACCAAGCTGTGAACCTTGGCTGATGAAGGACCAACTGCTGAGCAACCCCCAGCTGCTGTTCTGCAGGGCAGGAGAGGGCACACAGCTCTTGGTAACCAAGTTGGGGTGTTGCTACCCACAGTCATCAAGCAGACTGACTCAGAAAAGGATCATTTGTAATTGGTGAAAAAATCTCAAGCAAACTGCAACAGAAGGGTTTGAAGAACTGAACTGTACAGCTTCAGACTGTGCAGTTTTTTCCAAATGCATCAGAACCTGTACTGCAGCACAACCCATCATTAAATAATTTATTAGCCAGGCAAAATTTGTGCCATGCTCTGGAGTTCAGACTTCACAAACCCAATGAGCATATGGATGGGTGAGCCAGAACTACCCCTTCCAAAGGAGGGACCAGTTTAAAAGTATTCAGTGAACTAACCAAACTCAAAACATGTTCCATTCAATGGTTGGTTTGGGTTTGGTTTTTTTTCACTGGCAACTTCTATTGTGTAAGCTGCCTACTTTATCCCCTGATGGTCCTACCAGATGAGGATTTGAGTTTCAACTCTGACTGAGACTTCCAGGAAAATTAAACACCTATCAGCACAACTACAGTAGCAAGATCTATTATTTCAACACCTGTTCACAAGTGAGATTAATTCCACTAAAGGTGGGGAAAAGGATATAAATAGAAAAATCAATCTTTACTTCAAAGTGTAACATTTTCCTAAGGTCAGTAATGTAATTCTATTGATTTGGGTCTTGCGATTTTCTTTTTTAGCAAATATTCATACATTTTCCTCCCAGTTAAAAAAGGCAAACTAATGTAAAACTCTGCTGCACAACTACATTTTCAGTCCTCCAGCCATTTGGAACTGTTTTCTCCTTGTTTTGCACTTAAAATGCCTTCCCAGACATGACAAATTAAACAGAAACCCACGCATCAAGTAGAAGTTATCAGAAAACCTACAGGGAAAAAAATACTAAACCAGAAGATCTGTTCATCTTCTGTTGTACTGTCATGTCTTAAATTTACCAGTATAGCCTATTTCATAGTATTGAATAAAAGAGGAGAGACAGTATCTTCTTGGAGTAAGAGGGCTTAAGTGTGCTGTTTGAATGGTGTAATTGGCAGGATCAGCAAAGGATGTTCACTCCTGGCTCAGCAATTCACAGAAGAAATGTGTCCAACTGCAACCGTTTAGGAAAAAGCCATTAAGAGACTTCTGGAGAGCCTCCAGTTGCCATGGCTTCAGCATTCAGCACACATGTACCCTGTTGTGAGAATCTGATCTGATGTTTCCAACCTTGGTTCTTTAGTAAGTGGCTCTTGGTCTTCACAGGGGGAGACCCATCAGCCTGGCAGTCCCAAAATTTCTATTACAGTGTATCTTCTTCAGCTACCTGGCAATACTGTCTGCTGAAGTTATAGCAAGTCTGCCCAAATGACAGATACAGTACAATAAAAATAGTCACGTAAGCCAGTCACTTGTCTGGCTTCTTTTATCTTTGCAAGCCAAAAACCTCTTTCTCTGTGCTTTTATACTAATCTGACTCAGGCAAGCCAACCTTTAAGTCACCCTAGTCTTTCCCAGATGGGAACTGCAGAAAAACATCAGACATTCAAGTAGGTGGTTAGCAATACCAACACATTGTTAGTTATTCCCTCCAAGTCTCCCTGAGTGAAATACCAGTCCAGCAAAGCTCTGCAAGATAGTTTGTGGGTGGTGGGCTCCAAATTATACGCCCATACAACAGAAAACAAGGAGTGTTATCTTCTGAGTTTTGAAAAACTTCAATTTCTGTAAGATACAGCTCAAATTCTGTAAGAATTAGTAACTTCATGATGGCTTTTCAATACCATTCTGGCTTGGATGGCTTACACTGATTCAGGATCTCACTGGGGCCATCAAAGCCTACAGCAAGGCTAAACATATAATAGCACATGGAATTGGCAGCCAATTTTGGCATCTCATCTCAATAATGAGAGACCCTACGGGTCCACAAGGAAGCAGCCAAGAACGTTAGGGAATGTAGCATTCTGAAGATATTCTTCTTTAAAGAAAAAAAAAAAAAAGACAGACAAAAACAAGTAATTGATCCTTGAATCAGAAAAATTAACACATAGTTAATCCACCTTCTTACAATAATGTGTACTAGAGCACATAAATAACTAGTCTCAACAATTCCTAAACTATTATTGACTTGCTTTGAGAAGTGGTGAAACACAGGAGAGAACTCAGAGCAGTAAGAAATGGGGTACATGTCCTTTAAGAATAATGAAGAAATAAGAAAAGTCTTCAGAAGTGGTTAAGAAAAATAATGTCATTATTTGTAACTATATAATCAGAATGCAATTCCAATGCTTAGAAAGATTTGGATATATTGCTGGGGAAAAAGAGAAGGGGTAAAAATGTAAGTACTTCAAATCTGCTCAACACCATTGTCCTAGCTTTCAAATACAACATAGATGCTTCTTACATATTCCAAGGAACAGATCCTAAAATCTAGTTCTAAGGTTACTAAAAAAGGAAGGACAGCAACTGAAAACAAAACCTTCTTAATTTGGTTACATACATGTGGTTTTCCAAGAATTGTTTACAGTAAAGGAAACAAAATGTAAAAACCGGTCCTATGTATAATTTGTGAGTTAATGTAAGTGCTAAACTACATGAACAGATTTCTCTTCCCCTTCACCTCCCCTTCTCAAATAGAAAAATTCCTTCCCACTTCTGAGTCTACTTTTCTTGGTCTTCTTGTAAAACCAACATGAAATATTTCAAATATAATTAGTGCAGTGATCAAAGAAGTTACACACTCTACATTGATAGTGATAATCATACTAATTCTACTGACTTTACGCATTTGGTAATTCATCTCTAAGCTTTTGCAATGTCAGACCAAGTTTCAACATGAAAGTTTTTCCTTTTAAACTCTAGCTGATGTCATATGCTGTGTTTAGACCTTTATCATTAAACAACTTAGACTTGTAGATGTTTATGAACATTTTAGCTCTGATTTTATTTAATAGCTTTGCTGTGAAATAGCAATAATATTCTAACTCATACTTCACCAAAACCCAATATGTATTTAGAGCAGTAAAGATTTGAGAGTATTTATCAGAGCTGGACAGCACATACCAAAGTATGACACCATTTTCAGCATTTTAAAGAATTCAGACTTTCAGCAATGCATTTGGGTTTTATACCACCACCCCAGTTTCTTCACAAGGATTGCTTTCTGACAGAAATTTAATACAAAAGTTAATTTCTATGAATTGGTAGATCAAAACAAAGTGGTAAACACACACTTAAAATGGCCTTAAACTAAAACTGGTCTACCTTCCCCTTTTCATTTTAAAAGTATATATGCATACTTACTGGTTCAGGGATCTGAACGTGAGAGTAACATAAAAAGCAGTCTGAAAACCCAAGACTCTTTATATATCATGTGAAAATATTTGCTGAAGGGCAGAACCATACTTGGACTACATATCCAGGAGTACTTTAAATCATCTGTGAAACCAGACCATGAAGTCTGGGTCCAACAGAGAGGCACAAGTGGGAATGCAGAACTCCTCCACTTAGAGGAGGAGCACAAAGATATTTCTCTGATACTATGTAGAGAATATGCAGTGTTTTCAGATCCACTAGAATGAATCTTCAGGAACAGCATTCAAAACACCCCCATTGCCTCTTTGATGTGTAGAATAGGTTTTGTAAAGTTTTAGAAATAAACTTCCTGAGCAGCTGTTTTTTCCTTACTTCTGCATTAACAGAGAAAACATTCGGAATCTGGCAAACGAGCTGATCATAAATCAACTTGGTGTAAGGAAATTAATTGCCAACATCCATGTGAATAGGACAGCACCATTACACCTGCAGGGAGATTGAAGTGCTATGGAAAACTGATAACCGTACCATTGCCCTACAGGAGGCTGATCTCTCTCTCCTAACATGGTATTTCCTACCAGAAAGCCTCTCAAAGCATTTGTTTTCTACATTTTGTTATTGTTTGGCAACTTGGGAGTCTGAACAAACTGCACTGAGTTTTTAAACATCACCACACCAATCTAATTCACCAACAAGTCTTCACAACTATCAACTCTGAACTAGAAGAAAGAAATTTGTGAGGTCTCAACGGCTCTAAAAGGCAAAAACCCCACTTTATATGGAGAAATGGGTAAAAGTAGCATTATTAATCTCTGGCAAAGCAAGCAGTGTAATTCAAAGTTCATGGCTTTACTAGATAAAAGATCAAAACAAAAGAATGTTCTATTTGTTCCCTTTGTGACAATTTACTCCCAAACCCCAAAGCCACAAAAAGAAGCTTCTTCCAATTTTTTCAGGTTTGAACTGTCCATATTTACAAAGTCAATTGGCACATACCAAACATTTATCCTAAATCCACGCTAGAACACAAATGCACTTTTATGTGTCCCACCAACTGTTTCTCAGGAAGAAGCACCATTCAAACTTACTTTCTAATAAATTCTTCAATGTCTGTAAGAGCTGAATTACAGATGCCCAAAAGTCTGTAGCATGACAAGCAGGATACTTTCATGATAAGGATGCATGTGGGGAAAATTCAGGAACACGGGGTTATTGTTTCAGCAATATGAAGAGCAAATGAAGAGCTACTGTAAAAGGATGAGACAGTGTGCAACATTCATTCTGCAAAGCAAAGACTGAAAGGGCAAGCTGTGCCTGGCAGGAACTTAACTCCATCAGCAAAAAAGTACTAACAACAGTACAAATTTTCACAAACACTGACACCTCTGCACTGTCACCATACCCCCAGAAGACATGACCACCACCACATAACATGACACCTGCCCCGTTGCTTTCTAAGCAGCAATTTGCTAAACAAATCTCTGCAATGCTTTTTCACAGTTAAAATAGAAACCTTTTTTCCCACACCCCTTTCAAAAACACTGCCTTGTTGAAAGGAATTCTTTGTTCTTTTAAATAACAAATAAAATAGTTGATTCAGAAAAAAAAAAAAACAAAACAAAGGAGCAGAAGCTCCAGACTCAACATTTACAATCAACACTTTAAATAAACAACCTTAAGCTTACCGAGCAGTACATTAACTCCAGTGTTTTCCTCATGATTTTAAAATGCCAGGAGATTCCCCTACTTTTAAGAAGCAAAGAAAAAAACAAGGGAAAAAAATAAAAGGGGGTGTGGGGTGTGGATTGGAGATATAAGTGAGCTTATCAGCTACTCAAACCAGGAACAAGACTTCTCCAAGCATCACCTCCTTGCATAATTATAAGTATAATGTTTTAGGAAGACGAAATACAAGGTAACATGTCTGTGTCCCCTATGTTTTAATACAATGACATTTTGGTACTAAGAAATTGAAAAGAAACTTGTACTCACATATACTCCTCTACCACAAAGTGCAAACAGCTATTTTAACATAGCTGTTTCTGATTTTTCATAATAATTAATATGAAAAATATTTCCTTATAGTTTTGCAACAAGTATTTTGTGTCAGAAACACTTACTGTATAAACACTTTTTCAAACACTAAATCTGAAAATGCAGGTGTGGTGTACAAATCTAAACTGTAAAACAGCAGGCAAACGCAGATAAAATAAGAAGCAGATGAAAACTTTTATATGCCCAGAGAGATCAGCTGAAATTAAAATTATGAAATGGTATTTCTTAATTTATGTTTGCCATGATAAGGATGATCCTGAGGTGCAGTGACAATCCAAAGGCCAAGCCAGAGGTACTATTTCTACACCTCATTAGTCAGTTTAGAACTGGAGCATAATCACTGCACAGGTATTAAAACAGACTGTAAATGTTTTATAGGCAGATTGTATTTGCAGCTGAGATGACAAAACAGACAGCAGTCTCTGTAAGGCTTATAGCTGGAGCAGCAAACCCAAATTTAAGGCTTGGTTCTCTTTGAAAAAGGGAAGAAAAGGGTATCAGTTCTCTATGCCCAGTCAAAGGGCAAGGAAGAAAACGTCGTATTTTTGCTGTATTTAAAAAAAAAAAATAATTAAATAAATTTTAAAAATTTAAAAGGAAGACGGTCAGGAAAAAAAACAAAACAGCAACTGTAATCCTTCAGTTATCAAAGATGGGTTTTGCCACTTTCTGTATCAGAATTTGAAGTATGCATTAATACAGCCTTTCCATTTCCCACATGCAAAGTAAAGCTCTAAGATTCCTTGCACTGATTTGCTTCAGAATTCTCTCATCTAAGGGCTAAATCTCCACTTCCATTTAATAGGCAAAATTAGAAAACAGCTTAAATCCTGATTATATAAAAATATTAGAAGAAGGTCAGGCACAATCCTCTTTGCTCTGCAGATGAACAGTTCCAGAAGTGACCTTAGAGCACCAAGACCATTTTGTTCACTGGGAGGCCCTGTGGACTGAAAGCAGGTAACTGCGCAGCTATCCTAGAAAAATAAGGAACTATTTGGTGAACACAGAGTAACAGTAAAAATAGACTAAAAAACGTAGTAGACATGCCTTTGGACATGTCACAGAATTTTTTTGGATTCGAAGGGATGTTCAAAGGTCATCTAAGCCCAACCTCTGCAGTAGGCAGGGACTTCTTCACCTGCATCAGGTTACTCAGAGCCCTGTCCAACCTGGCCTCGAACACTTCCAAAGAGGGGGGCAACTACCAATCTACCACTTCTCTGGGCTTTGTAGAAAATTCCTTCCTTATGCATAAGCTGAATCTATACTCTGAGTTTAAAACCATTACCCTTGTCCTATGGCAGGAGGCCCTGCTAAGAAGTCTGTCCCCATCTTTCTTACAGGCCTCCTTTACATATTGAAAGGTCACTCTAAGGTCTCCCCAGAGCCTTTTCCAGGCTGAAAAACTTTAACTGTCTCAACTCTTTCCTCACAGAAGAGGTGCTTCAGCTCTCTGATCATTTTCCCCCCTCAAAAAAAAAACCAAAACAAACAAACAAAACAAACCAAATAACCCACTCACAACAAAACCCACCCACAGACAGCACTAGCAATTATTCTGAAAAGAACTGGATCTTTATCATACCACTGCATAACATTTCCACCTTCATGAGGAAGCATAGTTCTGAACTTCACAACTGAAAAAAACTATTGCAGAATTAGAAAGGCTAAGAGGAAGGCAACAAAGAGCAAAAGGTAATGAATTTCCTGATTCAGAAAGTACTGAGCTAGAAGTCACCAAGACATTAAGTAAGCCCATAGCTACAAACCTGTCCTGTAATCCTCCATTTGCACCCATTGCTGTGCTCTGTCAGAGGCAGCACCACCAGGCTAGAATACAGTAAACTAACTGTAACCTTGGATTTCTGGATGAAATAAAACAGTTAAGATTCTAATATATGAGAAAAAACATCCAGTTTATCCAAGTCTTTGACCTGCTCTTCTGGATACCTTTCCAGGATCTATATAAAGATGGTTATGAACCTCAACATTCCCTTCTACATCCAAGCCATTTTAATCTTTAAAAAAGCTAAAAAAACCCAGATTACCCTTTAGTAACAAAGAAATGATGACTGCTTTGCAGAATAATAAAAGAAAGAGACCACAACTTAATTCCACAGCAAAAATACTAAACCGCTGATGCCTTTACCTGATTTTCTCTCTGTCGTTTCTGTTCCTATCAAATACACCTCTTCTTCCCTTTTATAGTCAAGGATAGATACTCGGAGCAAAGATTTGCAAAAACACACAGCTGACTCCTTTCATGCCCTCACAGCTGAGCATGCAAATGTTTAAAGACTGCTCTAAACTTTTGATTCTAAATTAACCCCAGTTGGGAAGGTGCTCAGGCACCAGTCATTTTGCAGCTCATCTTCTTTCCAAACAGTCCTGTCCCAACAGCCAATTGCTTTCGAAGAGAAGCTGAAGCACCAGTTACTCTAGTTCCCAGCTTCATCCTTTCTCCTCAGCCAGCCTCTGCTGGAAAGGAATAAGAGGCTGGAGAAGAATAAAAAGATAGTTATGCTGAAGAAAACAAATGCCTAAAAGCAGCAGAGAAAATAAAGTAAAAAAGCAAGGAAATAAAAGAAGAAAAAATAACATTAAACATAATTTGGATATAAAACCATGATTATTCAGTGTTTCCACGTATCCTGAAAAATCATAACTATACTACTACACACGTAGGTTTCCTGCCTTTCCTTTGTGTGCATATGGAGCAGAGGAACTAAAGGCACTACAGGCTGGCTAGGACAGCACCTCTTGAGGTGCAACCTGGGGTGCATTAGACACATTTAGACATTCAGCCTCATAGGTGAGGCCTTGGAAGCCCTTCACACACACAAAACATTCAGCAGCAATAGAACAAAAAAAGATTCCATGACATCACAGCCCAAATCAATTCTAACCAAACAATTTCTCAACTTTAAATTACTTCCACCCCTGGTTTCAGTATACAGAAAATCTCGTCTTGTGTATTTTCTAACTTAACACAGGTGTAAAAATGTAATGACATTTAAATCACAAATCTTCCTCCTCCCCCTTTCTATTTCTATTACAAAAGTACAGGCATGGGAGAGGTTGCTACTCAAACACATCTTAAGACATTCATCTTATCTCTGTAAAAATGACACATACAAAGCCAAGGCTGAATTTTCAGCTACCTTGATGAGTTATAAAATTGTTTGTAACTTCTGCAACTTACAGGCTTCTTAAAAAAATACAATTAGTTATAGATGTTGAAAAAAACTCAGCAAAATGAAATATTCAGGGTCTTAAAAGTCAATGTAACAAACAGGATAGCTTCAAGGTACTGAAGAACCATACCAAACCTTCAGATATGGAAATAATGGGATGAACTAATGACTGATTATATCAATTCATCTAAAAACAAAACTAGAAGGACCAACATGCTAATAAACATTAATATTAAAAAACAAATTTTAAAAACAAATCCAAATCAACAGGAAGCCTATTTATTAATTGCATAACTGCTAATGCAAAAGCTATACAGCACCATTCCCCTTATGATGTGCAGATACATGTGTGCTATGTTATACACAAAACAAGACAATAATTCCTCAAGCTGATGGGATCTGTAAAGCTAGCATCATACTGTCCAGCAGACACCCATCTTTATCTTTCATCAAATGGAGCACAGTTAGGTTGTGGTCTTGCATTATGCATAAGAAGTGAATACAATTAAGACTGAAAAGCAAGCTGGTCTTCTCTGATCTCAACTGTAAAGTGTGAACTCTGATCTTCACAGGTGAGAGCTTTGTGCATCACTCCAATTTACCACTTAATTTCTTGAATCTGTGTGCATAATAGAGAACTCTCAGCACAGAGTCGTGGCTAATCTTAAGGAATCCACTGATGTTTAAACAAGGAAGAATCTCAAATAAGAGACTAAAGCAATTATGGTACTTTGTTTGGTACAAAGAAAGTAACAGTAAAATCAAGAACCAATTGAAAAGAAGGATGCTGAAAAAATGGAGTAAAAAAAATTAAAATGCCTATGGGAAGGACAGAGAGAGAAAGATAAGGAAGGAATCTGAGCTCTCTTCAAGCACTTACATAAAAGAATCACGTGATTGGAAATCAGGCTAGGAACAAGGTTTCTTTTGTTTTCAGATTGATGGAATAATTTAAGAATTTAAAATTTCCAAATTTTGAGTTTTCATAGACATGATATGCTTTCCAAACAAATTCTATTACTATATTATTATTATGTACTACACCTCGGTGTTCTGAAGCATGATTTTAGGAACTCTAAGTCAATGAGCAGTTACAAATGTTCTCAAAACACTTCACAAAAGAACTAAGTTTTTTCTCCAAAGAAGAAAAAAATGAAGCAGAGAAATAGCACCTCTGGTAAAAGGCAGCACAAGAATGAATTCCACAGTTCCCAATCCCACTTATGCTATTCTATGATTCTTTCTGTCAGGTTTTTGGGTTGCTTTTTGTTTTGTTCTTTTTTTGTCCTCATTTGGTTTTGAGGGAAGCTGGCAGGGGGGTGGTTTTGGTTTTTTTTGTAATTCAGTCCATGAAATTCTGTTTTTTACCTGCTTCACAGATTCCACATCTGCTCAGCATCTCAGATTTAGTTGCCAATTCTTATTACTAAGCTGCAAAAATGAAAACTATTTTAACAGCAGAAGCCTTTTGCTATGAACTTATATACAAGCTGAGCAATGCAGAAACACAAATACTGGGGTTGCTCATGCTTCACAAAACACCAATATAGCACTAACAGCTACATAAAACACCTTCAATGCTAATCAATATACAGCAGCAAGAGTACATAGTACCAAGTACAGTTACTAGTTCTAAGTTATAGTATGTTCCACATTTTAAAGGCAAAACTAGGAAAAATTCATACGTAAAATGGGTAAAATATTTATTTCATCTCCCAGCAGCTCTCCTTATGTATGCAATCTATAGAATGCAGTAACAGGAGCTTTACAAAACCCACAATTTCCAGGACATAGTATTGTTGTGATTAAGCACCCAGACTCCTTGACAGCCTCCAACATGCTATGCTAAAATAATCCATGCTGCTAAATCCTTGCAATCTTTTTTTAATCCAGGCTAGCTAGATTAAAGCTAAATGGGGTGTGCCCAACCATATTGAAATTGGGAAGTTTGCAGATAGAGCATATGCACCCTCATTCTTGGGCTGCCTTGCACCAGGTGACAGACCAGAGCATGGAGCATCACTATCCATACCACTGAATGTCCAGGCATTTCAGACTAAGAAAATTGCAATGAAAGCATAAACCCCTCAACGGTTTATAGGTTGCAAAAAAAAAAAATCAAGGGGATCCAGACTTTACTGTCTTCATTCACTCACATAAATTTAACTTTTTGAATATGCAATGATTTCAGTCACACAGCAATATGAAGGCAAAACTTCTCATAAACACCCATTTCCTATTATGCAGACATATTTAATTATTAAGAACATTATCCAGTTTTGTTGAATGGTACAACTGCAACTTTCCAATTCTTGCATACCTTAAATAATCTCCCAACTATCATATGCCAACTTCTGGTAATTCACTGCACTGGCTTTAAAGATTAAAGAAGGTAAAAATATACTGAGCACTTTCTATTTATTTTCCATTTAAAGATAATAATTGTAGTTATCATTGCAATACCACAGTGCAAAAACATTACAGAAGGCAGTTGCTAGCTTGGGAACACCCATGCTTCAGTAAGAGTATCTAATGATTTAATTCCCTTTCTCAGATGTATGCATACAAAATGCACTCCAAGAACAACTTACCTAACTTTACAAGGAGGCTAAGGGGGTTTCCCTAACTTTCTTCAGACTCCTCAGAGAAACAGCTTACAGGTCTACACAATTTTAACAACAGTAACACTTTGTACAGCCACCACCTAAACCTTGGGGAAATTTCTGAGGGGAAAAAAAAAGAAAATAATCTGCAAAAGGTAAGAAAGGAATGCAGCTCAGTATCTCTTCCTGGCCATTCAGAGAAATGGTACCCATAAAGCTGCCATCTCCCATTACAGAGAACAAATAAGATGCCTGTGAAAAAGCAAAACCTTTCCCATCCCAACCCCACCCCATGCAATCTGGCCTTATTACCAGTGATAAACGAAGCTACCTGTGAGAGGGAAAAGAGAGTACAAATATAATCAGCAGCTTTAAATGCTACAAAATGTAAGTTAAGGGCAGCATCAGCCATTTAAGCATAGTGACCACCATCTCCTTCCTCCTCCCCTTCCCCCTTTAAATAGATTGAAGAGAATTAAGCAGTTTCAGGTTAATTTGTATGCAGAATTTTACAAGCTTTATTCTGTCAATATTAACAGAAAAACATAGAATCTAGCAAAACTAAGTTTATGCAGCTGAATGTCTTGCACCTAAATGTCTTTACAAATCCAATTAGATTTCATATTTGGAACATAAGCAAAAATCAACTTTACTGTGTGGCACTTCACTATTTCTAAAAACACTGTCTGTTAACAGGGGTACACTTGATTGAAACTCCCAGGTGTAGAACTTGCACATGAATTTCAAGTAACCAAGACTAGGTGTACAGGACCATGAGCTTAGAAGATCATAAAACAGCCAGAACTGTAACTAGTGAAACAAATTAAATTTTAAATACAAATTTGTATAAATAGATTTGTTAAGAGCTGGAATTTAACAATTTTTAAAATTCCACTGGGAAGCTATTTCCATTAATAAACAAAAATTGCATGTGTACATTGCAGTGGTGTAACGTGGTGACACAATCACTGGCAAAATTAATTACTTGCGCAGCTTTTATGGAAAGTATGTGGCAAAAACCCCAAACTGGAATCCAAACATAGAAAGGGGAAAACTGTTCACTTGCTTTCCAGTAAGTTAATAGCTAAGAAATTTCTTTTATTTCATTCAATAAAGCCCTTTTTCACCGTCCATGTCCCACTAACACAGTGTTTGTGATCAAAATGTGCCTCTTGAAACCACAAAACAAAACTTTTGTATGGTGTGGTGCGAAAGAGTTGGGCACAGTATTTCTTTCCTCTGTCTGTAACTTCGAGAGCTATGTATCAACATAACCACAATAATAGCTGCATGTAAAAATCAACACTGATGGTGCCACATGAGTATGTAAGATTATTCAAGAGGAAAGATACTTAAAACACTCTTTTCCAAGGGCTCCTCTAAATTTGTGAACAAAACTGCTTGTTTCCAATATATATGCCCTCTGAAGGAAAGGTTTTGTTGCTGCAATAAATCAAACCTAGAAGGGCAAGTAGTTTTCTGCCTCACACAATGCAGCTCTGCTAACAGTATTTCAGAAGAACAGATTTAAATTGACATTTTCAACACAACAGCACCGTCCAAAACAACTACAGGGCAAATTCTCTCAAATAAGAAACCTATGGATTTCTTTAGGTATCCTACAGACTGATGAACTGATGTGACAAGGGAAAGTTTTTCTTTAGTAGCAACGTTATTTACACTGCTTGTCATTTTTTTTGCATATCCTACACCTACAGCTTTCAACATCTGTTAATAAATGGATCATTAAAAACTGCTCAGTGGAGGGGGCTGGCTGTGTTTTTAATGTTTGGTTGCAAATCAGTTTCAACGGATCGAAGTTCAGATCTCAAGGCAGTCTCCAGCAAATATTCTGCTCACCTCCATCCAGGCAGCACTACAGCTTGTGCAATGTGTTGAGTCAATTCAGGAAGCCAATCAGTCTGAAAATTAATCCACCTCTGCCCATCTTTGCAAAACCAATACCACTGCTACCCATCCCTCCCTACCCTCACCTTCCAAAACCACACACAGCAATCTTCCAACCTTGCCAGGTAATTTCTCACTCAGAAAACACTTGCATTTGATGCAAGGCTGCATGGGCTGAACTGCAGCATTTTACTCTTGCAGTGTTTTTATCTTTTTACAAATCCCCTAAACATATATTTATCTATGAAAGGGTAGATCATGTACTAAAAGGCAGTCCTTTTCAAGAATCAGGCACATTCAAAATAATTATCCCTGTCTTCCTTACAACACGAGTTTCATTCCAGAAGTAGATTAAAAGGAACCACCTACAAGAACTACTGTGCTTTATAAAATGTGACAAAACCAAGTATTCTGTCACAGTCTGAACAGAATCCAACCTGCTTTTAGAACACTTCTACAAATAGCCCGTAGAAAGTGGGGAGGGAGTGTAGCCCTCTAGCATCTCCCTCCTGAAAAACACTCTTCACATGTAGAGGATGCATTCAGCAACAGAGTGGGACAGTCTGGCAGTGGGTGACAGCCAGACTGCAGGGTGGGCTAAATCCCCCTTCTGTATTGTAGGAAGCATCCCATGCTCCCAACAGTCCCAAAGCCAGCACTGATTTAGTGGCAGCAAACCCTACTCCAGAAGGTGACTGTCAGGTGGTACAGAAAGTGGAGCATGCATTCTTACCTCTCTGGATTCCTGAGAAGGCTGTCACACCTGCAGCTTTAGCAAAAATGCCCAGAGGCTGTCATGACCAGCTTGAGATGAATCAAAGCATGGTGAAACCTATAAACAGAAAGGCCATGGTTATGAACAAACTTTGAATGGGAGACAAGCAGATAAAATCTTTTTTCAAAAGGTAAATGATGTTGTAAAAATTGTGCTTGAAGAAACAATGCAGAGTTTTAAAACAGCAAATCTATGAAGTTCTGTAGCTAAACTTACTCATCTCAGAGAATCCACATCAGAAGTTTCTGAATACAACAACTCCAACCTATCACTCTCTGAGTGAAGTAATTTTCTTCCAGAACACATTCTATCAGTAATTTGGAAATGAAACAAATACTTGGTTACACCTGAGAGAAAGAGGACATATACAGTGCCCACTTTTTTTTTTTCCCCTCACTACTCAACATAAAGCCTATGACACATCAAGCACAAGGGAGAGCAGGAGTGAATTTATCAGTCACCAAATGCAGTCCTGTAAGAAGTCTCAAAGAGAAGCAAAAAAAAAAAAAAAAAAAAAAAAAAAAAAAAAAAAAAAAAAAAAAAAAAAAAAAAAAAAATGTTGAACGAAAAATTATACATTTTTCAGCATTAGCCTTAACATCTGATCTCTGCCTATTACTACAAAAGGCTTGCATTTTTAGATGCTAGGAGCCCTCTAAAATCAGATTCCACAAACAGATGTTACCATGGAGATCTACCCTGCAGTCCCAAGAAGTCTGCAGAGGCACAAGCTGGAGGTAGAGCACATACCATCAAATGCATTTTTGTCCTCCTCTACTCCTACAAGGCTCACGCATCACATCCTAGAGACAGATTGAAATCCCACTCTAAGCAGAGGAGACAGGAGGAGAAGACCTGAATCATTTCTCCAACCTTGTTTTCCCCAATCACATTTCCACTGCACAGATACATAAGCACTTGTGCTGACATGAGGCAGAAAAGGCATGGACCAGGAAAAGCACACAAGGATAGCTGCTACGTAAAATCAGGCTACAGATTCTATTTATTTCATTAAAAGGATCTCTGAAACTTGATACATTGATAAGAAAATAATTTTAAGTCACCCACTGCTACTCTCTGAACTGTTATTTATAGATAGAGTTGAATAATGTCTGAATACTTAGTGGCAACACCATTAGCATCAGAAAAAAAAAAAATTATTTTTTTTTTTTTTAAGGATGCCAGACAGCATTGTCAACAGACCTCAAGAACATAATCATTGCTATCTTTCTTTAAGCATTTAATAATATGGTTTTCATGGTTGTTGTTTTTTTTAATGAAAAAGTTCAGTTTAGGTTTATTTACAAAATACTGTGTGAAATTAAGAGCTTGGAAAAACAAGACGCATCACCAAAACAGATGCACTACAGAATACTAATGATGAGGTGCAATAAAAGCAGATTTCAAAAAGTGGAGAGAACTAAACTGATGTTCAAAATAACATTCCAGGAACAACTGCATTTTAACTTCCACAAACTGAGACTGTCTCTTTCAAGTAGATACACATTCTAATTTTAGAAAAGTTCAATTATATTTCAGTTTAATGAAGCAAGCAAAAGGTTTTAAACCAATCTGGCTGTGATTGCTACTTACATTTTAGCAAGTCATTTGGGCAGCAAGTAGATAAATAATTTCCACAGGTGGTGGACTTAATAGTCAAGAAAAGTTTCCTTGTTTTCTCTAGGGCAAAATTCTTCACCTATTCTAGCACTACTAAAAAGCATCATAATTCTAACGTTCTAACCCATAACTCTCCATTTTCTTTGGTGTTAAATTACAGACCTGCTGTGTAAAGACAACTTGACTTTTTTTTTTTTTTTAAGATTGCCTGTGAAGCTCAATTGTGATTGGGAAGGCCTCCTACACAGCAGAGAGAGTGAGAAAAAACACACTTGCTGAGCTGAAAAAACATTGGTGTAGGCGTATGTAATGGAGGAGGGAAGAAACATCTTGGTTCTACTGAAAAAGGCTATTTTCTTACATCATCCTTGGAAGAACTAAAATGTGCTACTTAAGGAGAAGTCAAAGAATTCTTTGCTACGTTCCAGCTATCAATATGCAGTACTATAAACAAGATGAATCCTTGCAGATTCATCCCCCTGGTTTCAGAATCTGCCACCTACCCAGATAATGCTTCACTTCTCCCACTTCTCTGCCATATTCTGCAAAAGCTGTTCTCCTGGAGCAGCAGGTCACCTGCAGAACAGCAGTTCCAAGCTTTAGGAGCCTTATATAATTAATAACATCAGGAATTAATGGAATAGCAGCCAAAGCCTTTTCAAAAAGGAAGGAGAGAATGCTCTCCAGAAACACTAAGCATCTTTGCAGAAGCTAACAGTATTCAAAAATGCTGAAAAAATAGCTACAAGATGATCAGATATTTTTCTCTCACAGACACATAAAAAACGTTCTATTCCCTAGCCAAAACAGCACATTCATCTCACAAGAAAAGTGAGCACATCTTTCAGGATGTTCTATTAGCCAGATTTTCAAAAGAAAGAAGGAATGAGCATCAGTGAGAAATATCCTACTCAGTTTTGTTTAGGAAGGCATCACCTATACACATCATCATTTCTAAATAAAGGAGTCTATATAAAGTATTCTTGTGCCATCATAAAGCTATGAAAATATTTTCAGTAAGTCTGTCTTTACCTTCATAATAAAACCAAAAGGCTTTTGAGGTATATTTGTTAGCTGATTATTGCTCTAATTACTGCCAGAGGAATGAAGACAGACAGGACAAGTTTCACCCATGAACTTCAACAAACATGAGATGATTCAATGCAGGGCAAAGAAGATGCTGCTGTACCCCTGGCATCAGACACCAGCCTGCAATCCATTTATTTCCAAACCCCAGTCACAGGGTGACAGGACTTCTGCCCCTAATTCCCTCCAGTGTTCAGGTGGGTATTTTAAAAACCCTGTGCCTGTGCCTAGCACTAACCTGAATTCCTGCACTCCCAGTACTCTGCCACACCAGAGAGCAGGACTGCTGGAAGCCACCTCCAAGAAACGCTTTCACACTTGAGTTTCATCCCCACCCAAAAGAATACTGTCCTTGAGGATGACAAATGCCAGAAAATTCTAAGCAGCACTACTACAAAGTAAACCCCATTTTTATTTTCAAGTACATGATTGTTAAGCACTAATGGTTATTACTCACATGCATCAGAAACACAGGTAAGACAGGGTTTTAAAAAGCACCAAGCCAGCTAACTTGCACAAACCTATGTGGCAAGCAAAAGCAGCACGTTTAGAAGTCACAGCTGAGCTCCTAAAATTACTCTTAAAACTCAAGACAGTTGCTCCAGAAGCTTGATGAAGCACAATTTCTTCTAGGTCAGAAAGGCTGGAAAGGATGAACTATCAAAGGGAGGTAACAAAACTCAGCAGCAACAAAAATAAAAATAAAAATAAAAAAAAATTAAAAAAAAAAATAAAAAAAAAATAAAAAAAACACCTTCAGGAGAGAGGAGGATCTGAAACAATGAATATGAAGCAGTGAAAAACACAGAAGCAAGAAAAAAAACTGAAAGGCAATGCAGAAACACAAAATAAAGGTGTATAAAAAGCACTAAGAATTTAAATCCCTTATTCTGGGAAAATTGGGAGTAATTTTTTATAAAAAGTTAATAAGACTCCTACTAAACTTTGAAATTATAGTCAGCTTGACTTTCAACCTAGTGAACAGTGAAATACTCTTTACAACACATTACTCAAGCCTCTCTCCCTACTAATACAAGTATAATTCCAATAAACCAAAAATACATGAAAATACTACACAACAAATGAATTACATACATAGAATTTTCATCCTAATAAGATGTATCCTTCCATGCTCAGCTTGTCAAGCTAGAGAACATTTGCTTCAAGAGTCGCTGCCAAAATCTGATCCCTTGTGTTCTTCCCTAAATTTCACTTTTATATAAAATGGGGTTTTATTTCTTCTTAGTGAGAAGAGAACAGTACAAGGTAGTTTGGATGGCAGGCTTTTACTATCAGGCTCCATGATCTCCAGTCAGACTAAGGCTATTAGGGAAATAAAAACCCTAAAAGGGCACAGAGGGCTGTCAGGGGATCCTCTTCTGTTGCTGACATCAAAATACAGAGAGAATATTTACCTTTTGCTTTTCCGACACTGAGACCTTTAGGAATTTCTCAGAGATATGCAACTAGCAGGGAAGAAAGCTGAGCTAGTGAAACCTTATTACCTTCTCATGCCTTTTTGTAAAACAGCAATATAGAAAAACATACTCCATTGAATTACACTTCAATTTTTGAATTAAGGGAGATTCAGCTGGGGCTGGGTGGGTGTCTAGGTTTGTTTGTGTTGCTTTTTTCCTCACTCAACAGGAGGAAGCTAGAAAGCTGATACAGATTTACAAACCGATACAAATTCAAAGACCTTTCACATTATAATTATACAATATCAATCAAAATTGGTAGCATTGCATTTGGTTCATTAAATCCTTTGCTACCCTGTCAACAATTCTAAGTATTTTTCTCAAGAGGGATAAAAAACCCAAAATTTTCATTTACCTTAATTTCATCTGAAAAGACTTCTGATGTTCACAACATCATTTTAGTGCAGTAAGCCATAACCTCTCCTGATCATTCATTCACTGCCATCATGGCTTACACTTTTCACACTGAGGACAGGTTTTCTAGCCTAACAGCAGCTCAATGGCTTTATGTTTACCTTTAATAGAACTGCATATCCTACAAGTAAAATACCTGTACCAGGAAGATAGTTCCAACTGGAAAGAGCATCTTACCTTTAAGATGGGTAATGCTTTTGTCCAGTAGCAAAAAGAAGCAACCAAAATGAAACATCAACGAATTCATGGAGCACAAACATGAAAATGTGAGCTCAGGAGTTACTCCTGACAATGGCAATCACTTTGTCTATGGCAGAAAATACTGGAGGAGTTAAAAATAAAGGGCAAATTCAGCAAATAATTTGCAAATTCTCAATTTGCCCCCACCAACCCCTGTTCTTTTATATATAATTTCTATGCGTTTAACTGTTGTTAAATGAAAAACTGAGGTGGCACCTCAACTGACTTCTGTATTTTAAAAGCTGTTTGTTTAAAGCTTTTTTTTTAAAAGCTGTTTGCTCATGAAAACAGAGTCAGCACCACAGGGAGTATGCTGCTGTTAGGATGCTTTCCACTCATAGGAGTTCAAAGTCTTTTGCAGAGAAGGTGAATTTCATTCCACCAAATACAAAGAAAGGGAAATCAAGGGAAGAGAAAGATAAGAAGCTGCTGGAGGTCATCCAGCAGCCAGCTGGCAGTCAGAAATATCAGTCTTACATCTTCTCGAACCCATGGCAAAGGACCATAATGACTTCCCTTTATATGAAAGCTTTCATCAGCACTTGGATGAACTGATCATACACATCATGTAACCACTAATACATTAGCTAGACACATCAGGTACCCAAAACAAGAAGGCAGAGAACCACCTAGCAATGAACAAAGTAAAAGCCATGAAACTGCTACTGAACAGCATCCCTGCATGCTCATCAACCAGAGACTTTGGACTGGCATGTACTAACACCTATCAAACAAACAGAACATGGAATCTCATTCCCCCAGTCTGTCATAATATACCAGCATATTGCATAAACTACATGATTTCCCCACAAAAAGCATTTAAGCCAGGAATATCCCATTGCATGTTTGTGTTAGGTGCATGCATGCTGTGAGCTTCACTTCCATAAGCCTTCAGACTCCTTCACAGCACACCAGAAATCTATCACACATCTGCTACAGAGGAAGAATAACAATAAAAGCTGGAGAGACGTATACTGCCTGTAAAATTCACTAAAAGAGGCATTAACCCTATTACTATAATTTTAAAATAGCCAACAGAATAAAAAAATTCCACTCCACTGAGAATGTATTCAGTCTTCAAAACCTTTGAAACTGTGTTGAACTGAAAATTCTGGTAATCTAATGAAAAGATATGGTTTATGGAGCACAAAACTATCTCCAATTCAAAATTCAACTTTAATAAAAAGACAATTCTTCAGCTAGAAAGTTTTTTGTACATGTAACTAAACTGCTTTGCTGTGTTACAAGCCTTCCTTCAAGGAAGACATTCATCCACTCCACTTCTGAGATACGGCAGAACTCATTATTTCCATCCTACTGAAAGAGACAAAAGTAATTCAGGATATTCTCTCCTACCACACGCAATGCTTTTCAATGGAGAAACCTTGTTTAATCCTGTTTTTTATGGGAACCAATAATCTGTTATTCCATAAAACAAAAGCACCTTCTGTCTCTATCCTCAGTTGACTCCCTTGATGGAGTAATTTCCATTAGTGTGGAGATTTCTCTACCCACTGAAGGACCCTAGTGGGTAAAATTTAGGATAAAATTCAAAGGGGTACTTTGCCTGTTTCCCCAGGAAAATTACAAACTATTTTGTACTCTTCTCAGTAGACAGGTTGTTTATCCACATTTCAAAGTACACTCTTCTATAAACAATAGTGCACAGTCATCCCTTTGGTTCACACAACATTTCAGGAAACTAAAACCCCATTTTTCTGTCTGCTTAGACGGCATCAATATTATTACATCTTACATAAAACATTCTGCAAAGAATTTATTGAAAACAGGCACAGTCTAGCAATTTGACCACATGTCTAAGAGCTCCTCATAATTCAAACAAGCAATTTTACTTGTCTGTTTTGCAATTTTCCCATTAATGAAAATAATATTTACTTCACAGGGGTCAGAATGATTAATTTCCATGAAGAGCTTGAATCTAGAACAGAGAGTAATTTGATAGATCTCTGAGGAGAGAGGGTGAAGGAGAAACAAATTAGATTTTATATTTCCAAATGAAAAACTATGAGTTCCAGCAAAACCAGACGCTTTTTCAGTTCCAAGAACATAAGCAAAATTACACACAACAAAGAAAATTCAAGGCTACTGTAATTCCTCTAAAACTACATGCCCAGCCATGAACAGAAGCAGACTCTTCAGCACCAGATTTTTATCTGAGCAGACACATTTTGGAACACCCCTTGATTCTTGTCCACTCCAAAATTGCTGCAGTTTCACTAATAAAATGAGATGTAACATTTTGAGAGCACAGTGCTCATTTATCCGTGGGAAGAAGGGAAAGGGAGTTACAGAACACTCTGAACACATTAGCTTTAATAAACCCAAACCAAAAGAGAAATGTAAGGAAGTACCTTATGAATCCAGAGACTGCTAGCATAGCTGAAAAATTTTAAGGATTCATGAAAGTGAATTCCCAGCTTCAACTGATCAACCCAAGGCCAGAAGAATTTACAAAGCCCACATCAACATACTACATACCAGGTATAGCTGAGAATCTGATCCACAACTTTTCTTTGCTTAAAAATAAAGTGATTTTGAATGTCTGGCCCTCAACATAGGATTCTCTTGTCAGTAAATGTAGAGAAGGATGAATGCACTAACACAAGCACTGAGTACACTGGTACAGGCACTGAAAAATTAGGCTACCTCAGATAGTTTAAGCTGGGTATTTTGAATTAATTTCTATAGTATGTTTGATATAAGGTAGAGTCTTAAGAAAAAATGGTCTTTGACAAAGCAAGTATCTGATGTGTTTATGGATGGTGCATTGTACAACAGATACCATAAGGACCCCGTTTACATACATCAAGTTTAAAAGTTTCATGGGTCTGAATGAAATGGAGTAATTACTCAAGATACAACATTGAAGCCAAGTTAGGAGATGGAGATAGAAGGAAGTCAGAGAGGTTTTTTGCCATTATTTTTGGCAAGAGAAGGGGCCTAAAATTGCATATTCATCTATCTACAAACACTGCAGTTGAAACACTTTGTAACTAACACTCTCAGATACAGAGAAAAATTAACTGCTGAACAACGATTTTAATAGGAATACCAAAAAAACACCACTCGTTTCTGAAGAAACTGCAATTCTAGGAAAGAAACTAAAATAAAAAATATGGGCAATCAGATTATGAAGCAACAAACCAGCAAGGTTATCAGTTCTTAATTAAGTATGTGAAATATTTCCATGTTCCCACAAACTGAAATTCTGTACTTCGGTAAGGATTCATTAGTGCTGAGGAAAAACACAACCTAAGAGTACAAGAGGAGAAAAAAGGTGACTTAATGTAATGCTGTAGCATAAAAGGAAGTAACACAGGTTTTGCTGGGATTTTTGTTTGTTAAATGGCAGGAGTTTACTTTTGCTTTTCAAAAAAACTCTTCTAGGGCAAGGTTAGCAAATGTCAGAAACTGCAACCATGCAGCACCAGGCCAACACAGTCAAACAGCAGTTACAGACATGGCAGCAGCTTACAGATGTTAAAAAAAAAAAAGGATGTGTGCAGGGCACAAGACTGGCAATTCAAGGGGGCAGTAAATGTCTGTGGTTTTTTTCAAGCCCCAGCATCCCCACAGAGGAGGGGCAGTCCTCTAGAAGGCAGCCAGGGTGCTCTGAGCACCTCCTCAGCCACAGCAGAAGCACCCAGCACCCTCTACCCAGAAGCATCCAACTTCCATGTCCACTTCTTTATCAAATATACTCCCTATAGCAGAGATTGCCATTAAAGAGGAATCTCCTACCTTATACAGCAAACTAAAAAAAAAAAAAGCAAATATAAAAGAATTAGTAACAGAAGCATAGAACCTGCAGCCACTGCTAATGAATGTTTCTCTTTGAGTAGTTTCACAATTCAAAGAGCAGCTTGTGCTCTAGTCCACTTGAGTCACTCTCCATCCCATTCAAGAATACACAAGAAAAAAAATCAGTTCTTCACCTGCTTCCCTAGATATAGGGAAGAACCTTAATTCTGCCCTTAGGGCAGAACATGACTACTGCTAAGTAAAAGCCTTGAAAAAAGCCTGTTCAGTGATTCACCACAATGCTGAACATGCCAGTGAAGGTTTACGTTCTACCAACTGAATTTAAACATAAAAAGTAACTCTAAATGTCTAGTTTTTCATAAAAATATTTGTCCATTCATACCAGACAAAATGTTGCACAGCTCAGCAAGCTATACTTACAGGAGAGCTAGAAAGCAGCACTATCAGGTGTAAGTTACGGACTCGACATGATATGTCATTGCTTTGAGTACACAGATAGAGGAACATTTTTTTAAAAAGGTTATTCTCTTGTATTATGTAAGAACAACCATAGGAACAAGTAACCATTCTGAGTTACTATCCGTATTATTCCTATCCAAAAACGCTTGCCTGCATGCCTTGCAGTGAAACCCAGCAAGCTTTATTAAAAATTTTTGTTTCCTTTAAAATGCACTGTCTTGAAGACACACAAACCAGGCTTCAAATTGTTTTACAAACAGAAAAACACAGAAAATACCACCTCTGCTGCATTATAACCATCTGAACTAACACCACAGTTTTTTCCCCCTCATACATTTGGAAATCCATTTTGAAAATCTACAGGGTTAATACATGATGCCTAACCAACATTGACAGTGTGGACAAAGAACCTATGGCAGGTCCAAAAGCTTTTTTATACAATCCTAATGACATGAGAGCATCACTACTACAAATGCATGATGATTAATTTCTGATGGGACCAGGAAAAGCATGGGAAAGAAAACATTACCAGTGCATCACATGGAATTCAAAAAATCTGCAGCAGCGACACAGATGAGAAGCACAACTCCAACAAATCCCATTTATAGAAAAATCACATTCCATAAGGGAGAGCTGATTTCAGAAACATCCCACCAAGGCTCCACAGGGCCAGTCGAATGCATTATAAAGGCTGTATGTGCTGGTGGTGGGAGAGAGCTCTGTTCCATCCTCCTTGGAAGTGTTGGCTTTCAGCAGGATCAGTCCCTTGCTTCAGCCCACCCTGCAGCCGCACACATCTCTTCCTGGAGGAATTAGGAAGGGGAGAGTAGGAGCAGAGGGAGGACAAAAGCAAGATGCACACACACGCCCATCCAGAGGCTACATGAGCTCATACCTAGCTGGCATGGCTGCACCTCCATACTCTGAGCTGACAAGGAGGAAAATTCTCAATTTTACTAGGAAAGCATAGAGCCCATCCAATCAATACTGCTACGACAGCAATTGCCAAGAGAGGGCTGAGCTTCTAGACACTGGCTTTTCTAGAGACCCCAGACAACTATTTATCAATTTTGATAAGAGTTCCGGTGTCTTTTTCCTCTAGAACATTAATTTTACCAGGTACAAGGAAGCCTAAAATCTGTCAATACATTCTGAAATGAGGTTTGGATATAGTTTGCCTCTTATTCCAAGAGATTCAGCAGAAGCATTTGAAAAAAATGCAGCAGATCCAGTTACCACACATGGCACAGTTTCTTTTTTCAGTATGACTGATGTAAAGGGAATTGAAGATGAGCCCCACAGTCCTGATGTCCCATAGATGGCAGATAAATCAAATAAGCCCAGATTGGTGCACTCTGTTAATGGAGCTACTCCTGACCTCTGGCAAATAAGCCCATAATTCATATGTAAAACTACTCTGCTGAACTAGTTTTTAGAAAGGTCACAAATGGTAACCCAGCAATTGCATTATTTCCTGACAATAATACAAAATCAAACATGTCCCCATATTAGGGATATCCCGAGATATTTCCTAACCCTAATTTCAAATATTTGGAAAACACCGTGGTTTTGGTATGTCACAAGAAAAAGTATTTGTAATTCAGAACAAAGAGTTCTACCATCCCTTACCTCAACTCAGTATATGAGAACAGAGTAATTAGCTGTAGTTTTGATTTAATAAACAGAAACATCTTTGACAAGGGAACATTTCCAAATCTAAAGATATGTATTTTAAATGCTATTTCACATGGTACCCCATACTTTGTAAGATGATGACCCAGAAGGACTGCATCACCAGTGTCCCAACCACCACAGCCACATAATAAAGTCAAAATGTTAGGAAAACAGCACTTTGCTGCACAAAGAAGAGACCATACAGCAAACCCATGCTTGGGCACAGAATTACAGTCATGGTCACACAGCACTCTGGAAATGTAAGGATTTTAAACACATTTCTAAGAATTTTATGAACATTATCTCCAGACAGATTGGTTGCACACTGCCAACCCAAAATAGCTGGTGAAATACCCTAGGAAAACTGGTAATAATAATAATAATAATACAAAATTTACACCAGAGGAGAAGGGACTTCTATCACACTGCTCACTCAGTTCTTTCCATCAATTGCAATAGGGTCTCCATTTACAGCCTCAGGATGTTTTCAAAAACAAAAATACCTTGACCATAAGTATTCCTTGCATCTCCTTGACCTCCTGAAATATCAGGACCCCTATCAGTCAAGATCAGGTAAGGGTTCATTTCCTCATATCTAGGCTCAACACATAAAAGTCTTTTCTGTCCAAAACCTCACCCAAAACTCCACCTCTTCAGAGGGAAGTGTTTGCTTTCACCCAAATGAATGATCCCTGCACCAGGCAGCAGGCTGCAAACAGTTCACTGAGGAGAGGACAGCAATATCCAAACCAACACAGAACAAGGCTCCAAAGGAAAACCACCTCTGGCAAAACATGCTGCCAGAGCAGTGTGTGCTCACAGATCCAGTGCTCTGCCTCTCTTACCACTCCAGCATTTCACTTTGTTTTGTTGCAAGTTAGGGAAAATAAATCTTAATTTATTGCAAATCAAATCTCAAGTGTGAACTGTAAATGGAGAAAAAATTGCAGCACAGGGTCTTTACAGGAAAAAGAATATAGCTATAATTACTAACATTGGAGATAAATAAGGAACTTCAATGTAACTAGAACAAAATTCCCCTTCAAAACAAAGGTAACTTAAAACACCAACATAAAGCCCTCCAGCTGAGTGATGCCATCACTCCACCCAAGTCCTGAAACCCTTCCTCCCTGCGGCAGGCAGGGAGAACAACCAGAGACACTTGTGAAGACCTGGGGTGACCTTGCCCTCTAAGCAAAGCCAGGGTAAACTCTATTGCAAGTCAGATCATACCAAGGAAAAACATGCTTTGTGGAATGGAAGACTAATTTAGTTGTATGGTAATGAATAGAAAATAAATCTAATGGTATTACAGGATCTCTCCCCTAACAAACTGTGTACCAGCATGTGCGTGTGTGTGCTGTGTTTATGCTTAATTTTCCACCAATTCAAATTCCAATTCTTATTCAATAATTTGCCAACGATTGTGCTTAGAATCTGAAAGGAAAAGCAAAGACATGGGAGAACAAAAAGATGCCAAAACATTTACTTCAAAGAAATAACTGGCTGAACTTTTTTCTTTTTTCATAATTTTTTGAACTTCAAAAAGTTTATAAATATGTCCTTATATTTGAGAACTACAATCTAGGGCTTTGAAACAATTTACCTTTAACTACAGCTGTTAACATTTTCTTAATCATGCTTACATTCACAGCACAAATACCACATTGCAAGACTCACAAAGGGATTTATTTTTACGTTTCTTTCACAAACCATCTGTTTCTCAGTAAAATACATGCATAATGTCCTGTCAGCCTTAAAACAAGCTCTAAAGTGAAAGGCCCTACCTTCTTCCTCCTTCCTTTCAGACCTTACTTGGCAGATGGTCAAGAGGATGTTTATAATAATAGAGGATGTTTACCAACCTTCCTTCACAGGTTAAAGGTGCTGGTGCCTTTTAGCACTCCAAATACTGAACATGCAATGCATTCAAAGATTTTGTTTAACATTACTTGTAAAATAATGCTCCTGCATTCATATCTGCAAAGCTGCCTTCTCACACCTGTTGGGCATATAAATCCCCAAAACACAATTTTCACTCAACCACTCTCATATTTAAACATTACTTTAGTTCAGATTAAGTCTCAAAAACACTCTTGGGAGTTAACAGTCCCCAAGGACTTCAGTATTTGAGAACAAAATACTTAAAGAGTTCCTGGTTGACTTCATAATTTTGCCTAAACATCCGTTTTCATTTGAAGATGAAGTTGGGTAAACTTGCTAACCAGGTCACAGTCAGCCTTACATAAAAGTTACTGCACTAATCACACAAACAAAAGCTGTAGTTGCTTACTGGCTTTGTATGGGTTACGGAACACATCGTTTAACGTTACAGGAGTAATCCAAATTCTATCACAGAACTGTCACGGGTGGAAAAGACCTCTAAGACCACCACATCCCACCATCAACAAATCCCGCCCCAAAATCAAATTAAATATATTGATAAATATCTAAATTATCTGGATCACCATTCTCAGTACTGCATGTCCTGAAGTGCCTCACCTACATGATTTTTAAGTACTTCAAAGGATGGTGATCCCATCACCTCTCTGGGAAGCCCATTCCAATGCCTAACCACTCTCTCAGTAAAGAAATTCTTCCTCATACCTAACCTAAACCTCCCCTGGTGCAACTTCAGGCCGAAAATTTCCTCCAGTCCTACCATGATTTACTTCAGAGGCCAACACCCACCTCCCTGCAACCTCCTTTCAGGTAACTGTAGAGAGTGAGGAGGTCTCCTCTCAGCCACCTCCAAACTAAACACTACTGATTCTCTCAGCTTCTCCTCACAGGACTTGTTTTCCAAACCCTTCATCAGCTTGGTTGCCCTCCTCTGAACTTATTCCAGCACCCCCATGTCTTTCAAGACAGAATTCAACCCAGCGCTCAAGGTGCAGCCTCACCAGTGCCGAGTACAGCGGCACCATCACTTCCCTTCTCCTGCTGACCACACTATTCCTGCTACAAAACAGGATCCTCTTGGTCTTCTTGGCCACCTGGGCACACTGCTGGCTCATTTTTAGCCAGCTGTCAATCCCAGGTCCTTTTTTCCCTGGCAGCTTTCCAGCCACTCCTCCCCATGCCTGCAGCATTTAAATTCCTTACTAGAATCTTGGTGCATTCCTCCTTATCTCACTTCTGTGGAACAAGAATTACTCCATTTCCAAAAGACCTAAGTGAGGCAGGCAAGCTGATGGTCAGAGGGCCTCTGGCAGGGATTCCCATCTCCTCCAGGCATGCCCCGAGGCAAAGCAGCCAATTCAAAGCCCAGTACCATACACTCCTGTACCAGCAAGGGAATTGAATTCCACTGTTACGGAATCATGCTGGATTTTAACAAGGTTTCAGCTAGTGTACTCTTAAATGGAAAAGGACCCTTTTCTAAAAACCAAAAGAAAAAAATAAAAACACAACCCATCACACACTAAGGCCTTACTTCCCAATAGGATCCACTTGTTTAAAAATAAAATAAAATAAATTTACTTGGACACATACATCCAAGCGGCACACAAACTTCTAGTTTTGTCCTTCAGGTTTAACCTGTCAGAGGGTAATTCCATACTTATGCTAGTCTGGAGCACGTGGGAACTGCAGAAAAAAGATGTCTTGGGTTTTCCAACTCTCTCAGCCCTTTTACATGCTGGCACCAACAAACCAACAGCCAGCTGGTGATGTAGCGACCCAGACAAGAAAGCCACTTCATTTAACAAAAGCCATTCCCAGCAACATTGTCTGAATGGCTACCAGAATGCTGGTGCTCACAAGAGGCTATGGGGACCACAAGAACACAATTTTTGTCAGTAACTATGTCAATTCAGACTGAATTAAAATTGCATGGGGAGCTACAATATTAATTATCTACAATTCCACAAGTCATTTTCCAGAGGCTCGGTTTGTGTTCAGAATTATCATCTTATGCCAAAGACACCTAAACAAGGAAACTGAATCTGGGTTTTCAAACAAGATCCTCCTCCATCACACCAGAGGGTACATCACAGCCTAATCCAGCACACCAGACCCCAAGAAAAGTCCATCTCACTCAGGCGAAGAGGACTGATCCACATGAAAAACCCCAGACACAGCTAATAAAAACTTCAGAAGTACTGGTTATGAAGGGCAAGTAATTTTTTACTCACTTTTTTCCTTTAAATCAGTAGATCCTAGTCCTGCAATTCACAAACCAAGACTTATGCACTGAGCTGTCCATCCACAAAGTAACTGGTCACAAAACTGTTCAAAGCCTTTCACATTTATAACATGTTAAACTGTATTTTAGCTCCTAAAAACACCATCAATATCAATTCATAAAATATTTTGTATATTTGTTATGAATTTTATCAATATAGTTCTAAAAAGTATCTTCTAAATAACTTCTTAACTCAATATACTTTTCAGAGAAAAATGCCATAGGTAGAAAGTCTTAAAATAATGGCACGGGTGACACATTCAGCAACTTTCAAATTGGATTAAAAGCATAATTGTCTCATGTATATGGCTTGCTATTTGTAAACATCTTACATATTTTGCTCTAGGGAATAAATAAATGCTTTTACAGCAACGGAAATGAAACAAGGATTTTTAATTGTCTGTGACCTACCAAGGATAATGAGTATACTTCTCACTGGGTATCATTCTTACTGATTGAAATACAAGTAATTTCCCTGAAGACCAAAGCTGATCTTATCAAATGACTATTATGCCCTGAAGAGGCCATAAATTAATAATGTTATAGAGTACATTTGATACTGTATGGGGGGGAGGATGAAGGTGGAAAAGGAATACATGTCAGTGAATTGCAGTTTGTTCTGAACATACTAAAACATTCTGAACATACTAAATATGTTCATATTTATAGTACTAAACATACTAAACATACTGAACATACTAAATATGATTAGTGTTTTGCATGAACCATTTGCTATCACCCATTTCACCATCAATAGGCAGATGAAACAGATAAATGAGTTGGCCAACATATGGTTTCATAGGTAATGGTTTGTCACCACTGACAACATCCAGTTTCTTCGTAAGCATTTTTTTTTTCACATTCAAAGATACTACGACTTTTTTTCCAGATTTTTTCATATAACCAAATATACATTATGTTTGCAAGCCCATAATCATTTCTCTTTTTGCCAGATTTCCTAAAATCCCAGTAAAATGTATGCTGACATCATCCTTTTTACCTATGTAATAAAATAGAAACATTCAGTAAGTAACTCATTTTTGGAGGACACTGCAGGACACCGCTGCAGATCATTTGTATCGATTCTTTTTCTTTTGAGGGAGGTGAAAGACATACAGAAAATAAAAAGGGAAATAATTGAATTATCATACAATCAAATCAGTCTTACTCAAATATGTGCATAAATACTGTCATTACTGTCAGAGTACGGAAAAGCGTTAAATACGAACAAAAAAAGTTAAACCACAAGATTATTTTGGCATCAGGCTGATTGCATCATTATAACTTTTCATCAGAAATCTAACAAAGTGCATCCTTTTGCCCCGAACATGAAGACAGAGGTAATGTTCCTACATCCAAACTCCAAACAAAAAAGGCATTACAGTAATTGGTGTCATGGTCCTCTCTCACATAAGCTAAGCCTAAGAATCCCAGAACCAAAACAGAATACTCAACCATAGCAGCAAATAGTGGATTTGTTCGACTTTGCAAGCACCACAGCTTGATGTCAGATCTAGAGAAACTATGGGGACTGAACATATAAGGTGTGAATGCCTTAAAGACTGCAGAGTTCCTTGGAAACAGGTAAAGCAAACACGAGTATTGTTTCTAATACTGCAGAGATAATTTGGGAACTCCGGTAGACAACAGCAGTTAAAAAGTAAAGTTACAAGCAACTTTACATGCACTTTACTCAATAGAACTAGAATCTTATGTTATCAGGAATACCACCCTGACTGGCTTCATGCCTCTCCAGCAGGGAAAACATATTTACCAAAATTACTCTTTGTTGTATGACACATATATCAGTGCCTCTACCAATTCTATTACCAACCAGGCCACAGGTGACAATAATCTATTGTCAAACAAGCAGGAATTTGGAAACACTCAAACTTACATGTGCAACAGAGGAAAGAAATATAGAAACAATTCTGCAAACCAATCTCAAGGAAAAAAAAAATCTTAAACAAGGGGAACGCTTGAGTTTACAGATGAAGTATTTGTACACTGCAATGCTTCAACAAATACCTTCCCCTGAACACAGAGTCTGATATTTCTTTCCCTGCAACTTACAATATGATGAATACTGTCACCTTCAGAGGTACCTTGAGCTCACAGAAAAGAGAAGAAGCCTGGGAAAACCAGGTTAAATTGGAGCAAGCTGTGAAACTTGGTGGAGACAGCTGCATGCTGTGTGTGAAGACTGAACCTCAGATTGAGTCCTCCTGCTTTCAGTAAAGCCCTCATAAAGGTAAACCCAAAAAACAACCATCACATGACCTTTACAAAAGGTGAGATGTCCAGGTCTCAAGAGAAAGGCCTAAGGAAGGAAGCTTTGCACTGAGCCTCTGAAACAGGCAAACAACACCAAGAGTTACAGTGTTTGTGTGAGAGTATAAATTAAAGGCTGTTGCAGATTTTTGGCTTTTGTGGCTGGTAAAACTGGTCACTCAGCTTATGCCAGATTAAAATTAAATAAAAGCTTCAGGAGCAGGTAACTTCCCTTCTTCATGGTGAGGGAAGCCAGTGCCCCAAGCAGCTTGCCCGTTGCTCTTCAGTTCCACTAATGTCTCAAAAACAGACGGGAACACAAAGTGTTAACAGGTCTCAAACAGATTTCCAGAAAGAAAACAGGTTATTTTCTATGAAACCCTAGTTAACAGTATTACTTCACTAGTGACAAACTACCACTTTAAAACTTTATGAGCCCCAGATTTTAATAAATAAAATACCAGACTGAGTCACACGTTCTAAGCAAATACAAGAGGTGACCATAAAATTATCATATCGCCATTTGAACACAAAAGTATGCACTGAGACATCTCAAGCTACTCCCAAAAAATACTTGTAAATCAATAGACAGTAAGCAAAAATATGCATACCTGATTTGAGAAAACTTGCCTGAAGTTTTATTTTGCCAATATATTCACGGATGTTGTCTGGAGTGTGTTTAGTATATTTATTCATTCCTAATACATTGCACTACCTGTTCTCTGTTTTTAATTCCAGTTAAGCTTTGCTACTGACTGTTAAGGTAAAATTAAATTTTTGCTCAACTGTATAAAACAAAAAATACTTTTAAATATAATAATTTGATTTTTTTTACCCTGTTTGGTCAAAGGAAAACATCTTGACTTTGGGTCAGCCCTGACAATTAGACTACTACAGAACATCAGGAAAACTTTCAAGTACTTCAGCTCAGGAAATTTCTCCTATTCTCAAAGAAAAAATGTTTGCTACTTTTTAGCTACAAATTGGATGAGTTTTCCTCTTTTTTCCAACACTGCTTACATTGTACTAAGATGATGGAATTTATTCCCATTTGATAAGAAATAACATCCACAAAATTAGCCAGTTGAGGTAACCAGCAATGCATGAAGAGGGGTGTGCAACAGAAAAATAATAATTAAAAAAATATATATATCAGCAACTGCACTTCAATGTTTCTACATTACCACTATCACAGACTGCACAATCACCTACCTCAGTACTGACACTCTATATAGACATAAAAATACAGAACCCGACATAAAAAATAAAAAAGATTCCCAGGATGTCCCAACTCTGCATGCCAGAAGAGACTGCCTAAGTTGTCTATGGAAATCTCAATGCTCTGTAGTAGGAGTCAAACTGAATCTATCACAAAACATCTGCAAGAAGATACACCGAGCACAAAACCTACCCTGCTGTTTTCTTACACTTTGCTTCTTTAAACCTAAAGGAGGAATGCAAATCCTGATTTTACCTGAAGGTGTATTTTCAGTATGGTTTTCCTCCACATGTGAAATACTAAAGGAGAAATGCAATACACTGTGTTAAAGCATTGGTGAAAAAACACATCTCTATACTATTTTTAAATAAATTAAAATAGAATATAAAAAATCCACACACTTCTCTCAAGTATATTGCCTAGTTTTTCCTCTATGAGGTTTTAGGAAAAAAAAATATTAGTAAATAAATTAAAAATGAAAAATGTATAATGCAGTCCAAGAAAAAGTATGACCTTTTCTAAAAAGAGTGCATGGTAGGTCTCTTTCACAAGAGGCTGAAACCTTGTTACTTGTTTTGCCAATTTAAAAGAGCTCTTTCATAACTGTCAACCAAACCAAGGAACATCACTTCCCTATTCAAATCTCTCCTGGTTCAACTGAGAAACCCACTTAGCTGTAGCAGACCAAAGGAGCAGCCTTATTTATTGCTTGAAAACAACTTCTGCATGCCTCTCTAGTAGGATTAAATTTAGCAATAAAAAGCTCATTTCCAGTGATGCCATGCTTGCTAGTGGCCACAGGTGTATGCTCAGAGATAAGTACAGGTCCAGTAGCATGACACAAAAAGGGCTAAAGCAGCCCCAGAAGAGGTCTCTGATCTGGCTCATGTATGCACAGCTGCACCTCTCCCTCTTCTCTCTTGGCAGCTCCACTGCCAGGATTTATCTGAATGCCACTGTAGTGAAAATTTTCAGGTTTTGGGGTTTTTTATCTGGTAATTGATGCCAGATTTTGCATTTGTAGAAGATTAACCGAAGCTTCCTTTTCAGTCCTACAGTCCCAGCAGCTAAGAGTAAAACCAGATGAGTTAGGAGATATTCTTCTCTTCTGAGATAAAATAATGAAACATCAGGAGTAGGAGTTACAAACCCCTGATACTCCCTCAAGCACACACCCTGGGCGTGTCCATCACATCAGTCAGACCTGGCACTCCTTATGGTTGCAGTTCCCATATGAAATCCATGAGCAAAATTGTTGTGGTTGGACAGAAATGAGGCAACAGAGACTGCATTTTTCTAGCCTCACCCTTCAAAGTTTTTGGAGCACAGACAGAGCTGCAGGAAGTGCTGTATGAGTGCTGCTAACTACACCAGAAGTTTCCTCTGGAGAATATTAATTGTTTTTGTATATTTAGGGCCTTGATTTTCAAATAGCAGTCAAAGACTGTTAGCATGGAATCTCTTCACACTATGTTTTAAACATGAGTCACAGAAATTGTTCCTTGAATTTTTCTTGCATTTCAAATCCCCTTCCTGTTCATAAGAAAAGGCACAGTTTGATAACTGTTAGATTTCAAGTGCTTGCATTTCACTCTTCTTTTAAAAAAACAGATCTATCTCAGAACAGAGATTTAAACACATTAAAGGACGACTGAAGTGGTCCTTCTAACATCATTCACATCAAAATATTCTACATCTACATAAGAATGCCACTGAACAAATTACAAAAACAAAAATTACAAATAGAAATGAGCCAACAGATTTGGACTGTCATAACCAAAAAAAACAGGTTAGTAATTGCCATCTTGAAGCCTCCATCAACTGCAGACTCTTTCTATGCAGCATCACATTATGGATGCTTTTAACTTATCACCTGAGATTTTGTCCCTAACCCTGAGAAAATCTGCTACATTTCTCCATGTAGAAATAACCTAAAATGTGACCTTTTGTTTGTTCGGACCCACATTACTCCGACCATTCAGGTGGACAACTGTTGGCTTCCTTCTGTGTGCATTTCTGCATCACTCTGAAGAAACTTATAGAGCAGGCTCTATTCCCACCTATGCCACTGAACTGTTTGTTAGATCTCATAACAAATGCTAAGTAAGAAAACACACATGGAGAAAAAATTAAATCACAGATTCCAAAAGAAATGGTAGCAAGACATCCCCTTCACAAAAAATATTAGCTAAATATTTAAAAGTGACAGAACTCAGTTACAAAAGGAGCTACAGTTAAGGCCAGCTTCTAAGGCATGCAGGCAGACTGGGTTTGGACATACTAAAGAAAAAGGGGGAGAGGGCAGGGGTGAGTTTTGGTCTTGGAGACCCTGAACACCACATGGCTTTAGTTGTTTGAATCAGATACAGAATTGTCAGCACACAGGTCAGTCTAACCCCTAACCCCACCTCATGTGTAAATGTTTGAATGTTTTAATGCTATTGCAAAATTTCAGCCCGCAAAAAAATAATCTGCAAAGCAAACAAACATTACAGCCTCTCTGTAAGGAAAGCTAGCCAAAAATTTTTGAAATGGAAGCACACAAAGATATGCTTTCCTGAGAGGGACATTCTGTAATCAAGATTTTACAGTGCAGCCTCTCACAAGACACATGAAATTTTTCTTTGCTATTGCTTTCATTTGCACTTTAAAACCTGAAATTTTCTCATTATTTGCTAGAAAGAACTTTTGTCAGAATGGGAAATCCAATGCAACAGCTTTATTTTAAGGTGCATCTTAATTGAAAAACTGACTAGAGCACTAACACATATTTTCTTAAGAGGAAAAAACCCCAAAACCTGCACATTTCTTTTCAATGGCATATCTGAAACCAACAAGGACTGCAAGAACCTCGATGCAAAGAGGGAAGAATCAGCAGTTTCAGAACTGCCACATTTGGAAAATAAAAAAATCTATCTTGTGAAAGGGCAAAATAAAAAAAAAAAAAATTAAATCAAACTAATTACTCTTAAATATCAGACATGCTGGTTTTATGAAAAAATGTATCAAATATATAATTTTATCTTCTACATGACAAATTAATATTTAAAGATTTCCATCCAAGCAAAAACTCTAAAATTATTGTCTGTATCTCTGGCTTCCAAAGTCATATTAATAGATGGGATCCCCATGCACAGGATTAGAAGCTTAACAAATCTATAATATCTGGATTATGGGAACCTCTGGAATAGTCAAGTTAAACAGAACTCTTCACAGCTTTGCCTCAGTCACCTGTAAAAGACAGACTCCAGAAATAATGTAAAGGTATGATTAAACCTTTTCAGTTATAGTCAGACAGGTCTTTCATCTTGTTACCAAGGTTTGTACAGGGACTTGGACACCCACATCTGGTCACAAATGGGATGTGCTCTCTTATTACTTAACTTTCCAAGTTTAAAAGCCCCACATGGTTCCTGGACTTCTATTTTTCCCCATAATATTAGCTAATAAATCCCTTGGAATACCAACACTGAACTTACTGCCAAACTGAATATTGTTCTCCAGCTGAACAGCTTCCTTTCCCTTGGAATATATCTTGGCAGGTATAATTGACATGGTCACATTTACAGACCTTGTGAACCCAGACTCCCTTCTGTTGCAAAGGGTACAACAGAAAGGCTTCCAGTTTACACACTACACATGGCAACACACATTGAAGATTCAGATGGAAGTTTTGACATTGAGATAAGCAAGAATGACATTTTGATGAGGCAGCCTCAACCTAATTGTTGGAAAAAAAAACAAGTTGCATGCATGTCAAGTAACTGAAGGATTCTGGAATTTATTTTAAGTCCCTTTTTGCAAGAAACAGAAAATCCAGGATGGGCAGAAACACAGTCCAGTCATTCAATCATAAAGAAGAACCCAAAGAAAGAAGCACATCCTACTGGAATTGGTCTCAAGGAAGCACTTTGTTCTGACACGAAGAAAGTCAGCTACTGGGAGTTCAGAGCTCAAGTGCTATAGTTTTGCAAATTCATAGTCTCAGGCAATGTACAATCCCACCCAGACCACCATGTCAGTACACAAACTTAGCAACCTACAACACTCAAATGCCACCTTTTATTTTTATATATAGGAAAGCACACTAATACTAAGTCAAGATAGAAAGAGAATTTTTTTCTTTTTATTACTTGAAATAGTAGACATTCCTTCCCCCCTGCAACAACTAAATTACCAAATGCTGGGAACAAACATCCAGGGAGTAGCATGGTATTAGGACAATAATGCTTTCCAGATAAGTACTTTTAGATTGAAGTTGAGCAAACATTTAGTGACTAATTAAGCATATGATTTTTGATATAAGCAGACTTAATTTTGACTAGCTGCTCCATCTCTTCTAATATGAAGAAAGCTAAGCAACCAGGAAGGTTTCTAGATAGTCAGGTGTTCAGTATCAAAGGAAAGGGGAAAGAGAAGTAGCACATTGAGTAACTATGAATAAAACAAAACAGGTAACCTGTGTTTTCCTCTAATAAATATTGCATGTCTTACCTTACCAGAAGTAAGGACAATATAAGGTCATAAAGAATGAAATGGGCGGTTTAGAAGTGGAAAGAGTGTTAAAGTACAAGTAATCCTTAACCTTGATAAATCATCCCACAGGTAATCAAAAGTCAGTTACTCAATTCAGTTCTCCATTGGGTCTTTCCATCTATGCATTTCTTTGTAGATAAAATATCTGCTGTGTTCAGTACTGAACAAACCAATGAACTTTGAAGTTCAGTCCCAGCCACCTTCTCCACAACTACAGCTGGATTAACTTCACCCTGGCATTGGACTACGTAATTTTTAGTGGCCCTGTCAACCCATTATTCTTTTAACATCTTCAACGTACCCAATTTTGAATGTCCACCTGACAGAATTCCATTTCCAACAGCACAAATCTTTCTTTATACTACTCAGATTATTAGTGAATTCACATGTATCTTCACTTAAGAATCTAGTGGATTATTATGTCAACAGTTTAAAAAATGCAGTAGACTACAACTGTAACCCTTCTAAGTTTATTACTACTATCAGTTATCAGTTATCCATATAAATGGATGTTTCTGTCTTAATGCATTACTTACAGATACTTTGTTAGCATCAGTATACATCAGAAAGGCAAAAGCAACATTAGATTCAATTAATATAAAATGCTAACAAGAGATGAACAGACAAGAAAATCTAGATCCAAGACTTCTCATTTTCATTCTCAAGTCGTCTGATTACCATAATAATTAATTAGAAAAGTAGACATTCCTAATAAATTTTCTCCACATTCATTGTATTATAATTTTTCATTACAAATGAAACATTCATTGTGTAACATCAAAAAAAAAAAAAAAAAGACCAAAGCAGTTCTGGAACTATGACATGCACTTAAGCCACGTGTGCTTTACTTCAGTGCCGAATCACAATATTATTTCAAGGTTCAACTATAAATAAAATTCTCTTTGCCTTGAGGTGTTACATTTAATATTACCATACACTTCAACTTTAAGCCATACAAAATCACATTCAGACTCCAAAGTCATGGGAATAACCCATCCCAGAAGGAAAAGATGTTTCATCAGTACTTGTTCTTCCTCTTAGATAAAATCATTTTAGTTGCTGTCAAACCTGAAACAGTCTTAAAGCAAAAGGAGAGAGCTGACCAGTTTCCCTACTCCTAGCAACAGGAAAAAACACTGTCTGTATTCCAGCTTGTGTAAGTTTCCTCCAAGCAATTAACATTTTAATAAAACCTTAGTACTGCTGCACAAAAACTTGAACATTGAGTTTTATACTTAAAATTAGCATAGCTGCTTACAAGCAAAGTCACAGACTTTTAAACAATGCTTGCATTAATGAAACCTGAACTACAATAACTCGTCTCTACCTAAGCAGTTGCTTGATTTATGGAAAGTTGCATAATTTCTAATTTATCTTATTTTGCTTTTATAACATATCAGAATAATCAAGCACGTGTCTATGTATCAGAGAAACCAACAGAAAGCAAAGCCATGTGAGATTTTGAAGAGTATCAACCCTGAGGATTCTAAGAGAACAGCCATGGTGTTCCTTAAGTAGGAAGGGAAGATGGAAAGAGAGACAGGACCAATTGATACAAGATTTAGGGATTCTGGACACAGTCTCAAGAGAAATGGTTCCCCATGTGTCATCCCCAGCACCCTACTTTGTGACACGCCTTTGTATTTCTAGTGTCCCTTCACAATAGATAGCCCAAGAAGTGGGCTCTCCAGACTTTAGAAAACAGAAATAAAAAGCACTCAACTAAGGGTCCTGCTATGTAAGCAGAGAATGGCACAACCACTCTAAAGTACAAAATCCATAATAAAAATCGATGCTTCCAGCCATGAGGAGCAACACTGAATTTCACCTTGCATTTCATTTATCACAGTTTCCTGTGTCTAATTATTACCTCTCTCCCTTTCCAAAGCAAAGCCATTTATGACCTGAACATGGCACACATATATATTTTAATGCAGTTGTGCTGCAGGCTCATGGGAAAAATGTTTACATTATACTTTAAAGGATATCCCTTTTCTTCAAGTACCAGATTATGATGGTTCTCCTTTTAAAAATATATACTGTCATTTTCCAATTTCAAATCAATTAGTGAAAACAATTACTCTCTTAAGTGAAATTAATTTTACTGTATAAACTCTTGTTCCCCTGGGTATGAGAGAAAAATGCATCAAATGGCCATTTCATTCAGCATTTCTCACCTTCCCCTTGATTGTGAAAGCACAGAATAGAAAAAGAAAGGAAAAGATGCTGTTGGAGAACAATATTTTTTGAAGCTTTTGGTTCAAGGAGGGATTTCACACAATCACCTGGGTTGGAAAGGACCTCTGAGATCATCAGGTCCAACCCTTGATCCACTACCACCGTGGTTCCCAGACCATGGCACTGAGTGCCACATTCAGTCTCTTCTTAAAAACCTCCATGGATGAAGAATCCACCACCTCCCTGGGCAGCCCATTCCAATGCCTGATCACCCTCTCTGTAAAGAATTTCTTCCTAATATCCCTGGGGCCAGCACTGATCCCTGGGGGACACCATGGCCACCAACTGGATTGAGCACCACTCTCGGGTGGCCTCCAGGCAGTTGTGTACATACACTTCAGCTGGGCTGTTGATTTCTGTCTTAACTCAGGCTTTCCATCCTCAGGCTCACCTTTGGAGAGCCTGGTTTCAATCCCCTCCCCCTTCAAACCTAGTTCAAAGCCCTCCTGATCAGCCCCACCAAGTTATGGGCTACAGTCCTTTTGCCCCTGCTAGACAGATGAAGCCCATCTGATTTGAGGACAGTAGGTAGCATGGAATTCACCCCATGGTCAAAGAACCCAAAACCCTGCCACTGACACCAGTCCCTAAGCCATGAGTTAACCTGCTGGATCTTCTTACTAGTTCCCTCATCCATTGCTGTCATTAGAGGGATGGAGGAGAACATAACTTGGGCTCCTGATCCCTTCAGCAGTTGCCCCAAGCACTTGAAGTCTCTCTTGATTGAATGGGTGCTTCTTGTTATTACATCATCACTGCCCACCTGAAAGGCCAGAAGTAGATAATCATCTGAAGGACTCACAAGGTTGAAAAGATTACTTGCAACATCCTTAACCCAGGTACCAGGGAGACAGCAGACCTCCCTGTGAAGTGGGTTTGGTCTGCATATGGGACCCTCAGCTACCCTCAGCAGGGAGTCACGAACTACAGTAACCCACTGAGTTTTCATTTCTGGATCCTTCATTCATTCTAACTTTAAAAATCCATGAGACAGGGCTGAAGCACCAGCTCATCTTATTTCTTTCAGATGTCAGTTCAGAAATAAGAGGAAAGATTTGCTTCCAGCAGCTTAGCTTGCAGGTCCCTCCCCAAGACAGGCTTGGCTATTACTCAAATCCATCCAGCCGCAATCAAGTGCCCACGTCCCCCTCAGTGTGCCAGCTGAAACCCAAGAAATGCATCATACAATCCCAGTGGCAAATACCAGCAGTAGGATGTGTGCATGCATAAGCACAGAACATCATCATCCTCTCTTCTAGTGAGCTACAATCACCTCATGTAACAAGTAACACCACCTGACTGTTTAAAGGTAACCAGTCAGATGCTAAATTGATGGTTTGATATGCCACATGGTACAGATTTCCACAAAACATCCTCAGACAGCAAAAGGTACAAGAACAGTATCTGAAGAGCAATTAAGGCATGTGAGCACCGCGCTCAGGAACAGCAGCTATGAGGAACAGGCTCTTGCCTCATGTCTTTTAGTGTAAAACACAGTATTTAGACTTCAGGAATTGCGGTATAAAAATGTTCCTCAAGGGACTCAAAAGTTCCCTGTCATTGTCATTTTAAAGCACACATGGCCAGAATTAAACACCATTAAATACTTCTATTACCACAGTACACAACAAATTAAATCAAAATTCAACCTACTTTGTCTTAGGTGCAGCAGAAACAAAGCCAGTTCCTGAGAATTACCTAAACTACGTGTGATACTGTGAGAGTTAGGCAATTAGTATTGAAACTGCATTCTCTCCACCTGAGGGAAAGATGCCCTATAGTTAAGGATGTACAAGTTCATTTTCTATTGCACAACACCTTGTTTGGATTGCTTGTTCCTATCTGATCTGCATAAATTCTGTGAAGTTATCATTTCATTATGCAGTAGGCAAATCCCTGGGTTTCAGTTGATTTAAGCTGTTGCAGTCAGAGCACAGGAATTCACTGTCTCCCTAGTAACACACACCTGATCCAAAAAAGATTTGGGCTCAGGCACAGCAATGCAGGCAGGCAAAAGCAGTTTCTGGAAGCGACTTTGAAAAGACCTTACCCACCAGTCAAGGAAATCAGTTCCACAACTAAATTCATAACCCTAGGCTTTGAGGACCCCTCCACACCAGCAATGCTCAGAAGTTTTCCAACAAGGGAAGCCAAACTACTGCACCCAGGCTTGCTTGATGATGGTAAAAACCACAACAACTTTGTGATCATACTAGGAGAGGTGTTAAAAGGAAGGTACCTAGGCCTAACACAGGGCATCCCCATGAGCTACCTCCCCACATGGAGCTCCTCAAGCACCACTGCCTGAACAGACCATGCTGTAGGACAGTGCCAGCCTTTACCCCTGGCTGTTAAGCATCACTGGAGCTCACAGCCCAATTCCCATACCAAGAGCAGTCAATGACCTCATATTCCCTTTGAGGACAACCCCTGGATAAATACTGCCAAATACTGCTCCTGACATTCAGGCAGAATATTCAAATCCTAATGTCTCCTGACTACATCTAAAGTCAACTAGGGAGCAGGGGAAACATGGCAGAAAAATCAGTCCAGGGCCACCATGAGATCAAATGCCATGCAAATCCTCGTGGTGCCTGGAGGCATCTGACATTTCCCCAGAAAGGAAAAGATGCAGCAGGACTGCAATACATCCAACAGTCCTCTGAAGTGACAGCAACTATTTCTATATATATATATTTCAAAAAAGAATAGGAACAAGAAATACAGAAAAAAGTTGACATGATTCTTTGTTGTTGGATGCATCACACTTGAGCACTACAGACTCCAACTCCCTAGCAAAACTGTTGCTAAGGAAAATTTTTAATGCAAATACATCACCTTCAGTTACAATAGTCCTTTCAATCAAACACAAAATTTGAGCCTTTTTTCCAAGAAACAAGAAAGCTGTTCTTTCACTGTCTAGCCAATTAACTTTTTTTCTTAGAAAAGCAAAAAATTAAAAATATTTTTCCCAACAACTCCTGCACAATCTCCCCGTGAGGCTTCTTTAATTCATCTCTATTATTGCAGATCATGGGGGGGGTGTGTGTCTTTTTCCCCAAGAAGGGTGCAGCAAAGTAGCTGTGAAATGCAAGATATTGATCATGACCACACTTCATGATGGGAAGAGAATCAACTGTCAGCAGAACAATTAATGAATTCTTTCTTCAAACATGAAAAATATTCTTTCAACTCCAATGCTACAACACCCTAAAATTATCCCAAGGGCGAAATTACTTTACAAAATTAATTGGTTAAAAAAAATAGAGTCAACTAATTTTTAAACATATGCAAGAATTATAAAGAACATTTTTTTTTCCCTTCTGCTACCTGCAGCAGCTGTCCTGTTTATCTTTCAGGCTTTTTTTACTTCACACTGGGAATGTTCACACACACTTTGACAGAAGATGCATTGTTTAAGAGGGTAGGAAAAAAAAATCCAACACACAAACAAAAAGACTGCTTCAGCCATTTAAGATAAGCATCAGAAAAACTTTTTTAAAGAGTTGTATAACTTTCATTTTTTTTTTTTCAGCTAATCCTCCTAAACAATGTTCTCTAATTCCATTTAACTAGAGAAACACAGGTTACCCTCTGGGAAAATAACAGATTAACCTACACTTACAAAAAGTGATGCTTTGAACTTTTAAATACATGTATTTCACCTCACCTTCCCCTCCCTGCCACCTCTCCTCTCTCTTACAAGGTTCTATTGCTTGGCAAAGAAGACACAAAAGTAATGCTCATCTGGCAGTCATTTGGCCAAATGACAGCACATGAAACAGGCAATCAAAAGACTGGTGAAAGGGATTTACTGGTTACACTGCTGCAGCAGAGCTTTCACATGCCACCTCAGCATTCAAGGCAGGTGGCATTTCCTGTGTGATCACATTTATACATATATATATATATATACACGTATATATATACACACACATATATATATTTATATGTATATATATATAAACTAGCAAGATTCAGGTATTTGTGAAGTGTAACAACTGAAACAAATAAGGATAACACCAGATACCTGAGTTTTCAAGCTCCCATCATGACATAGAAGTGTGATTCCCTCTTCTCACAGTGTCTTCAGTGCTCATTTTTACCTCATTTTCAGCCTCTCTTGGAGAAGACATTAAAGAAGCAATCTGAATGAAATATCATCAGTTAAACCCCACACACACACCCATAAAGGGATGAAGTCAGATTAATTCAAGCCACATTACTTAACAGTTCACTATCTCCACAAGCTGTAACCTGACAGACAATTTCCCCTTCACACCCCATACTTCTGGGTTGGCTCTCTAGTGGTGTAGCTGACCTGGACAGTATCAAGCCAGAGAAGGCCAAGGCCATGAGAAGTGAGGAATGATGGAAGATGAGGTACTGGAGTTGTAGTTAGAGAGGCTTTCCAATTCCCTCATAATGGGATTTTGTTACTTAGAGGTAACAGATACACATTCACTTCTCTGATATTACTTACAAGTAAACTTGAGGGAAACCACAAAGCACATAACCCATCAAAAAGAAGGGAACCAACACAAGATGCTCATGTACACAGGGTTAAAAGCAGCCTTTGTAAAAAAGCAAGAAGCAACAGTTTTCAAAGCAGACAGTTAAAACTGCACAAGCCCAACTTCATAGTTGCTGTGAGGTTATTTTGATAGGTCACCTTAAAAATTAGAAAGTTTCTGACTTACTTTCACAGGGCAGCAATGTAATCTTGCCCAGACTGCACTGAGTCTCAGGCTTTTTTTCTGATAGTAGCTCCAACTGACTAGCACTGAGCTTGGAGTTTAATAGATCAAGACTAATTTTTTAAAAGATGACAATGTTGATGTTACATTCCAACTTCAAAAAATGGCAAAAGGCAAAAATCAAACAAATAAGTAATTTTCCAACCAGGCCCAAGAAAGTTTTCTCCCACTGGCTTCTGTCTCAAGCATATTATTTTTACCTCCTGAGTTCCCTTTCTGTAAATAAATAAATAAATAAATAAATATTAGAAAGAAATGGTCTTCAAGACAAATTCCACCTAGTTCTCTTGTTTGACATGGCATATTTAAATCCATTTCCCTTGCACTGTGGCATGTGAGCAATGGCAGAGCAGTTTATCTCCATCTGTCTTCTGCTTTTCTGCAGTGTACCATCCTTGGCCCTACCCAAGCAAGTCATTCCACCACACCTTGAAAAAGCTTCCTTCAAATCTCAGCCCAGGTTCTTTCATCGACATCTGCCAGATACCTCTGCCAGATGAGCCTTCTCCAGAACTCCTTTTCTGTTTCAAAGAGTCCCTGTGTGCATGCTAAAGGCAAAAGGAGTAAAAAACTTCAGCCAAGTGGTTACCATGGTAAATGATGAGGTGGTGGTGGTGGTGGTGCTGGGGTGGAGTGGTGGGCATCAGTGTCTTAGTTTCAAACCAATATCCACTCAGTTTTACACTTAAAGTGGTAGTGTTGATGTACAGTTGTCAGTACCAATACTGAAAAACCATAAAAAAAAAACCACCAAAGCAATTTCACCAGTTACTGGTGCCTTTAAAACAAGAAAAGAGTAAAAGGAAGTTTTCATGGATGGAGTTGCTATATACCATCCTACAAATGTTGATGGAGTTGCTATATACGAGCTACAAATGTTGATAAAAGCAGAACATGGCAAAACCAGTTTAATAAAAATACACCCCACAACCTAGCCAAAGTTATATACAGATGCTCTATGCTTTTTCTTCCTCCTATTTTTTCAGACAGCAGAAATGCTTCTGTTTTATTAGTGAATTGAAGGAGATAAAATTATGGGGAAGCAGCAGAAGAAATTATATTTAAATGTAGAGACAGCATTTGAAAAAGAACAAAGCCTTAAAAGTTTTCACAGTGCTGCATGAATTACATTGCCAATTTTTCTCCTATTTTTTACCCTCTATTAGTTGGTATTATACAACCACATATTACATACAGTCATTAAGCAAAAGCTTCTCAAAGATTTTCCCAAACATCTAATTAGGCCTTATAAAAGAAATAGTACTTTTCCATCTTTTCAAAGACTACTCACATGCAAGGACCTAATCCAAGACACCACCATATCTCAACCACAACCTGAGCATCTATTCCTCAATGCTCTTGCTACCTGGCCCTCACCTGGCTGTTACTTACCAGACCAATCTAACTGCAGAGAAACTGTTCCTCAAATCAGCTGCAGGATTTTCTTTGTGTTAGGACCAAAGCAAATTACAGAAAGCACTCTAATTGCATCTGAACAGTGCTGCTAAAAAACAGCCTGGCTAAAAAAAGCTCGAGACAGTAAGATACATAGGAAATCAATGTGCCACAAAGGACATGAGCTTCATCTGAAAAGAAAGTTACAATTTCAGCCCTCTTCTTTCCATGAATGCCCACCACAGCAAACATGTTCCTATACAACTAACAAACCCAAGCTCCATTTCAGCAATGTTCTGATCAACATACAGGACTTTTAAAGGTTCCTTCTAACCCAAACCATTCTAATATTAATCACTGACTCTACATAAAATCAGTCATTAGAAAGATCAAATCCACACCTTGCCTACCAAAACAGCGTAAGACAAAGGTTATATTTTAAAACAATGTTCTTTGCTGTCTGCTGTCACCTCTGCATATAACAAAAGTAACCTTATTTGTCATGATGTGCCCTACAGAGCAGGTATTTGAAGGAGAACCTTCCCAAGGTAGAAAAATACAGGAAAAAAAAAAAAATCAAACCAAACCTCACTGTGCAAATCCAGGTTCAGACAGACTTGTTTTGTACACTGTCAGTTCAGCTGGAGACACTAATACCCTTAGCCTTACAGCCAAGGAAGGAAAGAGACAAGCAAGCCTGTCTTACATAGACAGCACTTGCACAATCTCTGTGCAAGGAATTGGGAAGAAAGGGGAGGAACTATTCGGTAGTGGAATAAACCCAGGGGCTTTTTCAAAGACACCTTGGGTTTGTCTGGAGATGTTTGGTTTTTCCCCTGAGAATTTGAGAAGTCATACTGCACTGGCAGGCACCTACAGGAGCAGATGTCTTTCTCACCTGCACAAAGGTGTAAGATGAGGAATTGTTTGGAATTACTAGTGAAAACATCCAACACTTTAAAACACTTCACATCATCCCTCCTACCTTCATAAAATTTTCTCAAGACAGGCAGAAAGTAGTCTCTAATAATGCTTTCTACAGACAAACTTGCCTTTTCACCATTCGATGTTTTATACTTTAAAAAGAACCACATACCTAAAAGCAATTTACCAGATATTAAACTTGAAATTAAAAGGCAACACCCTTTTCTTTATGGTGACCTGACAAAGAAGGTGAACAAATTAATAAAACTTCAAAAACACAGCAAAATTTACAACATCCATTACCCTACAGTCCAACCTATTATTAAATAGCTAGCATTGTAGCTGCAGATGCAATATGCCAACTGAGAGTTTAGAAATACTTTTTCTACTAAATCACAATGCTGTTAAAACATTATAATACATGAGAAACACAAGGAAACAAGAAATGTTTATGAACACAAACACATCAGAACAAGCCTAAGCATCCAATCCTTGCTACACTCCTCACTGTCCTTTACCTGCACATAGGAGCCTCACAGTACCTGTAGAAAATACATTTATGAGTGAGCTACTATACAAAGGCAAACCATTTGCCTCCAGTTCCAAAGCAGACAGTAGCTTTGACAGGAGACTCTTATGAATACTTTGGGATAAAAAAGAGAAACAAAAGGATCTGCGGCCTTTCCACACCAACACAGAGGCCAGAGAACCCTCAATACAGTCCTGGTTGTTTCACACCATCCCAAAGCCACTTTAGCCTTTTTAGCTCCATAATAAAATAAAGCCTTAGATCCTCCTAAACTGAGGGACAAAACTGAATTCCTAATGGAACAGTCTATTCAACACCAGTGACTGAGCACATTTCATTGTCATTTTTTAAAACAGGATAAAAATACATCGTGTTCAATAATTTCCTTATAAGCATCTGCACCATCTTCACTGTAGCACTCCTGTCTACACTCAGGAAAATTATTTTTAGCATAGTCACTTTGAAATCATCCCTATCTTTTCAGTTTCACATACTGATAATGTCTTACTGTGCATCAACCACAAGATTTGGCTGTGATTAGTGTCTAAAGGCCTGGACAAAAAAACTTTTAACTATTTGCTTTTGAAAAGCAATTTGATGTTTTTTAAATACGAACAGTAAGGGAGACTAAGTCAAGTTCCACTTCATGAATATTCCATTCTTTGAACATATGCTGACATTTTTCAGCATATGGCTGCTTTTTTCTAAAGCAGAATCTCAAGTTAAATCACATATAAGTGACTTACACTGTTTCCCAGAACTCACAATTTACTCTTATCTCTAGCAGACACAACTGAGATTTCCTGATAGCCCACCTGAAGCAAGGGATGGAGAAACTGACACAAACCTGGAGACATTCTCCCATTCTTACTTTCCAAATTCCGGCACTTTGTGCCTAAAAGAAGCACAACCACTTTTTTTTTTTCCTAAGTACAACCAGGAAAGGAGGCTGCACATCCAATATTATCACAACAGTGTCACACCTTCTCATCCTGGTCACACAGGGACCCTACACAAGGGGCTCTTCCCTTACCAATAATTATTACATGTCCTGATCTTTGTCTGCTTTACACCTTTCTTTCCTCACACAATGCATGCCCATTCTAAACACCTCCCCCCCACTTCACATTCACTTCTGGTTTTAGTCTAGATCCCATTTCAAACCATCTGTAACGAGTAATCTTTTTCTCATAAGATATAAAGCATGAGAAACCTAAATGCAACAGCATCCACAAAGTTTACAAGACAGTATAGCAATCCATAAACATAAACAAATACAGGACATCCTTTCCATAAGGAAGCCAATGAACAAACAAGTTACACAATACATTTTATAAAAAGCAACACTTAGTTTTCAGTAAAGGCACAAAAGAGTAATCTTTTATGGAGGTAGAGCAAGCACAACAAAATACAAGAGAGGAATAGAAAGAAAATAATAAATATTCAGAAAACACTGTGCCTTTCAAAAGCAATTATGGTTTTGATAAAATTCTTTTACACAACTTTTATTTGAATACATTCCCTCAAAACCACACTGTAATCTGAACAAAATAATCTTTCATGCTGATATGCTGTGCACATCACTAGTTCAAAAAGAAAAGCAAAAATTTTATTTTAATTGCAAAGGCCCTATCAGCCAACACAGCATTTTCTTGTCTTATAATTTATTTAAAATAAAAATAAAAAAATAAAAAATCCCACACCAAACCATAACATAATCCTTAGTTCTCTGCTTTCTGGAAATCATTATCAGATAAAGAAAGCAAGCTGATGTAACAAAACTACATAAAACAGTTCAGATTGATTTTATAAAGGAGAAGAAGAGAGCTATTCAGAATTTGGATTTCAGAACACCACTAAACTAATTAAGCTTAATTTTTATATATCTATATTACTGCATTAGATTAGGAATATATGCAAAAGCAAAAAGTGAAATTTCACAAGTGCATTAGGGCCATCAAACACTGCACTGCTTGGCAGAAGATGCTTTTTCTCAGCCACAATCTCAGTCCTCTCTCGTGTCCACATTAGTCCATAATAACCAGCACACTGGATTACTTTGCTCCTCTGGCTGAGAAGCAGAAAAAAAAAAAAAAAAGAGAGTCTATGCAGATGGATGAGCTGATGTGATTTACTGTCTATGCACCAATCTACGAGTACTCTTGGAAGAAAGACCTGCAGAATGCTTCAGCAGAAGGGAACTCTGTAGCAGCAGTGCAGTTACAGACTGACTCCACCACAAAGCTACCCCTTGCACATGGTACCCTGTTTTTTAACTTTTTAACCAAAACTACAGCAGACGTTCTCCAGCTACACACACAGTGGTATTCACCTTTTGAACATGATGCACATTTGGAGAAGGTCTGGAATCAGACAGCCTACAACAAAGATCAAATCTCATTTTCAGTACAGGTTTTAAACTTAATTTGAGGACTCTTCACAAAATTTTAGCTCAACTCCCTCATTACTTGTGGTTTCAGAACAATGCATTTCCACTAGGGAAATCAAAGTCTGTCTTAGAAAATGATGGAGTAGGAAATGGGATATTTAATAACATTGTATTCTCAGGCATTACAAATCCCATTGCATTCATAAAATAACTTTCATGACTTGTCCTTCACCCCATCTTCTGTACTCACAAACTTTAAGTGCCTTATAGAACTACCACAAAATTTTGGGTTAAGGAACACAATGACTTCAGCATTATACCCCTGAGGCAGCAGATCATCTAATAACCCTGAAATTCTCCTTACAGACAGTAGCCAAATAACTTCATAGAATTGGATCATATTCACTCTCAAAATTCCCTGCTTACTCAGCCCACTATTGAAATGCTTTAGCTTGTTTTATTTTTGAAAGAAGTCACCCACGAATTTCAAAATATTTTGGAAAAGGTTAAAATGTCTAAATGTGAAGAAACACCAAGCTGCTGTTGGTTTTTATTTTTCAGTATTTCCATACTGAAAGACTAACTTATTTACTTGTAACAGACTCAGTATTGTTTTTCCCTTCCACTTTTTGTGGCTTAACCCCAGCATCAAAAAATTTCATCCAAAGGATGGCATTCATTCTGCCAACCCACATATACTTTTTGGCAGGCTTCAAAGAAGTTGGTGCTCCTTACAAAGCAGCTCTGTGCTACACAGTGACTGATGCCAGTAAAACATTACCCAAGTGAAGTCCAGTATATAAAATATACACAAGCATCAGAATTCATACTCTGAAAATTCATTGCTCTTGATGAGTAACAAAATCTTCAAAGGCCCTGTAACTCAAAATACTTCAGTCTGGATCACCTTACACTTTAACTGGAAAAAAGTACTAATGAATGAATTAAATAAAAAAACAAGCAAGCAAAAAACCAAACAAAACTCATGGAAAGCACGAGCAAAAATAGACTGGAGATTCCGAAGCAAGATACTTCTCTCACATGCCTCCACGTAATTACTGATTTTGAAACTCTTTGTCTATCCTTTGACATTGGAAACAGATGAGCAATTGTATCTTGAGCAGAAAGTCATAGTAAACAGCACCAAAGGTCTGCCCATCCATTTTTTTCCTCTGTAAATGCAAAGTAAGCAATAAAGGTTTTTCAGCTCAGCTCATCTTTTCCAGAGTAACATACTTCTACTCTAATAGGAGGGTTAGTAGCAAGGTTTAGATACAGTAAATGAAACATGGTAAGAGACACAGTATCTTATATTCCCAATTCCTCAAAAGCTGATTCTGTGAAACCTAGTACTCCCACACAGCTTCAAGCTTAAATCATAGCTCAATCTATCAGATGGACTTTGCTACTGACGTTTCTATGAGCAGATCCTATTTTTCAGGAACTAATGGAGTCATTAATTAGACTTGAGAGTAAATAACCTTTACAGGATAGGCAGCAACTCTAGAATAAAGAGTTTGTAAGCACTCTAAAATAAACACATATGTAAGATACAGGGTTAAGAACTTTTGTAATAATGCAGGAGCTGGTCTTGGTAATCATGTTTAGCATAAAAGCCAAGTCCTCATCCTGTTATACATTATTTCTTGTTCCTACCATTTTTCTAGAAACAGGGGAGGCAGGGGGGAACAAAAAACACTGACTTTGTTAATTGACCTTTGCTGTTTTCAATTAAACACATAAAATATATAAAAAAAACCTCAAAGCATACAGTCATGGTCACCACAGTTGTCTGACACATTAAAATATTCTTCTGCTCATTATCCACATAGAACTCTCCTTCAACTCAAGACTTGTTTTTGTATGTCAGTATATTTGCATGCAATTATGCAATGGCAACAAGTAGACTTAAAAGGTCATAACACCTTTGTGAAATCAGCCTTCTGCTTACAAGGTATTATTTTTAAAAGTGAAAGGCCATTTTTACCAAAAGGTAACAATAAAATAACTTATTTACCAAAATGTAAGACATTAATCAGAGCAAATGTACAACTGTAAATAAAAAACACTAACAAACCATTCATGTGTTTGCATACTCAAGATTTTTGAAAACTTTCCCTGAAAAAATGAGAGTAACATTTTCTGAGGCTGTTACAGCCATTTCAAAGTTTCAAATAAAATAAAACCTCACCTACTCTAAAAATGCAAAGTGAATGGAGAACAACACAAATTTAAAATTGGAGTTCTTATTAACACCATTGATTTCAACACAGATTGCTACAGAATAGAACAAAAATATCAGAAATAACCTCCAGCAGTTTAGCAACATTGTATATTAAATGGTCATGGCAACAATGGTTTTAAACACATCTGATAATGAAACCTTCCAAGAAATTTGAGAATACAGTGCTGCTTTACAAGAAGTTAGAAGGCCTTAGTACAGTATACAGATGAGACTGTGAAATACCAAACAGACCTGTTCCAGCTATCAGTGGAGATGAAGTCATGTATCCTTAGGAGGCTCCAACTGTTACGATTTTTATGTGTTTATAATTTTTTCAGAAGTGGACTACTTCAAAAATGTTATAGGAAGAAATAATTTTGCCATCTTCCCATTTTAGAACCCTACAAGCTGAACTTAATTTGCAGTTTCATAAAATAAAAATCCTTAACCTCAATCTTTCAACCTCACTAGCCAACTATAACCTGCCAAAGGAAGTTCAGAAATAGAACCATTAATTAAATAAATACACTGCTCTACACCAGACAGCCCACAGAGATTAAACTCTAACGTTAAACCCCATGTAGTGTCAAACTGCCATCATCACATATCTACTGAGCCTCTTGATCTCATCCACAATTAAAATGCACACACATTGTATTTGTTTTGCTGAATGTGCCAAGAATGCCTCAGAATTAATTTTAAAATATTTTTATTACCAAAACCATTAACTATTGTCTTACTTGGTTATATAAAACTTGCCAAATTTTTTTTTACTGTCTCACAAATCTCCAGTGCTGACTTCTTGAATGTAGTTTCAAAATCAAAATTGTTATAATACTATTATAGCCCATTACACACAGTAACATGGAATACTGAGATAATACAGCTTCTGTTTTTAAAACTCAGATTATTGTAGAAGTGTAATGGAAATATAATTACTTACATTAAGCTAATGCAAAGAAATACATTTAAATTGTTCTTTTATCAGTGAAGAAGTACTACAAAAGCAGTTTTAGTTCTTTTTTATGTAGGATTGTCACATCACACTCACACATTTTCCCCCAATGTTTAACAAGGAACAAATAGCTGAAAGTAGCACGGCCCTTTATAACAGAGGAAAAGGGAGGGGGTTACATATGCAACTACAATAAGCATTTGTCAGCAGTAATAGAGCTTTACACAAAACCCAACAATAGCACCCAACTTCCTAAATTTTGTAGTCCCACAGATTACCCAAAGCCACTCTGTTTCATGAAATAATTGCAGACAGATAATTCAGAGGGCTGCCTCACAGCAATTTCCTGGCTCAAGTATCTAGTGCACTGATCATTTTCAGTTCCTTCAGTCAGCTGGCATTTTAGGGTCAGATTGCAGTTTACATCTCACCTCCTTAGTCACAAGTTGTCATGACTGACAGCATCAGCAATGCATCAACTTCAAAATAAAAGGTAGATACATGAAAGCTAATATTTAATTATGGAAATTTACCTTTAAGAGTTTTACAGTGTTGGTTTTGGGGTTTCCCCCCCCTCTTTCATAATAATAAAATACTGAGTAGGAAGACTCAGGCTTCTGACAGAACCACATTTGGTCACTTCACAGCAGTTCTGTAAGCTAGCACGTTTTTATAGAAACTCATTTTGTGTTCTAGCACTTGAGCTGCCAGCAAAAAGTATGACAGATACCTTAAAGCAGTAAAGAACTTCAAAATAAAAATGTATACTTGCTGACTATCTGCAACAAGGTAAGAGGACAGGTAAAATAAATATTATGGAAAGCTAGAGACTGGAAAAAGCATTATTACAGAACTCTAAGTATTCTATTACTGAGCAATAATTATGTCTGGAAGTATATCTTGACTGCACAACACTTCAGTATTTTCTCCACCAGGCATTATTTTCTAGCTATAAAAGCACCTAGAAATGAAAGGCAAGATGGTTTGGTAGAAAGAAATGTAGATATTGACCACCAAGAAAAATTCTTGTATTACAACTAAAAGCAGTAAGTGTACTTGTTATTCCCATGATTTCATAAGAACAGGTCAGAAAATAAGACTCTTTGTGGCTATCAACATGAAACTGGAGGGTGTGTTTGCTTTATCTTGTAGTCATACACATTTTTTTCTGCAATACAAAAGAACAGACTTAGATCAGAAGTGTCGCAGAGCATCATACTACACTTGCAATTAATTTTCAGAAGCAAAATGAACTTACACAAACATAAACCATTAAACACTACATTAGAATTAGTATGTGATTTTTCATATCATTCTAGAATCAACATATATCATCTGTCAGAGTATCAGAAACAACTTTATTCATGTCCTATTTCATAAGTATTGCATTTGGCATTGTGCAACCTGAGCCCAGACAGAGATTTCCTTTTTAATTTGTCATCTGGAACCCTCAGAGAAGTACTTCTAAAAGCTAGAATTATTCTGAGCATCTTCCCCTTGGGATCTGAAACCCAACACAATGCCTCTCTGTTATTCTCAGACTCTGTATTTACATTACCATATTGGCTCACAAAACACTCATAGAGAAGCCACCTCTCTACTTAGCACAGCTCTGAGCATAAGGCAGCTTCTGGGATGCTGACAGGTCTCTGTCACACACCTGTGTATTTGCAGCATATTGATGCACTCAGGCAGAGTGGAAGTGATGAGGAAGGTTCAGGAAAGGCAGCACCCTAGGAGACTTCTCTACCACTTGAGAGCAGAGAACAGGCATGAAGAGCTGCCTCAGCACTACACTGACTCACTGACTCACAGAATGGCTTGGGTTAAAGATCACCCAGTTCCAACCCTGCTGCATGGGTAGGGACACCATACATGGTTGAACTTAATTGCAGTCACACATTTTATTCACCGGTTTAAAGTGTTCTAACAAAAGGACCTGTTAAGTACAGCTGAGATTTACAGCACGTGTTCCTTTCGAGAACTTCATTAAATGAGCTTCTTATTACACAGCAACCATAAGGAATTGTTTACAATATATTAGAAATGCACCTTCATAAGTGTAGCAAACAAGCCAGGGTGTGGTTGCCTCACAATTGGCAGGGAACATGTGTCTTTCAAATATTTCCAGTTCTACTGTGCAGCAGCTTGGGTTTAAGACAACATAAGGCAACAGGTTAAAACGCATTCAGAGTTATCTCATGCCATTGCCACAACTACAAGGTGTGCCTCTTGGCTCTGCTAGAGATACTCTTTATTATTCATCTTTGCTTGCCAGTTCAAAGAAAAACATCATCACTTTTTTTTTTTTTTTTTTTTTTACAATAAGGTATATAGTTAAGCACAGTGATTTCTATAGAGAGGAGTTCTGCTGTTTAGGATGTGCCAAAGGAGAGAAGCAGCATACGGAAAATATTAAAAATAATACATCCAAAAAATCAAGACTATACATGGATGTTTAGGACAACAGCAAGGTCTCTCATTTGAAGGGTGTTAGAGAAACCAAATTCTCTTAGAGAGTGACTAATTACCCGGAAATTATAACTGGTCAACTAAAGTGGGAAATAAGCAGAAGGAATAAGCTTTTTCAAATTGTCACCACGGGAGAAAAAAATAAGGAAAGAGGATGACACACTGATAAGCTGTCTCAAGAAACTACGTTTAGACCTACGCTCAAAAACATAGCATAAACTGACAGAAACTTTTGTAAACTTTGCAAAGCTAAAAAGTTCAAGATTCAGATGTAGAATTTGTCAGAAAGTAACTGTGGATAGCTACAAAAGGTCTGTACAGTGAAGAGCTGATTGTGAAACAAAACATTAAATGAAATCCATTGCCAATAAATACAACAGGAAGAGAAAAATAACCTCAAGTGAATCTACATAATAACAGACCATGTTTATTGCAAGCCATCCAGAAAAAGACTTCAAGTTACTCTGGATAATTCACTGAAAATACCAGGTTTACACCATCAAAAGCACAGTGAAAACATGGGTATTTTAGAAAGGAAAACAGAAAATATAACCACATCAAGTCTACCATGGTTGTTCTTGGCGACAGTTTTTCACTCATATTGTTCAAAAAGATAATACAGGGACTAGAGAAAAAGTGACAGAGAGGGAGCCTGGCTTCCATACAAACAAAAATTATGGACAATTACGGACTTGAAGGGATTAAAAAAGAAAAAAATGCACAGCTAAACTGACAAGTAAAAGCAGGAAACAGTTATACACTGTATACAGGGATTGGTGAAATTTCATGAAGACAACCAGAGTTTAACAAGAAGTTTAAAAGTGATTTTCTTCTCCACAATACATAATTGTGACCACAGGCCAACACCAAGGTCAAAATTACAGTTTGATTCAAGACCTGGACCCACTGAAGATCAGGCACTTTTTAATGTAACATGCCACGTTTATTATCTCCAGTGCTGGCAGTCCTGAAGCTAGCAGAACAATGTAAAAACAACTGTTTGAAAAAAGCCATTTCTTATATTTTTCCCTTCATATTGAGGGAGAAAAAAAAAGTGTGGAGAGGGAGCAAAAAAATGGCAGAAAAAGCAAAAGCAGCAAAAAGCAAGCATCTAAGGCTTAGATTTAGTAGTCCTTAAAACTGAATAAACACTTTTGATTAATAAACATCTATGTCACTCTCAGATTATCAAAAGAAGAGTTGTTCTCTCATTTTTCGCTACATATGATTTTCAGCATTTCCTGAATGCTTACCAGAACTCTCTTACTAAATCATTAGGGGCAGGGGAGCAATGTGTAAGATCACAACAGTCACAAATGAGCCACCTTGAACCACAGACTAGCACCAAGAGTTGAGAAACATCTCATTAAGAAACCCCTATAAAACCTGAAACACATCTCAGTCCTGTATCATCATAAGCACACTCATCCCAGGCTGAACCATGCATGTAATGAAAAAAAATCGTAAAATTTGTAAAAATAAAGCCTGGGAGACTGACAAGAAGTTAGTTTCTTTTTCATGCTCTAAATTTTCAACAGCTCAAAGCTTGCATTCAATCCCTATAAACAACCCCTATTTGTAAAGCACATTAAGATTATGCAATTGCATTATGGCTGCCCCAAAATACTATGTGCTGAAAGCACCCAAGTGTTTACAGACTAAGCTTGCCAAACAATTATTCTATCAAAACCACAACTCAACCACTACTTGAGCTCAACTTGTTCAAACTAGACTGAAAGACAGATGTGAAGTACTGTTCCTACTAAATTGCAAAATCAATGCCAGGAAAACAAAAACACACCTGTTGGAATGCACTCTGCCATGCACAGGGCTGTCAGAGAGACCCATGGCACTGTAACATAAATATGAAAGAGGAGAGAAAAAAAAGCAGAACATTCAGTTTCATTATAGAAACACACCAAAAAAATTCATATGTATCTCAGGTGGGCTGTCATCCATGTGTGTCCCCCACCTCTCCCTCAGAATTGCAATCAGAAATGAAAGGAGCAGGACTCTTCCTGCCAAACAGGAGGGGAACAAAAATAAAATAAAAATTTAAAAATTAATAATCAAAATTTTTGTTAAAAAGGAAAATTAAATCAAGGAAACTGCCACCTTCAGATTTCAATTACAGCTTAAAAAATAACTGAATTATTCTCATCCAATAACTGCATATTGTGTAAAGAAAAAGACTTCATCTCATCCCAGTTGCTGATGCCCAAAATGACCCAGAGCAACCCGAATTAAGATCCTCACTGCAGAAGTATATAAAACCAAAAGAATGACAATTGTTGTCACTGCATTTCCTCAGAATGAGACATCAGCTCCACTTCACTCGTGAAGCTGCATAAAAGCTTTGCCAGCTTTCAGATTTTCAGGTAATTTCCTTTTACACTGTATTTGCTGCTCTTTAAATATACATTTACTAACTTTGCTGGTCTTCAGAGAAGGTAACACAGGAAGACACAGAAACACCTGGAGCTACCACACTATTTATAGGATGTGGTTTGATGAGTAAATCTTTCAGTGCAGCTTCTTGCCTCTCTACTGACTTTTCCATTATGCAAACACCTACCAGGTGGAGGAAGACAGAGAGACAACAAAATGACTCAGTGACTTGTGCAGCAGTGACACACCTGAGAGGGAGGCCCAAAAGAGTCTAGCAGGAAAAGAGGCCAGTCATAATATAGTTTTAATAGAAATCCATATGGATTTGGGAGACACAACAAATCAAAACTGCAAAGAGCCTCCAAACCCCTCCAATATCCGCACTTAAAAACACTTTAGTCTTCGGTGCTTATATGAACTTAGAGCTTGCAAATAAAATAATTTTTTTTTCAGGCAACGAACATTCTGTCTTAACCAGCACCTAAGACTGGCTCACTAACATTCAGAAAAGAGGGCCAGACAGGCAACAGATAAATGAGATTAATAAGATATCTCTGTACAGTTTAGCTTATATAGCAACTATCTAAGAAGTTTTGAAAATTCACAAAGTACACTTCCATCACAACCAGGCCAAAAGGAAATTAAAGGCACAGTATAAAGCATCTTAGGAAGAATAACAACTCAATACACTCTAGAGCCTAAGTACTCCTCAAAGGGAGGAGCTAAGGGAAAAAGTTACTAACATTTTCAATAATTTTCTAACCTGCAAGGAGCAAAGAGGATCAATACTGTTGTTAGCTTAACAGTAACACCACAGTGTATGTTAAAACCACCTTTACTCTTCCCTCACCTGTCCTAGTTTTAGGAAACTTAAATAAAATAAAAAAAAAAAATCTACCTGCACAGAGGCAAATTACTTCCCCCTGCTTCATCATGTCAAACACAAAAACTCATGTAAAAAGAAAAATTAAGCCAAATTCACATTAGCATTGTACTGCAGGAGTTACATTTTCTCTGGTAGAAACAAGAGCTTCAAAGTATAATGTCACTGTACTGAATCAGTTTTGTGATAGGATGATCCTTTCCTGTCCATCCTTCTAAACTCCTACAATGTATTTTTTAAGAAGTCATTCCACTTTCAAGTCCATGAACAACATAGAACCTGTAAGAACTAAAGGTCAGAAAATATTGCAATGAGCTTAATAAGTATTAAGCTAAATACACCGAGAGAAATAACACAGAAAAATCCAGATACAGTTTAACTATAAGCTATGGATTAGATCTTCAAAAGAAATGGCAGGTTTCATTCTCAGCCCACTTCTGCTCAAGCTTCTTCAAAGTGTGCTTCTTACTGCATGCCAAAAAAAAATTATCAGGAAAAACTTTAAGTATCTGACAAGAAAAATAAACCTTTCCTGAAATGCATTTTAGAATATTTCAAACTCTAAGCAACTTGTTGAAGTTACTCCTCAGTAATAGTTACCCCACATATACTAAAACCAGTTTTTAAAATGCTCTGCTTCCCCCCAGGTCCCACAGCCAACATAGCACACCACTCTACTCTTAGACTTCAAAATAAACAAGACACAAAAAATTCACCTCTTTTTCTTCAACAAACTTAATGTCCTGTCAACACATATCTGTAGTGTGTCTGCCACTACCGTTTTCCAAGTGTAAATATTCAGAGCGATGATATTTCGCATTATTCTGAAACAGAGAAAGTCTAAATTGGACTGAATTATTCTTCCTAATTTCCTATTCTTCCTAATTATCCTTCCTAATTTTCTTTCCACTTCCCTAGCAGGAAGTGACATATTCTGTATTAAAAAAGCAAGTAAATAGTAGCAAAATATCTACAAAAGTAAGATTTATGTAAGATAAGAAGATTCTTACCCTGCTTGTCAAAACCTTCAGATAATTGTAGGCTCACAAAAACCTTCAGATTTTCATTCCTATTAAGGGTTAGTATCTGGTCAAGTCCAAAGAATGATAAACAAACAAAAAAACCCAAACAAAAAAGACCCACTAACAACTCCTTTTTTTCTCCTAAGTAAATATTCTAAACTTTTTCTCTTTTCTAGAACTTTACCAAGAAAAATTTTAGTCCCAGTTGTAACCATATAAGCAATTCAGAGAGTGATCTGATAAACTGAGTAAGACTACATAGCAACTTTAATTATGGATGCAACATACATTTCAAAATTTTCCTTTGGGTATACAAAAGAAATCAATGTGTGCAATTTGTTTAAAACACAGCCCTTTTGACAAGTTTGCCCTCCAGCTGAACCTATCAGTTTGAACACCTGCCTGTTGAAAGCCTTGCCCATTTGCAGCCCACAGTGAACACAGTAACTTGAACACAGTGACAACACAGCTCTGAACCCCTTGGTTCAGCAAGAGAACACACCAGATCTATAGGTTTATTAGCAGAAATAACGAGTGCTCTAGGGGTTGGTGGATTATTTTCTTCCTATTTATTTCTCTGATACTTAAGGTCACCTTTGCCAAAGCCCCTCAGCAGTAGCCTTACATATACAGAGCTACTTCCAAGTTTTGTAATGCTGTTTCCCTCTTTACACATGACCAGAACTGGAAAGCAGTAAATTCTAGAAATTAAACCACTCTGTATGATTGCCAAGATAGACAAGGTGTTTCACCAGGAATTTCTTTTTCCCTGGCACCTTTTTGGGATGTAGGGTAGTGGGTTAAGGTTTCTTTCTGAGAGTGTGAAAAAACTGAAACATTTACATTTGATAGATTATTTCTTTGAATTTGTCAGTTGGGAAGGTAGGGACTAAACAGAAAACAGGAGCACACTTTGGCTGTAGTTGCCTTAAAGCAGGTTTAGTCTCCATAATTGAACCTGCATTTGGATTTGCTATGTAGTGAAATGCAAGTACAGCCAGTGAGACCTCCAGATTCAACCTTCAGAGCAAAACTGAACAGACAAGTTCATAATCCAGATACTCCAGTCAAGTACTAAATGTTTATCTGGTGTAGATCACTGTCCTAGAAGTCAACCATGACAGAATGGAGCAGTAGGATAATTGGCACACTCATGCAAACCTCCCTGTCCAACTACAGATTGGCTTAGGCTACAAGTCATAAATATTTGTAGCCATTCTAATATTTTGCCACCACAAAGAAAGAAAAATTAAATCAAGTTTACCATACTGCAATTTTCTTCAGCTTATCCCTCCTACAATCAGTCCCATATACAGAACAGTTCATACACAAAACAAACTCAGGTCTGAAATTACAAGTTTTATTTCCATTTCTCTTATTTTCATCTCGTAATTCCTCAGTCCTAAAAATACAGATATAATTTGCATTTCAAGATATCCAGGACACCAGACAGACCTTTACTCAAGTGCTATAACTTCTCCACAACCTCACATATAAAAGTCACTTCTATTTAATCTAAATAGATGCAGAGAATCGCCACCCCTGAAATGCAGCATTGAATTCAGACTAGATAACCTTTAAACAGCCTCTCCAGCCCAAACCACTCTGTAAAGTACACATATATACCCAAAAAGTAGGTTCTGACAAGTTCAGTGAGTTTTAGTTGACCCACATTTACAATAACTATTATTTCAACAGTAAGATTAGGAATCTGAGCAATAAAAATGGAATGCATTAAAAAGGAGTGGAAAATACCATTATTAGCTATACTAACTTCCTAGCTGAGAAGCCTTTTTTCCTTCCAGTGTTACTTACAGTGAGGTTTCTGTAAGGAATCCATTGAATAGTTTCAAACTTTATAAAGTTTGTAACCAGGAACACTGCAGATGTTCTTTTTCTTCAGGTGACATGGAAAGAGCAAAGGTGGGGAGGACATGAGTCAATCAATGGTCATATGAAACTGGTATGAAAGTGAACCAAGAAAAAAAGTAGATGTGCATTACTCTGACACTTTTCTAAAAATAGCTTAGACAAGATTTGGACTGCAGTTTTAACACAGATCAGTCTCTCATGAACAGTGCACACTTTTACAAGTTGTTTTCCAACAAAAAAGTAGTTTAGAAAGCCTATGACTACAGAAAGCAAGTTGCAGGTGCATTACAAAAATAATGTATAGGTAATTTAAAATATAAACCTTCACTGTGGGAATAAAACAAACTCTAAGAGGCAAAAGACTGGAGTTAGTTGAAACTCCACACAACAACCCACATAATTTCATGGCAAATTAAAAGAACTATTCAAATAATCCAATAAGCATGAAGCCATTCAAATAAAGCTGTAAACAGTGCCTATCTCATCTGTGTCCACTGATCAAATTAACAGAAAAAAAGTAATAATGGCAAAATTGCAAGAGGGGCTCAATTAGATGTAATTATGCCTGATAAATCTTTTCCCATGAGGTGAAAGGCAAGACAGCTGTGACAAGAACAAGCTGCGAGCTGATCTGTCCTTATGTCCTAGTAGGGATCCAACAGCCCATGGTACAAATGCTGCAATTGCTAAAAGACAATGTTTTGCAGAAAACAGCAAGTTTTTAGCTCAAGTTAGCCTTTGGCCAAAATCAAAGTCATGTAAGTGAAATTGTTACCATTGGAGAGGTCTAAACACAAGTCAATGGTCTGGATTCTGGAGAACATGGACTTCACATCACGTCAGCTTCTATCAGAGCTCTGGCAGCTCTGTGCAGCCTGCTAAATATCACAAGTAATATCGTAAAGGATATGAGTAGCAAGAGACAAAAAAAAAAAAAAAAAAAAGTGCTTTTTCTTACTGGTTCCCATGGAAGATTGATCCATCCTTGACAAAAATATATTCACTGTCTCCTCTCTGTACCCCACCATCACTTCATTCCCCTACTCACTATATCTCTAAGAATTCCTGCTTTTACATTTCTTCTATAAGCATTTATTCTGACATGACTTTTATTGATTTTTAATGACAGCACAAGGTGTATCCCTGCATGCAGACCAGACAAACAGTAATCTATAATTTGGAAGCTGACAAAGAATAAAATGGTCAGAAAACTAATTCTCCACTCAAAGTCAGGCAACCACAATGGTTTGTTTGATGGTTGGCTGGAATAAATACAATACAAAACAATATAACATGCCACATAACACAAAATACATCAGTAGGATAACTAACATGATGTGCAACTACCCAGTTCAATTTAGGAGAAAAACAAAAAAACCCCACAAAACTTAAGAGCAGAGAAACATACTGATTAAATTTGCAGCTGTGTGAAATAAGTTCAGCTACAAATCAGAAAGCCTACTTCAAGACAGACAATGTAAATAATCCTTTCTGGAAACAGTGATATAATTCCAAAGGTTCCTCATGCATCTAAGGATAAAAACAAATATTTCTGAAACCACACCATCTCAGGCTGTAGGGAAGATTAAGTCACAGTGATTGCCTTTCAGTGCTTGTTAGTGCTCTGCCTAAACCCAGCAAGGGACTTTCATTTTCACTTGGCACCAGTGAGACCTCAACTGAATAAGTGTGTGACATCTGGGTTTGTTACGCTGGAGAAGGCTTGGGGGATCATCTTGCTTTCTGCAGCTACCTAAAGGAAGTTTATAGCCAACACTAAGCTAGACTCACTGTCACTGCACACCTTCAATTTATGGTGGTCATGCTTTGAGCACTGGGGGTCCAGAGGTCCCTTTCAGCCTCAATCAGAGTGCAACTCTGAAATCACCCATCAGAATTTTCACCCAAATCTTTTATGCTGCTTTCTGATACTGAAGTTACTGAATTACCACAGGGCAACAGAGATACAGTGACAAAATACTGCGTGTGGAAAGAGTAAGGTTCCCAAAACCACACAGTACAGCTATACATCTAATACAAAACAACCACCACCTAAAAATAAGTAGTGATTTTTGCCATAAATATTATGCTTTAGTACCATCATGAGTGGGGTAAACAGAAGAATGAACAAGAAAATACCAGTTTCCCTGAAGGAGGACAGTTCACAGGACAGTACGGAGTTTTTCTAGAGGTACAGAGATGAAGCAGTAATTTGTTTGCTATGCGTTTTTCCACCATTTTCCAGAGAGAATAGATGTCTCATTTCCAGAAAAAAAAAAAGCCCTCCAGCAGACTCCTGACTCACATGTATGAGTCAAAACTCTGTGTATGTCTGTGTGTCAACTTTCCACACAAAGACTTGGACATTTCTGTGCATAGCTGCATGAAGACTAGGTCATCTGCTTTCACACACCAGCAAAATAGTAATGACATAGACGATGTTCCTTAAAAGCTTTCAGAAACCTTAACACATTAGATAAGATCTAATGGGAGATCAGGGAGTGAATTGGTCATTCTGTGCCCTAAGTAAGCAAGGGATCCAATGAGTAGCTCGACTGCCACGAAGTTCACAGGCAAGAAGGTAATAGAAATTAAACAATTAAACACAATTTCTGCAGTAGCCCAGGGCATCTTTTTTCCTTTCCTCCTGACAGGCTCTGTGCTGAAGCAGTGTTCAGAAGTACTTACAACTGCAACACATGTAACATCAGAAACATCCTGCAAGGATCAAAAGTATTTTAGTTTAAAGGTGACTGAACACTGAAACGGGTCACAAAGAGACACTGCAGAGTTTCCATGCTCAGAGATGTTTAAAACCCAACTGGACAACATTCCAATGAACCTGCTCTGACTGACCCTGCCTTGAGCAGGGGGGTTGGACTAAGGATCTCCAGAGGTCCCTGTCAACAAAGAACACAGAATTATTGAGGTAACAGAGTCTGCAGAGTCAGTGAAGGTTAACCTCCATAAAAATGCAAGTCTGTATACACACACCCATCTGGACAATCTGAGCTTTACTTGCACAGTATTTCGTGTATTTTGTTTGATGCCTCTAGACACAATCATACCATAAATTTAAGTTACTGAAATTCAATAATCAGATCAGGAAAAGATTCTGCAACTTGTGTAAGATGAAAACAGAAGATACTAGTGTTTCACTGCATATGAAAGAAAAACAGTGATTCAAATCTCTCTCCTTTCTAAAATTGCTGATAAATGCTGGCTATTGGGGAAAAAAATTTAATGGAATGCCTATGAAAATAACTGGAATTTCTTTAAACCTATCAGAGATTAGATAAATTTTAAAAAAAAATCTGAAGCCATGTCCTTGACATTTTGTCAGAAGTCTTCCACCGTTACAAAAGTTGAATCTCCTCACCCTGCACATTACTTATGAACCTCAGCATCTCCAATTCTGTTGGGAAGTCCTATGTGAATTTTTTCTGAGTATTAAAGAAGCCACATTCAGTCACAATCCTACAAAAGTATGTTTCCCCCTTTTCCAAAGAAAGGTCAAAAGACTTTAACAGATAAAATCAATTCGTGTCTTGAAATATAAATAGCAACTCATAGTATAATCAGGTCAATTACTGAGAACTTTAAATATGCAAACGTCTTCACAAGGCCATTCAATTTCCAAGCCATGTCTAATAAAACAGATCCAAATAGAACATTTATGATCCCATTAAAATCTTTTCTGGTAATGACCCCTTTTTTAAAAAAAAAACAAAAAGAAACAAACAAAAAAATCATTACAAATCCTGCTTTACCTGCAGCCTTATTGTCCAAAATTCAAAAGCATTACAAGTGGAGAAGATATAATCTTCTCTGGAAGTCAGGATGTCATCTTTGGATGGTTCCCCCTACCACCTGTGCAGTGAGGCTCAGAACACTTAGCTTCTGCATCCCTTGACTGCTCAGCTTCTCAAACAGAACAGGAAGAATTTTGAAAAGCAAAATGCTGAAGTTTTAACTGGTCAGACAAGCACAAGTCTGACCAAAACAATCTTTCACACTCATCACATCATCTCCTTTTACCAAAGCCTCACTTGCCAGGAAGCATCACAGCTGAGGGGAAGCCAGGAACTTCTGGTAACTGTGAACTGGTAGGGAGAGAGGGCTGGAGCCCATGGTGTTTGTGCTCCTCTGATGGATCCCAGGTGTTCACAGAAGGATAAGCCTGGTCTTAAACCATTGCCTACTCTCAGTAGCCCTTGGACAAGATGCTTCTTGAGGAAAACTGTTATGAGGAAGCTACTGGTAACTAATGTTACATTTTTCATCAACTATGTTTATACTAAGAGAAGGGAGGGGTAGAAAATCCCATTTCCCTGATACCAAGTGATTTCCTCCTCCAAATGAAACCAAATAAGCTGCCCAAAATAGCAGTGTAAACAAACTATTCTGGAGAGAAGAGCAACATTTTAAAAGCTCACAGGACACTTAATAATCAAAATTCTTAAACAGTATAAATACACATATAACTATAAACACTTCCATAGTATTTTGTGCTTTGCACTTTATTTTTTGGAAGGTAGACTTGACAGGTATCTATACAGAACAAGTAGCAACAAGAGCTAACAAAGCCTGGCCCTTCCAAATCTGTCTCTTGTACCTGAACAGATTTGGTACGTCCAGTTGAAGTTTGTCCCGTGCCACTGTGTCAGACAGCTTTTCAATGACTAACAACATTTCCATGCATGCTGGAGCTCTTGCCACCACAGTCTTTTTGTACAAAGCTTGTCAGACTCTTAAGCGTCTGTTAGGGGCTACAACAACAGCCACTGAAGTCAAAATATTTAGAAGGCTGGGGACAAGCAAGAAGTGTTAGAAGAGCAGTCAGGCAAACAGCAACCAGGCAGGCAAACCCAGCAACCTAGTTGGTTTCCATGGGAAACCAAAACTTTGAGGGCGACCTTGCCTCAAACCTGTTATCAGGGATCCAGGATACACTGCAGGTACTCCAGCTAGTTCTGAGCTAAAGAACACCATCCACACACTCTGCTAGAACCAGAGAATAACAGAAAATCTGCATGAGTGACAACATGAGGCTCACGGGCCAACTCATGCAAGACAGTGTCAGCAGAGAATCTCTGAAGTACAGCTGGGCAGTCCTTCACATGTAACTTCTGAACACAATTCCTCATGAAAAGGACTTGAGAGCCCACACCAGATATTAATCCATCTTTAAAGGAATACTTTGAAATATATTTTGATGCTCTTAGGGTTGTGAATTTCTACATATTTCTTTGTTTTGTCTTCACTGTTTTACTCTTCTCAAAATTATATACACCTTCTCATTCTCTTTAGGTACAGGTCAAGGTGCAAAATACTTCACTAAGATAAGTGTCCAGCAGGCAATTAAAATCCAGAGCAATCTGTTCCAGTATTACTTTAATTTGCAGAATGCCAGCCATTATGCTGGCACCACTGATCTTCTGACCTCAGAGCTAAAACCACTGGACCAACACCAGAACCAGGAACATGACAGCCACGTTAGCACAATGCTGTCCCTGAGCATGGCACCGAAGAGGGAAGGCAGTCAGCTCACACAAAATGCTGAGCTACTGCTATTGAATGCTATCCAGATGCAAGCTACAAACTCAGCAGAGTGCTGCATTGTGCTTTGTGAGTTGAAGCTATAGTAATAAATAAAATGAGGCCAGGGCACACATTTGACCACTAATCCATAACTGTCCATGCCAGTAAACTGTTATCACATCCTCCAGCTTTTTTTTTTCAAGTTTACTAACAGATATTGATGTACAGGAGATCCCATGAGGCTATGGACTGTCCAAAGGGAGGGGGGGCTGAACTCTGCAGAGCCACTCTGGAGCAGAAAAGAGGCTGCAGACAACTGCAATCATAGTCACTATGTTCCTCAGAGCTGACTCAAGAGCCTCCAGTGCATCTTTACAGCTTGTAATGAATAAATTCATCTGTAGGAAGATGAAATCTAAAGCCAAGGAAAGCTTCTGCTCTGAATGCTGCTACAGATTTCTCATGTGCGTGTTAAAACGACTTGCTCAAGGGGATCTGCATTTCCTTATTTCACAAAGTCAATTAGGTAAACTAATGAATAAATGACACTGATATTACAGTAATGTCACATCAAAATGCGGTATCATTAATACCCGTGAATGAGCGAAGTCGAGCGCATTCAGCGTAGAGCAGCACAATTACCATGCGACTGTGCTGCACCAAATTACTTATAGACTATTCCATACTTTGCCTAAGATGTACTGACATAAGTACAAACTATTTATCTACTGTCCATGCTGTAATTATCCTGTTTGATTCACTTCCTTCTCTTCAAAAAATAAAAAAATAAAAACCAGGTCAGGTAGTCCTGTCTAAATCTAACCTGAGGGATGTAAGGAAATTAAACTCTATCTCAAAAGTAATTGTTTCTGCCATAAGTAGATTTACAGAACTTTCCCTGCACACACCTCTTCTTTCCCAGCAGCACATCAGATGTGGAAAACAACAATCAGACAGTATTAACTTTACCTGCTCCTCACATGTAATAATGAGATTGGGACAACTGGGTTTGTTCAGAAGAAAAGGTCCCAAGAAGAGAGTACTCTCAAGGCTGTATATATACTGCTACTAAAACAGTCTCCTGTCCTGCAGCCAGGTCTCTACCTAGTATCAGAGAGAAGAGGGGATTGAATCCAGATGATCTGTTCCCAAGGGAGAGCTATCGCCCTTCCCAACTCCCTTTCTGCTGGGGAAAAGCCAAGCAACTTCTCAGTAGAACTATTCAATGAGACAACAACAGCTCAGTTTCACAAATAGTTTTATTAATATTGCATATATTCACCTTAATGACATTCAGCACTTATTAACACGGTTATAAACTGAACAGCAGTGGCACTTCAATAGCATCCTAAGTCTTCTAATCCAAATTTTGAGCACAGGGATAACATAACACAATGCCTTGTGACCCAGGGTATCAGTATTCAAGTGCCCAACCTAAGCCAAGTGTCCATACATTTAAAGGGGTTTTGGCATCTCAGCTAAGTAATAAGGTAATAACAAAGAAGGATCACAGCAAACAAGATAGCTACAGCTTATGAACATTTTAAAGTCAGAAACTCAATGCAAACAGAACAGTCACTCATCACTAACCCAAGATTAAAAACAATAAATGCACCACCTTTAGAAAGAGGTGGAGTTTTTTACCTGGCAAAATTGCTTTCAATCTCTGAAACGGAAAGGTTTCTGTACTTCTTTTACCAGCAACAAGAAAACAGTGTAAAGGAGAAACCAAGATTTAAGGGTATTTTGCATTGTACTATGAATACAATTACTCCGTTTTCAAAAGTACTATTAAAAACTAATATTAAATTACTTTACCTGCACGCACATTACACCCACATCCTGCCACAGAGCCAAAAGCTTTTATTGCCACCTGTAAAATGTTACTGAATTAGACTGGCACTGTTCCACAAGCTCTTTCTCCATGTAGAAAAGTCAGTATGAAAGACCACACAACCAGGTAGACAGTCTAAGCTATCCTCATGTACTTACCTATTACAAGCAATAAATTTCTAATTTTTAGTTAAGTTTCAATGAATTCCAGCCATGCTTTCTGACAATACCTAGAAAAAAAAGCAAGTCATTCTGGAGGAAAGCAGGAGTCAAACGTAAGAAATTAGTCACAATTTTAAGCATTTAGCTTCATCTGTTTGGAGTTAAGTCTTCTTCCACCTCCCTTCAAATAGATCTTCAATACTTCTCACTTTCAGAGATAGAAACTCACAGGTATTGTGGATGTTCTAATTCCATGTCAAATGGAAGTTTCATTGTTCTGCCAAAAATCTTTCAATCCTTCACATCAGAAAAACTGACAATTGTAAGGCAAACAGCACTACAATAATTTACTATTCCTCATCTGAACTTTCTGTCTAAACAATGATCAAGCAACTGTTATTACCTTCTCCAGCTTCCCTAATGTTCATAACACTACCTTCCCACCTGTTCCAAACAAGACAGTGTTACTTATAAGTCTATCCACTAGCTCTCATCTCATCAATTATTTCTTCAAGTTTGACCTCCGTTATTTCTAATTACTTCTTAGAACTCATAACTAGAAGATGAAGATTTTAGCTTCAAATTGCTTCAACTGCTCCTTAATTTCTCTCCTTATACCAGTGTGTGAGGTTTGTATTTATCTGCCCAAAGTCACTTAATTCCCTGCCTCAAGAACCTGAAGAAACCTGCCACCTGAAGTTACCCTGCATCACACTTGGGAATATTTGGCAACTCCCATAAAATGCTTTAGTTTGGATTTTGTTTAACCAAGATGCAAGTTTACAAAAACAAAACCCACAAAAAACAAAATTCTCTCCCCCTTCCTCCCCCCCCTGCACTTCAGACTTTTTCTATCTCTGGGCATTTTGTACTTTTACCAAACTGACGCTTAACCTTGCATATAGTTATTTTTCAGATGACCAGCTCTGCACAACTGCTAAGTTATTCTGCATTAAACTGACTGTTCTCTTCACCTCAATTCTCAGAGCAATGCATTGTATCTCCTGGTAAAAGAGTACATTCACATCTGTGTTCTTGCCCTTGGCAGACATGAAGTTGTTAGCAGTCCCAGGTAAGTCATTCCACTTCAGATCCAAGAACAAAAAGATACTTATACAAGAACGGAAAATCTCCTTCCAGCTGCTCGGAATGGAAGCACTGACTTAATAAAAAGTTGAGATTTAATGATGCCAGCAATCAGCATACAATGAGTAACTTCCGTTAAAATAACAGTGATGAGCACCAAATTTAATTACTGCTTATTATCATACCTTTGTTTTATTGGAGATGTGCTTTAAATTACCAACAAATTTGAAAGTCTTTACTGCATTAACACTACATACAGAAGTTATTAAATCTGGAAAATATATCACACTGCTGCATACTCACACCCAATTCTAATGCTGCTATTTGGAGACAGAATAATCTTTTTTGCTCTCAAATGTTACCTCGTATATTAATTAACCTTTAAAAATTCTAGTTGTAAAATAGAACTGGTTTAAAATAAGAGAAGTTCTAACAATTTTAATTCACAATGAAAAAAACAATGATGTACCTCTGCAGACCTTTGGATAGACAGGGAGACAGCTGTATACAGCAAGAATTAATTTATGGTTCTCAAATTATTCCACAGAGCTTCTCCCACAGTTGCTGAGTAGAAGTGTCTGTGTCAGGCAGTACTCCAGAGTACCAATGGCCATTCATTTCACTGCAAGACATGCCCTAAAAGCCTACAGAGCTCAAAATCCCAAAAAGGCCCTTTCAATTTGAATGAATGGCATGTTTTAAGATTGTATTAGCATTTCCCTTTTGTTTATATTAACAAAGGCATCCTAGCAAAGATTCTCCTATGGTCTCTCTGTCTGTCAATGCAATAAACAATACCAGATTTGGGACATCATGGGAATTTCCAGAGTTATGTTAAGCACAAGTCAATGCTGCAAGATGCTGCAAACGTCAGTGGTGGGAAGGTTAAAAGGCACTGATTATATGTTAACACCAACTTCTTCAAAGACTGCAAAAAAAGGGAAAGAAGGAAAAAATACCTAAGGAAAGGATAATTATGTAAATAGCTTTAACAGAAGTATCTCCTCTATTTTCACAAAAGCTGGGGGAAAGCATCAGGTTTCACTCTTCATTCTGGCTGCAACACAGCACAGTCTATTGAACTATTTTATTACAAGATTCATGCAACAAGCTGTTAAATACATTTGCAATGTAAAAGATCAGTGCCAGCATCATGGCATTCCAATATATATGTTTATTTTCAAGGCATGAGAACGTTCAACTTTCTTCTGCACAATTATGCAATCCTACTGCATGGACTCAAAGCATGAAATCCAATTTCATCCCTTCTGGTTTGAAAAAAACCCAAACCAAAACACTGGTATAAATCTCAACTGCATCAAGCAGAAGCAGAGAAGGCCCTCTAAGCTTTGTTTGGTGGGGTCTAGTACTGCCTTCTATTTGCCATATAATTCAGAAAATGAAAAGAGAAGCCTCATCCCCAAAAAGAAAGATCTTTAAATAGGCCAGGGATAAAACCTATGACTTCTGTTTAACTGCAAGACAGTGTGAGTTTCATCACTCATTATCTTTTTTTTAAAGATGTAGACAGCTGTGTCACACTTCAGAAACATGAAGGAAAAAGCCTTATTTTTGCCACAGTCCTTCAGCAAGAGCACATTTGCTCTCTGCCTCTGCCAAAAATACAAATGTTCAAGGTGTGTACGTTTCCTCTTACAAGGAAATAAATAAATACATAAAAAACCCTTTCTTCCATGCCCACAGAAAAAGGAAATCAGGTTTCCTGTTGCAGGTTTGCAACCTGAGAGTCAGCACCAGGAATCCCTGACAAACTGACACCAGTGAGAGTGCTGCTACCCAAGCAAAAGAGACAAAATGGACTGTATACCAAAGTAAAACTGTTTCACGTTTATTAAAAAAAAAAAAAATAGCTAAAAGGATAGCCTTGATTTTTTAAAGTTGTTTAAGTTGGATCTACATCAGAATAATGAACAGCAGTGGAAAAGCCCTACAGCTATCACCAGCAAGTAGCCTGCAGAGTACAGAGGAAATTCACTCTGGGGTGGTCTGTTCAACATTTAACCACCCTCCCAATGATTATTTAAATTCTTCCAGCCATTTCAGTCTGCATAAACTGGACTTCTCTTAGAGGAAACTAAGCAAGAAATCCCTCTCCAGAAGTTCACCAAATGTGGCCCAGCCCTTAACGTTCTTAACAGTCCAAACTGACAAACCACATCTGTGTGAGGAACACCCAGTTTAGGAGACCAGACAACATTCTGTCTGAAGTTATTGGAATAACAAGACTCTAGGTATGGGAGATTCGTGGCTCACACCTTTTGCCAGAAATCCACTACTACTCTGCCAAGTTATTTTCTAGTGTAAGACCAAGTGACAATGAGAGCAATAATGAAATGGTGTGAAGGAAAGATGCACTCTCTGAACCAGAAAGAAAGGAGGAAAAAAGAAAAAAAGCAGAAAATTATCTCCCACGTAAAAGGCCAAGCAGGATGGATCTGCACTGAGTACTTCATACGACAGTAATAGTTATCATAGTTATGATCTTAAAAGAGCAAGAAGTAAGACCAGTAGCTTACAGTAAGACCCAAAAAAACAGGCAATACAAAACAGCTATTTCAGTCATTTCAAAAAACCCCAAGCACAATGCAAAAAAGTTCTGTGGCTATGCCACTTTTGGTAAAATCAAACATTACAAGTGTTTAAAAGTGTTTGTTCACTCCTTAGAGAGAGCCACCCGTACTACTACCACCAAGAAAACCCAAGATATCTATCAGAGCTGCTGACGTGAACAGCTTGCATACAAAAAGTGCTGCTACCACAGCAGCTGTTTTATAGATATTATCTGCCTCTATTAAAAAAAAATGTTCTGTATTAATCCTATTTCACGTCAGCATACAATAAGCCTGTCACTTGTATTCAAAGGTCAAAAGGCAATTGATTCAGCTGACAGTGCTGCAAAATGCATCACGACTCATGAAATTCAGAGAGCAGAGCTGTGCTACAGAAGCAGCTCTTGGCACCTCCTGGAAGCCCAGCATCCACCGCACAAGTGAGGCAGCCTACAAAGGAAGATGCTCAGCTACTTGCCCCACTCAGGCAAGCATGAAAATTCACAAAGTAACACCAGAAAAGTGTATTAAACATATGTAAGTCTCCCAAGCAGAGTCAACGGGCAACTTTTTGATAAATTATGCTCAACTTCTACATCATGTTTTCTGGCAGCCTGGAATAACAGCTGGTTTCCTGCTGATTTTTGCTAGTTGAGGTTTTTAATCCACTATACCATCACCACTTAGGAAAAATAAGATATATTTCAGGGTTAACTTGAAATACTTTCACTAAGATACAAGTCCAAGTTCAATGTCAGCACATTTCCCTCACAGCTGCAGTGAAGAACAGTCTCTCCAAAGTCTAAACAAGTTAAAATTCTGTTACCTTGAAAGGGAAACAAACAACACAAAATTTGAAATAAACACCACCAAATGGTTTTAATTTGCTGAAGGTAAATCATAAGAAACGATAAAAAACAATCCAACTTGAAAACAACTATAGCCTACATACCAGTAGTTTATTTACATTTTGACAATTTACTAAATAAAACTTGGTCTTCAGAAAGCACTTCACTAACATTTAACATTCATCTTAAGAACATTCTCCCCTTCCCACAGAGCCCAAAGGCAAAAGAATATTAAAACATCAACAAAAAATTCAAAATGCCTCTCAGGCCTAAGCATGAACCCTTGTTTCCCGAAACAACTCTTCCTTCTGTAATACATTTTTTAATAACCCACATTCAGAAAAGTTGTTCTGTACAGTCACTCATTTGTCAGGAACTTGATCTTTCTCTCCAGAACAGCCACCCATCCCACTGTGCAGGGAACAAGAGCTGCCACTACTGTACTGCAACATCCCACATGAGAGCAGGTGGTGCAAAGACAAGAAGGCACAATTGATTTTGATTGATTTTGATCATACTAATAAGACATGAGTGTGCAAGAAAGGATCTGCTTACAGACTCAGACCTTCGAAGCAACACTGACAAATACTCAGTTAGCAATCCTACAATTCACCAGCTATGAAGATGATGAAGTGTTACCTCACCGCATTCAAATGAAGTGCTCTTTAAAACATGCTGCCACAAAGGAAATCAAGACTTGTCAATGGTCAGTCTCACTTAACACAACACAAAATACATGTGGCAGAACGTAAAACAAACAACCCAGACAGGAAACTGGTGCCACAGAACTAAAAATTCAGAGACTGAAGCAATGTCATAAGCTTCTGTTACAAATGCAAAGACAGACATCTAAAATCACTTTATCTGCTGATTTATGTTCAAAAAGACAGTTAAATAACCAAGCAATTCTAGTGCTTCTGCAACTTCTAAAGAGTCTCTTGAAGTTCAGAGACCAAAACTGCTGTCAAACTTCACACCGAAGCTGCTACAGACTGTGTCAGTCTTGCACTGAGAGATGTGTAAGGATTAAAAATCAGAATTAAGCAAAACCACAAAATTTTTGTCACTTTTGTCACACCATATTCTCTAGGTGTGCCTTCAGTTAACCATTTCTGGTAGGGCTCCACTCCCAGAAAACACTGATTACCTTTCATTAAATAGGTAATATCTCACCTCTCATAGCCACATAAAATCCCACTTTAAAAACCTCCAGCTTGAGAGCCCTTATTCCAATATTAAACTGAACTCAGTGAGATAAAAATCTTGGGCTACTTAAAGGTTGCTTTTTTGAAGAACATACTTGAAATCAAGTCTCTGAAGTTGTATCTCCCTGGAAACATGAAACAAAAAAAAATTTAAACTCATAGAAAGATATTTATCATGTGATTAATTCTACATGCTAAATAAATAGCATGTAGAAAGAAACTCACCTGGCAGATTTTAGAATACAAATATTTACACCAGTAAAAGCAGTAAGAAACTGCACTTACTGTTAATGTGTTTATTATAACTTTTCAAGCAGTCAAACAAATGGATTTCAGAACAAATTAATAAAAATCTAAAAGATGGATAATGAAGCAAGCAAACCAAGGATAATATAAAGGTATTAACAGATAACTAAATCATGCCTTATTGACTTCTTGAAATATTTAAAATTAAGGGGCTGCTGAGGAACCAAAGGAAGCTGCCTGAAGCCAAGAAAGCCAAGGAAACAACAGATCAAAAGTTTTTGCCAACTAGCCAACACATAAGGTCAATGATAATAAATTTAAACTTCTAGAAATGTCAGCATTAGGGAAATCAATTAGTGCGACTGAAATTCTGATGCAGACAGCTCTGCTCCTTTACCCCAGTAGGGTACCCATAATTTCTAGTGAGTAACAGTAAGAACTCAATAGCTTGCAGCAATGCCCTTGCTGAAGGGATTAAAGTTATAGTTTTTTTCTATATCAGAAGTTTTATTCTCTGCCACAGGAGCAAACCGGTAGTTATAGAAAAGAAATTCAATTTGGCCTCAATCCTTTCTTTTATTAGCCTACTTCTCACTTTCCAATGTATTTTCAAAATTATCCTCCTTAAGGATTTGACATTTCTAGAATTCAAAATAACTAGTAGGAATAATTCTGTATTCTTAAAATTAAACTTTTTTCTCTGTAAGAATAAAAAAAAATGCATCCATAGTAACAGAACTAGTAATTCTGAAAAAGACATTTAAACTATGTACTTGAGACATTTAAAAAACTGAGAGGACAAAAGGACTACAGAAGAATAAAATGTTCTCAAGGCGGCAGCAGCAGAATGTTTATAAGCCTGATCAAAAAACCTATGTGAAAACCTATGAGGGAAAGAGGCTACATTTGATGAGGGAAAGAGGCTACATTTGGACATAGCTTCTAACACAACAGCTATCCAATAGTTAATCCCAAACCTTCAAACATTACAGATGAACATGAGGAGAGAAAGGTCTTCAAACCTAGAACCAATTATGCACAGGTGAAATGACAATCATACATTTTATGATAGAAAAAGAGAATTATGAATTATACATCCCCATGTTAAATTTTTATTCCTTATTGCAGCTCTACCTTTTCAGTTCTGGCAGTGCCTTCCTCTACACCTGCCAGCCTTTTTAGTCAAGCAACTTTTTGCAGCCATACAATAGGCAGCTGCTATCCCATGTTGCTACTGACTTCATGATCTAAGAGGTTCTTCAAACCACAACTGAGAGCTAAGTACGCCTATCCCAAGTAGCAATGTTAAACTAAGCATTTCATTAGCATCAGTAATACCTTTTAGTACACTGTTGAGCAACTAAGTGCACATCCTTTAATCAAGTAGCCATAAATAAACACTGTTAAAATGGGGGGGGGGGAACTTTTGTCCCTCGCTACCTATCAATAAAGAGGAGACCCAATATTCACATAAATCTTTCAATCACTAAACTTTTCTGTTAGCTTTACCTAAGTAGAACACAGATTGCTTTTGTAACAAAGAAAAAAAAAATTCAACTGAAGTTTCCACACTATTTCTGGATTAATACCTGGCACAGCATCTGATGGACTAAGACATAAAAGCCTTTGCAGTGAAACACGATTTACAGATCTTGCTGCAATTACAAATGCCACAAACTTGTACCCCAGTACTTTCACCTGTTTCCCCCACCGTTCCAGCTGAAGGGAAATAGAGGCTAGCCCAGCAACACCCCCAAATAACAACCAAACTTTCCACCAGAGAAAACACAGCTGCTTATTATCCAGTTAGTACCTGCAGTGATAACAGGCCATAACTGGGGAGGGAGGGAACGTTTTCCCTTTTACAAAACTGGTTTGTGCCTTAAATTAAACAAAATTAATGCTTCATTCCCATAGTTAATGAGGGGAAAAAAAAAAAAAAAAAAAAAAAAAAAAAAAAAAAAAAATGAAAGGACTGCCTTCTAAAGAAAACGCTAATCTTGGTTCATCCATACAGATCTGGAACCTAATGAAATCTGACACCTTCACTCTGAAAACAAATTTGCATTGTATTATCAACCAAGGCTCTGGGCTCACAGATGCACTTCATTCAGCAGGCAGTAAAGGGCTCATTAAAGCAGCATCAGTGAAATTTTTTAACGTGATTTTGCAGGCAAATAATTTCAAAAGCAATTTCATAAGCAATGCTATCAAAAAAATGCCTCTGTATTCTTCTTCGGGTAAAAAGCATGCCTCCCCCATCTAAAACACACAGATTTCGTGGTCAAGGTTATACAAGGAGATCTTCATTAACTTAAGCAATTCCCATTTTGTACCACTGCTTTACTAGACACAAGTAGGTGAATTCCTCATTAAGCGAACTGGAGCTGTATCACAGTTACCCAGTACAAACAATACAGTTATTTTTAAACATAGCATGAGAACACGAATTGCAAGACTTCATGCAACATAAAATGGGGGAAAAGCAAACTAACCCAGCTGAAAAAAATTATCCCCTTTTCCTCTATCTTTCCTTGCTTTTCCATCAACACTGTTCTTCTCCCTCCCAGTATGAGCCAGTTCAAGGCTTTGCCTGTATTTCCACTTTTCCAGTGAAGAAAATCCTAGTGAAGAAAATCAACCATACGCAAATATTTTGTTCCTCCACTGTCTCTGTAGTGACCCGAGCATTCACAACATCCCCACCGGCACTGCCTCCCAATTATCTAATTGTTATCATTATTGTGGGCTCCGCACCGGCTCGGGAACAAAACCAGCAGGACTACACCCTCGCCGGCTATAAAAAGTAAAGAAAGGGGGGGGGAAGGAAAAAAAAACAAAAAAACCCAACCAAGACCAAAGTACAACTTAACAGCGCCGAACAGGAGACAAGTTATTTACCGAGCCTTCGAGGCGAGCGCCGTGGCGGTGGCTGCCGGGCCCGCAGGGCGCCCTCGNGCGCTCCCCGCCCGCACCCGGGATGAGCTCACCCACCGCCCGCCCGCTCCGCTCCGCCCGCCGCAGTTCTCGCGAGAGGAGCTGTCCCGCCGTCCGCGCTTCGGCGGCGAAGGGCGGGCGAGAGCCGCCCCGCTCGCGTTGCTATAGCAACGGGCAAGCGCCCGGGCCTAGCGGGCGGCCGCGACCTGAGCCCAGCTCGTTCCTCTCCCGGGACTCTGGACCGCCGCGGGATTCGAGTTGGGAGCTCGGGGATCGAGCTGGGTGGGCAGTGGCGGTGCGGTGTCCGCCCCCGGGCGCGCTCAGGGAATCTCCACTTGGCTTAAGGTCGCCTGGGTCCGCCTGCCTCGTGGCCCAGGTCGATCCGAACGGCGACCTGTAAGCGTGAGGAGGCTAATTGGACTTTTTGGGGCATTCCCAGTACACTTCAGTGTTGCACCTCTCGGAACTTTCTACGTTAAAATGCAGGATTTTTGTAGAGGGGGTTTTTTAGATTTTTTTGTTGTTGCTTTGGGTTTTGGTGGGGTTTTTTTGTTTTTTCGTTTTTGTTGTTCTGGGTTTGTCTTTCTTTGTGGGGGGTTGGTGGTTGTTTTGGGGTTGTGGGTTTTTTGGAGGGGGGAAGTGTTTTATCATTGTATCAAATTCCAGCCTCCTGGAGACCTCTTGGGAGAAGGTGACTGTACTTGGTGACACACAAGCAAAACCTGCTATTACACAAACAGTGCATGTCAGGCTCTTTTTCTGGAAGTCAAATTAAGGTGAATTCTCTCTCTAGACATCCACCCCAGATAACAAACTATCAGCATGGGTAAGCACACACACACAAAAAATGAACATCACCCTGTGTTCTTCAGGAGCACTGCTCTTGTTTTCAAATGGCAAAAATTTCAAACAAGATCAATTGTGGGTAACCCATTCTTCACACTCCAGTAATCATTATGGTCCTTGGCTTTCCAGAACTTTAACAATCTCAGTTAAACCTAAGCTGGGTCTGAAATGAGGACACTCCAGAACAATGCCTCAGATTTGGGCTGGTGACACTCCAGCAGTGTGCAGCATTGTGATAAGTGGAGCAACAGAGCAACCTTCAGCAGCTGCTCCACTATTGAGATGTTTGCTTCACTCCCACCCACTTTCCAGGAATGTCTGGACCAACAGGATGTACATACAGAGCCAAAGGGTTTGCCACCTTCTGAAGATGTTCATGATGGATCTTCAGTACTGAAGGTTAAATACCACAGTATTCAGTACTATAAAAATACCTGAGTGGATTTCCAGAGAGCCATCTCTCTCTTATGGGTTCCCCATCTCAAAGTCATGATTCCAGCAGGTCTTACAGGGACAAAAAAAACCCCAAACCTCCCTTTTTCATCTTCCTCCGTAGAAGGAACATTCAGCATGGATGAAGAAACAATCCCAGTGCTGCTCTGACATGGAAAAAAAAAAAAAAAAGTATTTGCAATCCAGAAAACTAGGAACATTTTCAGTATTTAAATATATTTATCTTGTACCACTCACCTGAAAAGCTTGGCACATTTTAGGTAAATGAAAAGGTTTTACTGGCAGCTCTAGCCCCATTCTTAGAAAAGGAAGTCCAAAGAGGCTCAACAGCCCTCAGGTATACATAACAGCGGTGGATGTGACTGCAGCATCAGGTGCTGTGCTGGGTGATTACTGAATTTGTCTTCATCAGAAGAATTCAGATAGTGAGGCCGTGGCTTTGCAAGCCCTTTAATGAGGTTAACAAGGCAACTGCATTCCCAAACCCTTCCTGTGATCTTCCTTCACACACTGTTGATGTGTCAGATGGGAAGATGAGGGATATACTCAGAAGGGTCACGTAGGGAGGGAGAGGCTCTGACATGAAACATCAGCCCAGGCTGTGTGCTATCTGAGTGGAGACAATGATTGAGGCCCACACCCATGGATGCAGTCCAGCCCTGGAGATGGCTCCTGCTCCTTAATCCCTGTGGTCCCTCACTGAATCCCGGGTTTTAAGAGGTCAACGTCTGGTAGTACAGGGGTCCTGGTGTGGGGGATGTCAGTATGGGGCACTGTTATCACCACCTTGTCCCCATGCACAGCATCCAGAGCTGCCATTAGGAGGCCTCAGGATATCCAGAACTCCTTTATTTTCCTTATGCGGAAGCACAAAAAATTTTTGTGCCTTTACAATTAACTAGGTTGCAATGGGAGAGGGGAGGAGGAGGACGATTTAGAGCTTACCTGCTGCTTATATGAGGAAGTCATCAGAATGACAGATCCAGAGTAAGAAGGGGTTTATTCCAAATTAATTACTCCTTGCCTCAGTAGTGGACAATGAACTCCAGAACAAACAGCCCCCCTTCCCTCATATGTTGGCCTTTGCTTTATTACCTGTTTCAGAATGAAGGATGCATGGTTGGTGTTTCAGTTGGTTTCTCTGTGTAGAGCAGCCCCAAGAACCCCAAGAGTTTTTCAACGCAGACTCTTCTTCTGCCATTAATTTGCTGTGTTCCCATAGGCAAGTCACTTTCTTTCTGTTGTAATATTCTCCTTAAAACAGAAAGGGAAAATGATAGTTATTTACCTCAGAGGACCAAGGTGAGAGTAAATTAATTAACGTTTATGTTGCTCTCTGAAGGTCTGGCTTTATGAAAGGGTAAGTAGTAGGACTGTTTCTGATTAGGGCTGGGCAGAGCAGCTGTGAACAGGGAAAATTTGACTAAGAATCCTGCTAGAGCCCAAGATCAGCAAGTCTGAGGATATGGAGAAGGTCCATATTCTCACTCATGATCCTGGGAAGCTGGTTTATGTGGGGCAGATTTTAGGGTCTCTGAGTATTTTCTAGCATTATAAAAGGTGAGCTTCCAGAGGCGAGCTGGGTTCACTTCGCTAGAGCTGCCAGGGGGCTGAACAGTCTCCCATTTTATGGGTGACCCTGATGTGATTCAAACCCGTAGCCTTGTAGTTTGCAGTCAGAGTCGCTACCACTGCGCTAACAGGAGCTCACCCTTTTGTTGGTCCCCCAGTTCTGCTCATGCACAGCTGGGGCCAGCCCTCATTGGGCACAGGTGGGCTTAACAGGAGCTCAGCCTTCCTCCTCCTAACTGGCAGCACCTGATTGTGCTCACCTAGTTGCCTCTACACTTTTGTGTTCTTTTTTTCGTGCATCAACAGGCCTTTTCTGACATGAAGTAGATATAAACACTCTGACTTCACCAGTTATGACTCTTTGCAACTCACACAATCATCTTTAAACTCTCTAAGGGACTACACAGGCATTTTAAAGCAACCCTCTCTGCAGCTTACAGGAACTCACTCTGAAGTAAATCTGTTCCATTTAATTGGCCTGGGTAATAAAGTAATAAGAGGGCATAAAGTATCTGAAGTCATTGAAACTCAAGATGAGAAATATACATTAGTTAGAAGTGGGGAAAAGATATTTTTCAATAAATGCAAAGATATATTTCTGACTTTGGTATATTTAAATTAGTATTGAAGAGTTTCACCAAGGATTTGAAAAGAAAAGGATGCAGAAGCATTTGTGACAAAACAGCAGCCTGGAAGAAAGTGCAGGTGAGCCTAAAGGCTGGTGCAAAGGGATTGTCAAATAGGAAGTACAAAATGAAATTATCAGTGTCAAGTTTGACAGGTCACAGAATTGTGACCTATCAGCTGTACAGGGGCTCACAGAGGCACCCATCAACATAGTAGTTTCCTCCTGCCAAGTCTGTCTGGCCTGCTTTGCAGTCAGTAGGATCTTTTCCCATAATTTGGAATGATCACATTATTCTTTGGCATTTCAGTGCATTGCCAAATCACGGGAAGCACAGAAACTCTAATAGAAGCCACTTAGTACCTAGACAGCTATATAATCCTCAGAAAATGCAAAACACACTCAGAACATGCCTCAAGCATTTGTAGGGGCAACAATGCACACAGATATTAACTCTGTGAATCATTTTCAACAGTAAAGGCATAGCTAATAACCTTGACTAATGTAAGAAAACAAACCACATTTTCTTTGGATACACATCAGAATACTTAAGGATAGTATTTTGGTGTTACCTTTTGGTACCATTTTTAATTCAGTCTTTGTAACAAGAACATATCTGGTTAGACTAATGCCCAGTAGTTCAGCACATGTCAAGTAGTTGCAGTATGACAGGTTTAAGATAAAGTTATAGAAAAGAAGAGGAAAATTATGATTGTTCCTTGTCTGAGAAGAAGGTAATGCAGAAGGGACACTTGGGACAGAGGGTTCTGTTGTTTGTGATACACTGTAACACAATGTCAGTCACCAAATGGTACTATTCGAGTATTTTAAAACAACATAAGCAGAATTCTGAAGTGCTTCTGTAGACTCTATTAAACACAAAACTCCCCTCCCATGCATTTAAAGATTAGAGATGAAAAGTCAAACACTCAAAAGCAATAAATGCCAAATGCCATCTGCTTGTACCTTATTTCAGGTTTCTTGGCCGCTCTATAATATAAATTATAATTACATGATTATACAGCTTTCTCCAGAGTTTCTCTGAAACTTAAGGAATCACAGCACAGCTCCACACCTTCCTTTCTGTCCACTGCTGTACATTAGCTCTGTAAACAGGCAGGTGCTTTGCCAAGGAGGTTGATATAGAGCATTTCTCTTATTCCTGTCTCATTGAATGTTCTTCTTCCAGATACTGCATTAAAAACAAAAGGTAGCACCAAAATAATATCCTTAAGTATTCTGATGTACATGCAAAGAAAATGGGGTTTGTTTTCTTACATCAGTCAAGGTTATTAGCATTTGAACACAGCAATATTTCACAAACAGCAATAAATGCATTTTTACCTCTTTCTTGTAAAGTGATATTATTACCCCCATTGTACAAATTAAATAGCTAGCACCTGGTTTTCCAGCACCAAGGGATAGCTCTTCTTTTCAAAGCAGCACAACCTGCCCAGGAATTAACTTGTACTCTTGAATACTTCTGAAAATCAAACCCCAAGAACCCTAGAGCAAGACTGTGGCTGAAGTGACACATCAGAACAGCATTCAGAGGCACTGCTAAGGGAAGAAGTAGATCACACCCTGCTCCTACTCCCTCCTGGATTCTTGTTCCTGCCCCTGTGCTGCCTCCAGTTTTTGTGCTTTGTGCAGATGTTCCTGTGACTCTATAGCCAACTGACTCAGAGGACCACTCAAGCAGGAAAACAAACCCAATAGCTTTTAGCCAGATGAGTTTCCTGATCCAGTTCACAGTTGTGGCCTTTTAAATGCTTCTTTTGGTACAAGAGAGGACATGATACAGGAATAGAGACAGCTAGGAGAGCAGGTAGGTAGGATTTCTTTGCTCAATTGTAGTGTCAGCTTACTCCGTATAGAAGTGTTTGTTGAACTTTAGTACAAGGGGAATAAAAACACTAGTTAAAAAAGTTTGGCTTAAGAACTAAACTTGAAGAGAAAATCCACAGAAGCTGGAATAGAATGTGGTAGGGTTGGAAGAGGTCACAACTCCTGCCCAGCTGCCCCTTTATTGAGTCAGCAGAACTTTTCCTAACTCTTCTTAACCACCTGTTTCCCTGGGGTTTTGCTTCTTTGTTCTTCTCTGGACTGTTTTTCAGGGATGAGACCTGAGTTCAAATGTAACATTTAAATTGTCATTCCTCTTAATAGCTTTCCTGAGCATCTTATACCTAGAGAGGGAAGTCCATTTCATTCTAGATATGAGTGCACTATTTAAGACAAGACAGCTGTAAGGACAAAGTGGTTTTTTAGTTCTTGCTCCAAGGGTTGTTTCTGTCTTCCATGAAGAACACACGCTGCATCACATTCAGAAATATTCCAAAGTCTCCAGACTAACTTTTGTGCTCTTTCTCTGCACAAAAATCCTGTCTTCCTTTCTAGGAAATGGCAGAATTTCAGTAGAAGTCGTGCAGAACATTCCCACAAAAAGTAGCGCACAACAGCATGCTTAGGCCATGTCCTTGGGAAGCAGATGTATTTAGGGATATCCTGGGCAAGTTTTGTTCAGTAAGGGCAGCATCCCTTCTGCTGGCAAGATCTCAAAATGGGTGGCCTCTTTTTGCTACTTGTAATAAGCATCTACATTCAGCAAAGAATTCCAGGCTCTGAATACTAAGGATTGGAGTTATCTCCTAGTCTTATCATGGACATTAATAGCAGACTCATGTAAAAAGAGAGGAAAACCAAACCAAAACAAAAGCAGCAATGTCTAGTCAGTTTAAGCAGAATTCTTAAACAAACTTGAATCACTGATTCTGAAGAAAATTTAAAAGAAAAAGCCTTCAGATACATTTAATTTTGATATATCCATAATTCAAGGTGACAATTCTCTAAACTATTTTATATGCAATTAGCCTGAAATAGGCTTTTCCAGCTCTCAATTTTCTGAGCAAAATATAAAATGACAGTTATTAACCTTTGAGAAACCTCTCCTACACACAACAGAATTAAATCCTACAGAAAACCGAATAGCATTGGAAGAAATTCCAAATGACTTACCACTCATTTGTTTGATGGATAGTTGGGCTAGATATCCCTTCTTACAGAGCTGCCACTCAATGGGAGTTCTGGGATGTATTCTGAGAACTCTCTCGTTATCACAAATTGCAGTTGCAGACTTTTCTGGTTTCAGTTGTCATGGAAGAAACAATGAGTTTGCAGAGGAGATGGTACCATTTCCAAGAGAGGGTGATGTTGTGGTATCAGTGGCTTTGAATTTTCAGCAGTGTAAGTTAGTTCTTCTAATAGGGCATTTAAATAGATGTTACCCATTTATCCTGTCTGAAGATTTCTCTGCTGATGGTGAAACTCAAACTGAGATCACCATAATAGACAAGAGAGGCAGAAATTATTGTATCAGTTTGTTTATTCTATATTTGGCAACACTCTAAATACTCAGTTTCGTTCTTTCCATAGCAAAGGGTGTTAGTCATTCTGTTGTTTGTCTGAGGATTTAATATAGCAGGAGGAAGAGGGAAACAACACTTTTTTATTCTTCAAATCCAAAACCTGACAAAAAGATTCTGGAGCGTGGCCAAATCATTAAATAATTTTTCACACTTTTTTGAAAGAGTTAAGCCACATTTAGTTACGAAGTATATTCTGAAAGCATTTCTATACTCACAGAGTACATTAAGTCCATGAAGCAACTTATGGTAGGTAGCCATACTTGTGTTTTGGTACAGCTCTTCAGTTCTACATCAGCATTTCTCTCCCTAGATCACCATACATCACCAGATTTTTCTGTAAATCTCAGGCCCGAATCCCCCTTTTTCTGTTGGAAAAAGGCCTTCCCATCTGGTGTCTATTCTGTCAACACAAAGATGTGGGGAAAAGGAATAATCAGAATTTCCTTTCCCTCAATATCCATACCATAGGGTTTCCATAAATGAGTTGACTCTGCTCTAGTGACCACTCCTGCATCCTTAGGTTCCTGTTGGCCTTTCTGCCTCCACAAGCTCTGAAAATCTTATTTTGGGCTTTAGAATATTATCTGGAAGAGACTGATAAATTAAAACTTATAAGATCACTTCTTGCAGTCCAAAACTTGGTATCCACTTTCTTCCTCACTTTGTGGGTTTGCATCAGGCTTCAGCTTTTTTGAAGTTGTCTTCAGACATTTTGCCAAAGAAGCTGCCAGTGAAAAAGGAATGTCAGAGCTGCAATTGCAATTCACCTTAAAACTGCCATTGGAATTCAACTTAAGAACAAGTAGGAAACTGAAGTAATCTTTAAGGACAAGTTTTTTTTTTTTTTTTTTTTTTTTTTTTTTTTTTGCATGTGTTTCATATGAAAAACATGAAAGAGGAAAAATTGCAGCTTTGTCTTGCACCATAGAATTTCTTCAGTGTAAGACTCTTCAACATGCTAAAGTTTACAAATATGTGCTTCAAGCTTTTAATTAACTAGTTATACTGTAATAAAACCTGTATTAACCTCCACCTATAGCCAGAAAAATTGCAGAAATGAAGGAGTTATTTAAAGGAAAAGAATGAGCATGTAAGTATGGTGTATTACTTTTCAATACTATAAGTGCATAATTTTTTTTTTTTTCCCTTCTGCTAAGGAAGAAAATAGAAGGGCTCTTCTAGGTCTGCTGAATTGTAGAATCTCTGAAAACATCCTGCAGCCTGGAAACAATGTTCTCTGAGGAGGTCCTCTTGCAACCTTTCCTCTCATAGTTGAATATACAGCCTTGCCTATCTGTCCTTGTTCAAATTTCCCAGAAGTTTCACAGAATCAATTAAATCCCTTTTTTAATTGTAAATTGTGATTTCAGAGTATAGAGATCTGTTTTATTGATACAAATGTTCAATGCAGTGATGAATGGTTTTTAAATTAGCATATACAATCATACAAAAATTATTTACAGGAGTAAGCCCAAGTGTATTTGTGTAAACCTTAGATGGATGGGGCTAAGGAGCTTGTTGAACATGAATACGAGGCTGGGGCTTTGAGAGCCTGAGGTACCAACAGCTGTTTAAGACTATTAAATCCTGGTGGTATTAGAACCTCAGGGGGAAAAAATGTAAAACGGGGCCTCTGGCAATTATCTGGGGGAAGGACCTGAGGAAAAAAAAAAAATTGCCTGGAAGCCCTGTCTTGAGAAAAAAATCTTATACAATTGCCAATGAACCAATGAACTATATCTCAGAATGCCAACCAAGCCTTGCTGCCAAAATGTGCATTTCATTTTGGTGAAAGCAGGGAAGAAATGTATTTCAATCTTCCATTTTCAAAACTGGAAAAAAATGGATTTTAAGAGTTAGAATTTTTTTTTTAAACTGAAGAAAATGTTATCTTTATTTTTCAGTCAAGAAAATGTAAAAGACCTGCATAATGTTGTACAAAACCTATATAGAAATCAATGGGACTATTTTACAAATTTGGAGACAGAGTTCACGATATTCTCAGGATTTCTGGTCTAGAGCAGCTGCCATGCTTGCACTTCAGGCTCTTGTCACAACTGTGTAATTCCCTGTCCCAGTCTCTGCTGAATAAATCCTTATGGTTCATCTTCAGTTTTCTGAAAGTCCTTCTGGGATTAAAATGTAAGCCTGTCTGTCTTAATGAGACACGCTAGGGACATCACTGTATCCTGCATCTCCAGACTCTAGATTTCTCCTCACTACCTAAAATTTTCTGCACTGGCTCCATAAGTATTTTGAGTTTCAACAACATATTATCCTTTCTTTCCGAATGTCAAGCTTTTGTGTTTAAGAAGCCCCCAGGATTTCACATGCCATTTAGCAGAATAATATATGTCCTTTCAGTTGCTGCATCCCTTAAGTCACCTAATGACACAAATGCATCTGCTGATCTATGTATGAGGCACACAGACTGCAGGAACCCCTGTCTTGACATCTTCCTTCCAAGTTTTAAAATTTTTGTCTCTTTTTTCCCGATTTCAGTTTTAAATGGTTAATTTCTGTACTGGGAATGCAGAGATCTTCCATTCTTGCCCTGCCAGGCAGATATTTCAGTTTAATTTGCAGCAGTTGTTCACCTATGCTATTGTGTGGTGAAGTTAATTCTTTTCTGTAAAAAGCAAACCAAACCAAAACATAACCTCATTGAATCCCAGTACCTCTGACTCATTCATCTGAGACATCTGTTGATAACCCCTGAAGTCATTGTATTTCAACACTGCAACAATCAGAACCCTCTCACGAAACAAACAGGGAACATTAACGGATTACTAACTTTTATGTTCTGGTCTCCTGTGATCTCTAGACTCCACAGAAGTGTAAGAAATGAAGTGTAAAAATGAGCTAAACCTTAGTTGTCTAGACATCCTATCTGTAGCCATTCTCTGTGGTAGTTGCCCGAGGGTAGTCATTAGAAAATCTATACTTCAGCAGATTAAGTTCCTTATAAGTGGTGTTGTTGGCAATGACCCCCAAATTAAAGGCTACAGTTGTACTGCAGATGTGCATTTTTCCTTGCCCGTATTTCTTGCCTAAACATTTAAGTAGCCTTTACTGACATTTGACTTTCAAAATTACAAAAAATTAGTTTCGTGTACAAGTACATTGTGGTCCCTTTTCTAATTTGCTTTCCCTCTTTGTTCCATGTCTCTCTGACCTCTTCATCGTAATGAATTTATAACAAATAATATTAAAATATCATTATTTTTCTACTCATTCGCTGATTGAAAATTCACATGTAGTAATAATTTTAAGCTTTGATGAAACAAATAGGACAATTACATAAAGAACAAATAACACTGCACATATTTTTGTGAGTGATCAAATAGTTTAGGGTTGCACATGATCACTATAACTACAAATGCACAGGCAATAATTTTGCAGTTTTTTTCCTGCTGCAAATCTTCCGGCATTTTTCTTTCATCTATCTTTATTATTGGGGAGACGAAAGGTGTTCAGTGAAATCCATCACCAACATAAAATTTGAGTGATGGAGGGTTTTGAGATTTATCCTGGTTTAACAGAAATCAGATTCCTACTCTAACATCAGAGAAAAACATTTGGCTAGAAGCAAGATACGGCTGCTGGTGAAGGATTCTTTTCTGAGTTTAGATAGCTCCCTGCTGTCCTTTTAAAAATGTAAACATGCAGTTAATGCAAGCACATAAAGCGAAATATTCCTGATGTTATCTTCTATTGATGTAGTGCTCTGCTCTGTGTGGATTTTAAACTTCCCATAACACTTCTGACTGTCTTCAGTATCTGCACTAATGTCTTTGGCTCAAATTTCCTCTCTTACATTGTATAATATTAGTTCTGTATCAGTTTATAACCCTCATTTTACAAGTGGCTTTATTGATCTAGGCCCTTTTTGTGTCAATATGCACACACTGCCACAGCTTAATGCAAATGACAGCTCAGATCAGCAGCAGTCAGTACTCATCTGAGCCCTGGCAGGAATGGGATCAGGTTTGTACTGTGCTTTGTGGCTCTTGGCACACTTTACCATTTACAGTAATTTCTTACTGGCAACAGAAAGATATCCAGGTAGCAAGGTAATGCCAAATGATACAAGTAAGCTTGCTGTTGAACTTAGCAATAAAGCAATCTTGATTCTATCAGGGTATTTCACATAAAGTATATGCAAACCTTTTGGATTTAGTGCTTACCAGGCACTCCAAGGTTAAAGCCCAGGACCAGACAAGGAGAAGACACCCTCTATCTGCAATTTTTTGAGACTAATATTGTCTTTTATGGCAAACAAACAAAAAAACCCAAAAAACCCCCCACATACATTTGAAAAAAAAACCCAACAGATATTTTCATTACCTGTGTTTTTATGGATTGGCCTCATGGCCTCCAGAGAGCATTCTGTGCAGCTACCACAAGATTTGGTTTTGGTTATTTGATTTTTAAAATGCTACCTGAAAAGCAGCTACCCTGTAGCTACCTGTGTTGGCCGTCAAATACTGATTCTAACGATACCCTCTCCCATCTCTTTCCCCAGGGAACAGGTGCAAGCTTAACTTGTCTCCTGAACAGCCCCACAGAGTTTGTTCATCCTACAACTTACAAAGAAAGTAAACACTGCTTACTCTGTCTGATTTTTAGAGGTCTAAGAGCATTACTAGCAGGCATCAGCCTTTTTTCCAGTGGAAACTGCTGTAACTGTTGCCATCACAGCAGACTTCTCACTAGCTGGCCTGGTTGATTGTGTAATCTCCTCTACAGATCCTCTCAATGCTGCTTTAGCAATCAGTGAGCTGCAGGCGCTTACCATGAAGGGCCACGTTAAATCACTTCTCTTCCCTGGTGAGCCTGGCTTCCCACCTCTCTGAAACTCAGTCTCCCCAACATCCTGCATTCCTGCCTGGCAACCCAGAGTACTGCTGATGTGACACCAGGTGAGCCAATATTTGCTCTTTTTGTTTGATATTATTCCTCTTAGCATGCTCCTACAAACACAGCCATAGCCAAGAGGATCTCAGGCTGAGATTTCTGGGTCCTGCTTGTTGCTCACACAAAGATGCCTCCTGTGGCTCTGACAGACTGAAAAAGTGGGAACAAATGGCATTACCAGAGTACTGTAAAGGGAGAATTCGGTGTTTACAGGAGTCACGTTGATAATGTGCATCTGATGCCATGGCTTAAAACAATATGGGAAAGCTGGATTTGGAGCGGTGGGATTTGAAAATTTTGTAAGACCACATTGGACAAAAAGAAGAAGCTTAGAAGGGAGAAGCAAGACTAGCAGGTGGCTGGTTATCACAAGAAAAGATGTCAACAAGCAAATAGCAAAGTAGCAAGCCTGAATAAATAGGGTTTTGAAACTCTATATTACAACCTGGTGACAGTAAAATTTACCCAGTGATTATTCACTTGGCATCTTTGTCATGTACTATGCCACCAGCAAATGGGATACTCAATAATATCAAGTTGGATAAACAGAAATCTTATTAATCTTGAAGAAAACCTCTTGTAGGCATCACATTCCAGAAAAGTTGTGTCATTGGCCACAGAGGATTATTATAAACTGTTGGAATAGGCATCTGTGTAATGTATTAGCCAAGGCTTTAAATAAATCTCAGCAGGTTCTCTAGAGGAGATATAATTCATTTCCTCTGACGTTTGAATCTTTACAACTAGTGAGAGTGAAAATCCCTCATTATATGTTTATGCAGGGCATCTTTAAAATTTCCCACTGCATCATGCATTTCAGCAACAACCAAAGTACAGGAGCAGCTCTGTGCAATGTGCTGCATATTGGGAACTGTAGCCACAGGTATGAAGTTACTTGGCTGCCTACTAGCTGGGAGCCTGTTACAGAACCTGCTGTCTCATAAAGATACAAAAGTAGTGTCCAAGCTCCTGATTCTTTCACAGAGATGCAGCTCTGTTTACTCCCATCTCCATGCCTCATCTCAGTGTAAGCAATTTTACAGTTTACTGTCCTTTGTCATGTTACAGGAGATGTCACAGAAATAGGAAACTGGAGCTCTTTGTCCAGAGATCATCCTGCTCTCATTGCAGCATATAGGAGGGAGGCAGGAGTGAATGTTTCCAGCAGCTCAGTTTATTCCACAATAGCTCTGAAATCCTCTCCCACATCGATACCACTGAGTGAATTACTGTTGTGAAATCACCTTGTGCCAATTCTTTCTGCACATCTCCTTAATTTCCTTGAAGCCTCTGCAGTTCAGTTCTACCTATCTTACCATGAAGCATTTCTTTTAAAGCAAACAGAACAGTCCCATTGATTTTGTTAGGATGTCTCCGGAGATCAGACCCTCCCTGTTTTAAATAAGAATGGCAGATGCTGTCTCTAAACATCTGCTGGCTGGTGGAATGGCTCTCTGATTACAAGCAAGTAATGCCAATGAATGTAAAATTACTTATTATAAAAAAAAACCCAAACCAAAACCAAAAAACTTTGAAGAGAATTACATCAGGGCTGGGGGAAGGATGGGAAGGCTTTTTGGAGAGATCACAAAGACAACATTGTCAAAAATTGATTTAGCTTATTCAAAGCACTAAGATACGTGATTGTGAGAAATTATAAGATTTCAAATCCTCTATTCAGCTTAGATTTTCTTTAGACTTTAATTACCATATCTTACAAGAAAAGAAAGCAACTAACAGAGAAAAAAATGACCTTTTGTAGAACCTTGTCACTTAAATCCAGTAAGATTTGAGAGCATTATTAAAAGAATTTATTATAAAAATAACATTAGTAGAATTTTATATTAAATAATTAGGACAACATTCTCTTAGCCATGTCAAAGGATGTCACCACTGACCTACCTCTGACCTATGAGGTCACTTGAGATCTTGGAAAAATGCATCCTTCCATCTACAGAGAAGAAATATTATGTTATTATAAAACCTCACTGTGTTCTTGGGCATTGCACTGAAGCTTTTGAAATGTGTGATTTCAGCAGCCCTGTCACTTCATCAGTGTGCTAGAGACATGGAACCCCTCTCAAAGGTCCCCCACTGCCAGCTTACCCAGAGCAGCTCAGCTACAACCCCATGGTAGCCCAGGCTAGTGCTACCTGTTCAGTCCAATGGCAAGCTCCCCATGTTCCCACAGGTTGGTCCCAGTGTTTCCAGTGATGGACCCCTCAGCTGGTTGCTTCCCAGACAATGTAAGGGAACCACTCAGAAAAAGAGCAAGAGAAGGCAAAGAGAAGCCCACTTCCCACTGAGGACCTGGAGCAGTGTGGCTGATCTGCACTGAACTCATCCAATAGGGCTGGTGGAAAACACAGCAAGGATGCCATCAGGAGCACAGCATACACAAGCCAGACCTCTTATTCACCACCTGCCTGGGAGGGGAAGGAAAATGAGGAGAGTCACAAGAAGCTGCTTTGTAAGTTCTCCACTGTACCCTGAGAACACTACCACTGGCCTTGCAGTGGCTTCTCTATGTGTTCAAGCAAGGCTGGAAATGATGGATTTCCATCTAAAAGGATGGAAATGAGAGAAAGAATCTGACCTACAGTATTGACCTTGCTGCCTTTTCACCAGCCCAGCACTTTGTTGCCTCACTGAGGTGGTTTGCACCCATAATGGACAGAGTGCACTGCAAAGCTGCTCTGCCTGGGGGATGGCTGCTGGCACCCAGGCTGGTGGCTGTGGCACACCAAAAGGCTCCTGACCTCTGACAGGACAGATTTCAAAGGGTATTGAAAAGCAGTTTGCTCCCCCCATAGAGAGAAACTAACTCACCAACAACAACTTGCAAAGATGTGCTGATCTCAGTCCAAATGGCAATTTATTTTATTGCCATTTGAGATGAGACTTTTTCCTCCATCGTGTGTTACATGGCTGGATTACTGCCTCTGTTGCAGCAGCTACAAAATTTGTTTTTTTTTTCTGATAAAGAAAGGCAGACAGTTCTGGAGAGTTCACTTTTAACCCCTCAGAGAGCTTCAAACACCAGCCGTATACCCAGATCTGCAGAATGAAAAAGCCTTTCCTGTTGCACTGGGCATTTAAAATTCATATCCAGATTCCATGGCTTGAACTCATCTCTAGTAATATTGTCTAACATAATAGACTAACATGTACTGCTCTGTCTTTCCTTTGATACAACAACAAAAAAATAATAAAAACAAAGCAAGCCAAATTGAATCAGGCATGAGTTCCCCACAGGATAAAATTAGGCAGCGTTCTGCTTGTGCTGTGAAGGAAAACACATCAGTTACCATTGCCATGGTTTAATCACACAACATTGGAAGAAGGATCAGCAGCACATATAGCACATAAATATCAACAGAAAAACCAAAGCTTAGAAATAGAAGACTTTTTGATTAAATAAAGTGAAAGTTACCTTTCTCTTTCTGTATGATTGGATATTTCTTTTTTGGATGAGAGTTTTGTCTTTTTTTGGTAACAAGAGCTGATGAAGTGAAAGAAGTGAAAAGGAAAATCTCACTGTTTCCATTCCTTTAGCAAAGCCCTGCATTAACTGAGAAATCAGCTTGTTACTTCTCTCATCCCTCTGCAGAAGTTCATTATTTAATTCCCATTCATTGCCTCTATGGAGAATAACAGGCTGATGACATTTCAGTTAATCATAATCTTCCCCTTTTCTGACAGCCTGCCAACAACCTTTTTGAAAATAAACTTGCAGAATAAAATTCTTGAAAAGAAGGATTTTTCTCACCCTTACAGATAGGGGAAAACTGACAAGATGAATATGTGAGAATATTTCACAAATAAACCCAGGAGAAATTTAATTTTCATTACTATTTCTTTCTTGACATTTGGTGTGCCTGGAAATTTTTTATTGACATAACTTTGCATTTTGTGTTTATCCCCTTTAGAATATAGGGTCCTTATAGCCCCTGTAACATGCATGCTGGCAAGAAGGATATCTTGAGTTTCCATGGATGACATGATTATCAGACAGATATAGAAGACCAAATAAAATCATGCTTTTGTGGGTGTGCATGCAGAGAAAAAAAATCCTGTGTAGGTTAGGAAATCAGGAAACCTCTCAGAAAATGCTGAAGTATTACTTCTAGTCATTTATATGTCACACAGCCTAAAAAATATGGCCATTTTAATCCAGTTAATGCTTAAGCAAAGGAAGAGGAAATGGAAGAGTGAATTGGAAAGAACAGGGAAAGCTTGGAGGGTTTTCTGACAGCAATGGGCTCACAGAGGCAGTCACCAGCAGTTGAACTTGGGTCATGGCAGGTGTAAGACTTGGGTGGAGGCCACTGAAAGCCAAGAAAATACTGTAAGCTGGAGGCAAAACCACAAGCAGGCATCAGAGACAAACAAAGAGGAAGGCCAGAGGCAGTCTCATCCCCAGCAACAGCTTTCATAAAAGTTCAAAGCTGCCCATGGTGTCAGCACCATTTGTTCACAGCAACAAAAGACAGGATGTTGAGCTACCTGGAAATAGCCTATCATCTTGTAAACAGCTGCAATGTCATTAAGAAGAAGAAATTCAAGTTTCTATCAGCAACTGCATACTGCCAACTTAAAGTCAGCAAAAATATCCATAGGCAGGCAGAGCAAACAGCTCTTTCATTAGCACAGTTATTTAAACTATGATGCCTGAGCAAAAAGTGCTTGGTTCTTCCTGAAGGCCAATCTGTACTTGATCTTTACAGAGGTACAAAACCACCTTCAAAGGCAACCTAGTTTTAAAAAGAAGGGCTGGTAACACAGTCATGGGCAATTCAAACTCATTGTGTGTCCCTTGGAGATCTAGTCATGGCCCAACCCCAAAGTTCCCATGAGTGAATAAAAAAAACTAAGCCTGCCTACTGCAACAGAAGTAGGCAGGGACACAGATGGGTTAACTGGGAGGAGCCATGGCCATACAGAAGCAGGAGAGACCATGTCAATCCAGAAGCCATTGTCCCTGCCTTTTTGCAGAAGTGCCTGGTGGGGCAGCAGCTCCTGCCTCTGCAGGGCTGGGGGGACACATCAAAGAATCCTAAATGGCCTTTCCTGTCTGGGCAGGCAGCTGGAGAGCAGCACTACCCCTGCCCAGAGAAGCAGTGGACCTTTTGCAGCACAGCAAAGAGTCAGCAATTCATTTATGACAAGAAAAAAAAACCAACAAACCTATAAAGAGGACTGTACATATTCCAGCACCTTTGGAACAATTAGGCTGAGAAAAAGTGAAGGGGAGAAGGGCAGATGTTGCATGACTGGTAGAAGGATACATATTCCAGCTTATCTTTGATGGCAGTGCAGTGTGAAATCTCAGATAAAGCTGTCTGGGGACTGACATCCTGAGCTCTTCATAGTAACTCCAGAGCCTCCAGAAGTGCAGAGGCACTTAGAGCAATATTAGGAAGTCCAGGAGAGTTATAAGAAAATTCATTCTATCCTTTCACTCCGGGACAGTTTCCAAATAAAGACACAAACATTGTGGTCTCCTGGTCCAGTAGCATGCACCCTAGTACCCAAAGGTTCTTCAATGTTAACTTCAGAAAAATTCAGTCTTCTACACTACAGTGAAGGAATATCAGGTAATTGCTAGACAGTTACTAATTGTACCTATGTATTAACTCATGGATGGCTATTACAGCATGGATTTTATACACCTCATTAGAGGGGGTCAACTGCACTCATCAGTAGATAATTCCTTTGGACACATTGCTTAATATCTTTCTGTATGAGAAAGGCTTTCTCATTAGTTTTTTTGAGAGATACAGCTGACCAAATGTGTGCTCTGGTGAGAGAACATATGAGAAAAAAGATTCTGCAGGTCCACAGAGAACCTTCTGTGATGTCTATGATCTCCTTCCAGTGCTTAGTTAAAAGAGGAGGACACTGTCAGTGAGGGGAACTACATATTTAGCTTGAATGGCAGGGCACATGCATACAGTATCAGTTCCAGTGAGGTCCTTGTACCATCAATACATAAAAAGGTCAACACCAATTTGCATTAATTATGAGTAGCTGGTTATCTATCTGTGAATAACTGCTTTGCTACTTTTAGTCTTAGAAGCAGTAGAAAAGTCAAAGACAGTTGCTTTACAAACACTTAGGCAGTATTAACATGGAAATTTATTTCTTACAGAGACTTTCATTCCAGCTCCTTCTGAAGTGGGTAGGAAACTCACACCCACCACACACCCCCAAGGTCTATCTGACTTCTTCACACAATGCACAGTATAATCACTCTGTACTTCCACTACAGAAGGTGGCCAACCTCGTGACTGGTAACCATAGCAGCTGCAATAGCCAAAAAAAAATCCAGTGCTGAATGCATGCACAAGTCTGTTGCTTTAACATCACTCTATTTCCATGAACAGCATTCATGTTAATGCCTCAAAATGTCCCAGTGTTTGATGAGGAAAGAGATGCTGTTTGTTACCACATGGAAAACAGCAGGGTTTATGCAGAAGAATGTTTCCTGTCAGTCTCTTAACTTTTGTAATGTCTAGAGATATTTTTCTGGAGCTGTAATCTCAGACATTCAAACTAGGATTTCTATTTCTTGTATGGAGATTTTCCATGCTGGAATCACTGGTCTTTTTCCTGTCATGTGCTGAGCTTTGCCTGCCAGGGACTGAGAAGTAACGACAGGCAATAATATCTGATTCTTTCCCAGCAACAATGACGAAACAGTATCATGATACCACTGGCTGTCTCAAGGCTCTTAACTCTCTCAGAATCAGTGAACTTTCCCCCAGTGGTCCATGTGGGTAGAGAACTTCTCCTTTTCCTCTCCCTAATTGTCACTTTCCAACTGATCCAAAACTTGGGAGAACTTAATCCCTTGGAGAAGGCTGCAGCAGGATGAAACTCTCCGAGACCATCCCACTTTAGGGAATCTACCTCCCCAGGGGCCTACAGACTCTTCTTAACCTGATACATGCAGCAGCTCTGATCTGCCTTCCTCTCTCCATTGTTGGAGCAGACATCAGGATGAAATAGTTGTACCAGTGCTTTAGAGGAGAGTGAAGGAGGAAGTGGAGTAAAGGCAAGAGCAAAATAAAGCCAAGCAGTATCACATGCAGTGCAGGGAGGAGTGAAGGCTGGTTTTGTCATCACAGAATTGTCACTGTTGGAAAAGACCTCCAAGATCACTATGTCCAGCTGTCAGCATCTCCCCCAATAAAATATGTGTGTAGATATATATCTCAATATTTGTACCACCCACTAGAGCATGTCCTGAAGGGCCTCATCTACACAGTTTTCAAATTTTTCCAGGGATGGTGATTCCACCACCTCCCTGGGGAACCCACTGCAATGCCTAAATACTCTCAGATATTTTGACAGAATACCCTCTTAGCTTGTGTAACAAATTTACTACTGTGGGCATTGAGAAGCTTGGTAGTATCGTGGTGCTGCTGTACTACCCACTATCATAAGCACTCCATTCCCAACGCTATGTCACACTTGGACATAATCCAAAGCCAGTGACAGTTTAATACCTGGGAGCTACAAAGCCAGTCCCTGCATGCTTATTTATATAAGAAAACTCACATTTCAACCCAAAGTCTGAAAGCAAGATAGACCTCAACATGCAATGAATTGCAGACAACTCATGAAATCTGACTTCAGGTCTTTCAGACTCCAGCACAAAAATCTACTATCCAGGCTGCTTAGCTGAAGATTTCCTTATTTCTGTTTCTTTAAGAAGCAGTGTCCTTAAGATAATCAGAAGCCTCAGAAAATTCAGTCCAATTGTCGTCAACATATTTTGTTTGAAGAGGAAAAAGAAAGCACGTAAGGATTCCTTAGCAAGTAACAATTAAAAAAAAATAATTTAGTGCTGCAAACATGGCCTTGGCAGAAATCTAAAGTGATCAGGTAACAACTTTACAGGGCAAACTTGTTTTCTCATAAAACAGTGGAGATACATAAGGACAGTTGGCCAAAAAAGAGAACAGCTGACCCATGCACCTCCAGAAGTAGAAGCGTAAGTTACTACAGCTTTGGTAGAGGTGCTGGAGATAGTATTTACAATAAATATTCATCATTGCATCATTTCCTTACCAGTTGCAACTTCTTCTTTGGTTTACAGCCTTGTCCATGGACATGAGCCATAATTTGCCATCAGGAGATCAAGACAGAAGCACACAGGAGGATGAGGACTATAACTGCCTCCATCCTTGGAAAGCAGAATCCCCATGAGCCTCCTGCCCTGTTCAGCAGCACATTGCAAGCAACCAGTGAGCCAAAAACGTCAAGATAGAAGAAACTAATGAAAGAACCCACCACTTGAGATTCACCAGTACCTTATTATTCAATCCCCTCACCCAGGTAATCAACTGAGGAGTGCACCTGATACATGCACTGAGAGCTCCCCCAGAGCCTCACCTGAGCACTCAGTCATGAATTCAAAAGCCTTCAAAAGATGCTTAATTCAGGCAGAATGTTAGCCATGCCAGAGCCTACTTAGTTTTTCAAAACCTGAGATGATGACAACCTATACTGCTACAGCTGAAAAATTAATTTTATTGTTACCATATATTTTTCATTATTTCTATAACCCAAGTCCCTTATTAAAATTAAATTTCCAGTCAAGAAAATTATAATTACAACTCTTCTACCCAAACATTTTCTAATAAAGTAAGACTTGATTAGAAGTAAGTAATAAGTAATTTAAAGTAAGACATTGTCCTGGTTTGGGCCAGGATAAGGTGTTTCTTGTAAGTAGCTGTACTTTTGAAATTAACAGCAAGTTTCTCAGACAGTGTCTGCTTCTAGGACTGATAACACTGGATGTTTATAGTTACTGCTAGAGACTGGTATGCAAAGCCAAGGCCACTGCTCACTTCTGAGGAAAACATTTTACCCTGCAGAAGGAGTAAAGAGGTCCCACCTGAACCCCTCCTCTGGGGAGGCCCAAGACAAGACAGACGCCAGAAATTACAAAACAGAGTATTCCATCCCATGCATGTCATACTCAGTATAAATTTGAGGGATCACGAGGGGCAACATCTTTCCCTTCCTGCCCTTTCCCTCTTGTCCTGTCTTCCTTCACCAGTTCCCTGTTTGCTTCAGCATCCTGGGATGATTCCATCCATTTGTCTGCCTGTGATCCTGATCCATGCCAGCCTGAATCTGTGTGTTCCTGCCTCCAGCTCCCGACTTCTCTGACTCCAGGGTCCAGCCTGGACTTTCCCAGGGCTGCCCTGCAGCCTCCGTGGTGACGTGAGAGTTATTGGGGGAGAGGGGGGAGGACGTGGGATCAATCTTTTCCTGTATATTTGTATATTTGTATATATTTAGTAATTTTTCCTATTTATCATTACTGTTTCATTAAAGTTGTGTAGTTTAGTTTCCAACCCATAAGTCTCTTTCCCTTATTCTCTCTCCTTTCCTTATCAGGGAGGAGAGGGGGATTAATAGAAAATATCTGTTATTCGGTTTAATTGCCGGGCCAGTGTTAAACCGTGACACCATCTGATTTCATTATTTGTCAATTTCTATATAAAAATTACAATAAAAATATAAATAATAAAAATATAAAATAAAATAATAAAAGGATAAAATAAAAATAAAATAAAAATATAAATATAAAAATATAAAAAATTAACTTTTTCACTATAACTCTCGAGCCATGATCTGCAATATCCTAGTAATCCTAAAAGTTGTCGGATTTCCTTTTTAGTTGTTGGGGGTCTTAAGGCAAGTATTCCTGATATTCTACCAGGATCTAGTTTCTTATGTCCTTTGCTTAGCCAATGTCCCAGATATTTTACCTCTTGCTCAGCAAAGTGCAATTTCGATTTTGAGACTTTTAGTCCCTTTTCCCCGAGAAAATTTAGCAACTTGATAGTAACTTCCTGAGTTTCTTCTTCAGTTTCCCCAGCTATCAATAAATCATCCACATACTGTAATAATTTTAAATTTCTTGATATGGTAAAATCCTGTAATAGCTTTTCCAAAGTCTGTCCAAATAAACTGGGTGAGTCTGTAAATCCCTGTGGTAACACAGTCCACCGTAATNATCGTGGTGCTGCTGTACTACCCACTATCATAAGCACTCCATTCCCAACGCTATGTCACACTTGGACATAATCCAAAGCCAGTGACAGTTTAATACCTGGGAGCTACAAAGCCAGTCCCTGCATGCTTATTTATATAAGAAAACTCACATTTCAACCCAAAGTCTGAAAGCAAGATAGACCTCAACATGCAATGAATTGCAGACAACTCATGAAATCTGCCTTGATGTGTTTCAGCCTTCTTTTTAAAAATGTGCTTTGCAGGGTGCTTAGCTGAAGATTTCCTTATACACATCTTCTGTTTCTTTAAGAAGCAGTGTCCTTAAGATAATCAGAAGCCTCAGAAAATTCAGTCCAATTGTCGTCAACATATTTTGTTTGAAGAGGAAAAAGAAAGCACGTAAGGATTCCTTAGCAAGTAACAATTAAAAAAAAATAATTTAGTGCTGAAAACATGGCCTTGGCAGAAATCTAAAGTGATCAGGTAATAACTTTACAGGGCAAACTTGTTTTCTCATAAAACAGTGGAGATACATAAGGACAGTTGGCCAAAAAAGAGAACAGCTGACCCATGCACCTCCAGAAGTAGAAGCATAAGTTACTACAGCTTTGGTAGAGGTGCTGGAGATAGTATTTACAATAAATATTCATCATTGCATCATTTCCTTACCAGTTGCAACTTCTTCTTTGGTTTACAGCCTTGTCCATGGACATGAGCCATAATTTGCCATCAGGAGATCAAGACAGAAGCACACAGGAGGATGAGGACTATAACTGCCTCCATCCTTGGAAAGCAGAATCCCCATGAGCCTCCTGCCCTGTTCAGCAGCACATTGCAAGCAACCAGTGAGCCAAAAACGTCAAGATAGAAGAAACTAATGAAAGAACCCACCACTTGAGATTCACCAGTACCTTATTATTCAATCCCCTCACCCAGGTAATCAACTGAGGAGTGCACCTGATACATGCACTGAGAGCTCCCCCAGAGCCTCACCTGAGCACTCAGTCATGAATTCAAAAGCCTTCAAAAGATGCTTAATTCAGGCAGAATGTTAGCCATGCCAGAGCCTACTTAGTTTTTCAAAACCTGAGATGATGACAACCTATACTGCTACAGCTGAAAAATTAATTTTATTGTTACCATATATTTTTCATTATTTCTATAACCCAAGTCCCTTATTAAAATTAAATTTCCAGTCAAGAAAATTATAATTACAACTCTTCTACCCAAACATTTTCTAATAAAGTAAGACTTGATTAGAAGTAAGTAATAAGTAATTTAAAGTAAGACATTGTCCTGGTTTGGGCCAGGATAAGGTGATTTTCTGGTTTGTACTTTTGCTTTCAGCTAAGTTTCTTGTAAGTAGCTGCACTTGCTGAAATTAACAGCAAGTTTCTCAGACAGTGTCTGCTTCTAGGACTGATAACACTGGATGTTTATAGTTACTGCTAGAGACTGGTATGCAAAGCCAAGGCCACTGCTCACTTCTGAGGAAAACATTTTACCCTGCAGAAGGAGTAAAGAGGTCCCACCTGAACCCCTCCTCTGGGGAGGCCCAAGACAAGACAGACGCCAGAAATTACAAAACAGAGTATTCCATCCCATGCATGTCATACTCAGTATAAATTTGAGGGATCACGAGGGGCAACATCTTTCCCTTCCTGCCCTTTCCCTCTTGTCCTGTCTTCCTTCACCAGTTCCCTGTTTGCTTCAGCATCCTGGGATGATTCCATCCATTTGTCTGCCTGTGATCCTGATCCATGCCAGCCTGAATCTGTGTGTTCCTGCCTCCAGCTCCCGACTTCTCCTGACTCCAGGAGTCCAGCCTGGACTTTCCCAGGGCTGCCCTGCAGCCTCCGTGGTGACGTGAGAGTTATTGGGGGAGAGGGGGGAGGACGTGGGATCAATCTTTTCCTGTATATTTGTATATTTGTATATATTTAGTAATTTTTCCTATTTATCATTACTGTTTCATTAAAGTTGTGTAGTTTAGTTTCCAACCCATAAGTCTTTTTCCCTTATTCTCTGTCCTTTCCTTATCAGGGAGGAGAGGGGGATTAATAGAAAATATCTGTTATTCGGTTTAATTGCCGGGCCAGTGTCAAACCGTGACAGACATTCTGCTGTCTTCCACACAGAGCAATAATTGTTGGGACAATTCAAAAAAAAAAAAGGTAGTTTTAAGTTTTGCCTTTTACTGAAGGAGCTTATTACTATACTAATACCTCTTCACGACGAAACTCCTCTTGAAAAATTCCACAGATTTTAAATATATGTCTGTATAAGTGGAGTCACTAAGCAGTTTGCATGTAGTTAGACGAAGTTGGTAACAGAAGTGCTTACGTCAACTCTGATAACATTCATAAATTCATTTAACAGGGACTTCATAATGTCTGCAAAATTATATTTAAAAGTAATTACTTCCCTTGCAGCATTCAGCCTGTCTCACTGTTGAATATAATCTTCACATATTAGTATATTACGCATTTGGAGAGGAATTGGTGAAGTAATTGGAAGTACAATGAGGAGTACAATCATCATTCATCTTACACTACAGCCTTGCCTTAAAAGCCTGGCTTTTAGCGGGACTATCCAAAAAGTTAGCCTACATATTTAAAAAATGTGAGAGATGATAATTTGACCAGTTATGATTAATGAGTAAGCTTTCTATTTGTTACCCAGTACATGCTGCTATGGGAAATGATGGCACCAGGCCTTCCTTTAATTTGATGTTGCTGGGAAAGGCTGTGGAAGTTGGCTTAGCACTGATTTTTTAGCACTCCAAAGGTCCAATAGATACAGATGCACTTTTTAGAAAAGCCAGGGGAAATGCCTGACTCTTCATGAGCTTGTTGGCATTGCAAGAGGAAGCATGGAGAGCACAAAGCAGAGAAGCACTGCATCTGGAAATGAGTTTGGAAGATCAGAATTCTGAGTGGGAAGCTTCTGTGGTCATTAAGCTGCTCTTTCACCTGTGTATCTCTTCTCCCCATAGATGCTCCATAATAAAATGTAGCAGGATGTTAAAGATGAAGAGCAAGGGAAGCAATTCCTGCTTTTTTGTTTCTAATTGGAATAAAGGACTTATGACTGTAACTCACTGGGAAATGCAGTGATTCTCGTGGATCATTCTGTTGAGTTTGACTCATCCACCAACTCTGAATAAGACAAGCCAGCTCCAGCCCTGCTCTTCAGAGGAGAGAGCAGAATGCAGAAACAAACCTCCTATCCTCCAGGCATAGAGCAGCAACTTCCTTAAGGCTGGGGAGGTTTCAGCAACCTTGGCAGGACTGCAGAGGTCACCTGTTCCTTTAAATAAAGCACCACCTGGAAGCATGGAGCAAAAGGAAGTTTACAATGGCTGTAAAAGAATCATAGCCTTTTCAAAACAGTTAATAAGATTTCAGGGGTGCTTTTTGAAAAAAAAATAATCATGAACCATCAGGAAAAAAAAATCTGAAATTACTGTTTTAGCTCTGGCTCCAGTTCTCACATGTGCAGGTTAGAAAACCGAATTTCTGCTCAGACTTCCTTTCACTTGAAGGATCATCCTTCAGTTACATCCTGCTAAAAAGTTAATCATTACTCCTTTTCTCTGATTTTTAGATACTGATTGCATTTCTTTTATGGTCTATGCTCTTCATCTCTCCAAGTTAGATTTTCTTCCTCCTGTGGATGTGTTCCCCCTCCCACACCCCCTATCTGTGCACATTGCAGGAGGATTTGCATATTGTTAGCATTACTGCATCACTGTTATCACATTTCTCTTTGTCCCCATTTGAAAAATAATTTTTGCTACATAGAAACTTTTTTGTGAGCTGACCAGATCAAGTTGTAATCCTTGCTCCTAAACCATTGTTTCCATTACCCTAATCTCATTCCTGTTGCCCAGAGCAATAAGGGGAGTAGCAGAGATTGGTCAAGGTGATCAAGCAGAGATTTATGGAGACCTTTTTCACATCCCAGCCAGGCAGGATGGTTCAGAGGCCAGTATAAGGGCAGTATACACAACCACCTTCCTTAGGTCTGGACCAGAAAAGAGCAGTCCACAGGATCCTCAGCCCTTGTTGCTGCATGCTAGCAGGGAAGTAGGATGAGCATGAAGCTGAATAACCCCTCCAGAGCCAGATAGAGGGCTCAGCTATCACATCTCCAGCAGTGGGACATTTAATCATAGCCCCTGACAGCCTTGCTCATGGTGAGCTGCAGAGCATGGGGAATTTCGGGCATCATCTCCATAACCTCTCTACTCACTTACAGAAAGGCAGAATGGAACCCACAGAAAGAATCAACTCTGTTTTCACTGCCCAAGGACATAACACACTGTCCTGGGTTTCTCAGCAGTCAAATATTTGCTTGGTGGGCTGTCTCCAAAGATCTTTCCAGCAGCCAGGCTAGACTGCTTCCTGCAGCCACAGAGCTCTGCTCCTCCCCTCGCCCATCCCTCCTCTCACACAACATGCCAGGAAGTATTTAAACATCCACACAGAACCTCATGTTTGAGATTTCATCCAAAATACACCCTTCTACCACCCACTCAGAGCAAACTCATTTTATTTGTCTAACAAGAACAAAGGGCCAAGGGACTTAACCTTGCCAAGCTTACAGCTGGGAATCCAGACTTTCACGTCCCATTTATAACACCCAAACCCACCCATTCAGCTAATCCTTACACAACTGTGATAAATCATCCTGTGTCAGAGGCATCACAGGAGCCAGTACTTTAGGGAAGGGAAGGGAGAAGGGAAGGGAGAAGGGAAGAGAAAAGGAAAGGGAAGAGGAAAGGGAAGAGGAAAGGAAAGGAAAGGAAAGGAAAGGAAAGGAAAGGAAAGGAAAGGAAAGGAAAGGAAAGAAGGCAAGGAAAGGAAAGGAAAGGAAAGGAAAGGAAAGGAAAGGAAAGGAAAGGAAAGGAAAGGAAAGGAAAGGAAAGGAAAGGAAAGGAAAGGAAAGGAAAAAGGGAAAGGAAGAAAAAAGAAAGGAAAGGAAAAGAAAGGAAAATAAAAGAAAAGAAAAGAAAAGAAAAGAAAAGAAAAGAAAAGAAAAGAAAAGAAAAGAAAAGAAAAAGGAGAAACAACCAGGGAAGACAGGCAGAGACCCCTTTCCTCCTTGGCATTCTGGAAAGATGTAGGGGAAGATGTATAAAGCAGGATGTGTTGGATGAATGAACACACTCCCTCTCCATATTACTAATTACATAGCCAAGGCATTCCAATTTAAGGAATAAAAAAAATATTGGAGGGATGTTTTTGAGAGCAGTGCTGGAGGGCTGGAAGATACTCTGTCATCACACTGCCTGCTGCTCCATGGTACAAGTCATCACTCAAATGTCTATATCTCCACCTAAAAAAGGTTAACTGAAGATACTTCCAGTTCATTTATCTATTTAGACTATGTGCCTATAGGTATTCCTGGGCTCTACCAATAATCTCCTAAACTTTTAATAATCTGTAACACACACTCAACAGTTTTAAGTAGCTCTGTGCTGAAAGTAGGGCTCTCTAAGGCAATAGTTTAAAAATGAAAATGGAAAAACATGTACTTCCAGACCAGATGATTGATTGCAGATTAACAAAAAATGAAACAAAGGAGAGAGAGAGAGAAGTAAAATACAAATCTAGACCAGAACAAGCAATGCCTCCATCTTGAATCACCTTGCAGTCCCATTGCTCTGCAGACAGGGAGGCAGGGAGGCTTTTCATTTCAAGAGACAAAGAGAACGTACATCATTCCCACACAAAGATGACTAAGATTTGACTGTTCTATTTGCCAAGCCCCTCAAATAATCCTAAGTAAATACACTGCTTTCCAGAAACCCCTCAAGGTCAAACATTTCACAAAACCTCCCTCATAGGCCTACTGCTAGCTGATTTCCTTCCAGGAGAAAGCTCGTTTCCACTCCAATAATTTTTTATCCAGCTGATCTTAAAACTTCAAAGGAATTATTGATATGTATCCTCAGATACATAAGGAGATATTGATGTGTGTCCTTGGGACCATTTCCCTGACTAGTAAATTTTAGTTATGATTTTTCCATGTGTGCAGTATTTTAAATGTTAATAATGCGCAAAAAATTGTTTACAGGAGTGAAGATGGGTGATAAGAAGAGAATTTGAAAACATGCTGCAATTGTCAGTCTTTTCCGGCCTTTTTCTTTTGTTTGGATGAGTGGGTGGGTGACGAATATCAAGGAAAAAGAAAATAACTTGCAAGTTTGTCAGCAGCTAAGTCCACGCTGTTACAGCTACTTTGCCACCAACATTTGCTGTGTTTCCCTGTGCTGTGCCTGCACTTCTGACTGCAATGTAACTACACCTTTTCTTTGATCACTTTGCTCTTGGCAGCAAATTGGTTTCAAATCCATGTTTTTCAATTGTACACACAGAAAAATGGGACTAACTCTCATTCCAGCACTGCTGAATGCTTTCAGCTCCCCTGCCCATCTGCTTGGCTTCTGTCCCAAGTAGGTCAGAGCACAGACTGTGCCTGTGTGTCCCTTCTTCTTCCCCACGTGCACCTCGCTATAAGATTCTGCCACAAGCCACTTTTTGTCACCAGACACACTTTCAAGCACAGAGCATCACAGGGGAGCCAAGGTTCAAAGCTGGGAAGCATATCCTCATGAAGAGAGATTTCCAGCATCACATTCCCACCATATGGGAATAGCAGCCTGAATTTAAATCTGTCCCAAACTTTCCTGGTGTTCAGGGATGCTTGTAGATGGGATTTTGATGTAGTTCATCAAGGAGACAAGAAACATCCCAAGAACCTAATCAGCAGGAACGCAAAGTTGTCTTAAAATTTCTGGTAAACTCATTTTGGTCCCAGAGGAAATACCCAAACTCATCTCTCCTGAAGGAAAGTATCTGTTAAGACTGCACATTTAGTTCTCATGCTCCCTCCCATGGGACGAAATGCAGTGTTTCTTTTTCCCCTTTATTCTGAGGATATCTTCATTATGTTCTCCTAAGAGCTCAGCATTACACAAGGACATTGCTAATGAATGCCTCTAGGCTTCAAAGGGCAGAGTCTCAAGAGATTAATGATTAAATATAATAATTTGCAGTTCTACAATACCTTCCATCTGAAGATCTCATCTGTTTGTACAGATTCCTATGAATTAAACTCAGTTTCTCAGTTTCAGTGAGCTATTTCTGATACCCTGGTAGCAAGGACACATTTCCAAAAGGTCAGAGACACAGTTTTGAGCACTTCTGACTGGGGGGACAATTGAACCCAGGTACCTGGTCTTCCAGGCAGGTCCTCTCCACAGCAGTGTTTGCTGACAGGGGAAAGGAGATAACACATCTCACCTTCTGGCAGTTTTGAAAAGGATGACCTCAGCCATTTTTAGAGAATGCTGTAGGTAGTGAGTCCCAAACAGAGAGATATTCCTCCTGGTAGACTACCAAGGATCTGGATTTAAGGCTCACCCATCCCTAGTGCTTTGTGGCTACTTTATCACAGGCTGAACACAGAAAGCTCCATCCTGTGGTTTGTTTAGGTCCCATGAAAAAATAAATTTATCTCAGTCCTTGCACTGTGTTGTAGGACCCTGATGCTTAACATGGGGCTCTATATTTTATGCAGTCTGTTTGATCTCAGCCTCCATGATGAAATAATTAAACAAGTTACAGAAGAGCATGACAAGGCATGTTTCTTTTTTCTTTCGTGTCTTCTGTTGTAGTCAATGCATCTCCACTCTGAGCAAAGGTGATTATTGGCACAATATTTCCAGAAAGAATGAACACACTTTTATTCTATTTAATATGACCAGTAAGAGTTGATGGGTTAAAAATAAAATCCCTGTCACCTCAAATTATTTTAGCTGCCTTTATTCCAGGAGTCAAAACTGAGAACAAGTTTAAAACTTGAACTCTTTAAGTAGCAGTATGAAATAACACTATAACATCAGACCAAAAGTTTCACTGCCAAGTATCCAGATTAAAGATTGAAAGCCCGTTAGATCAAGACTTCAGGTGCAAGTTTTCGGTTATAAGATGTTTCTAGTAGCAGTGAGGTCATGTCTCAAGTGGATGAACATTCATATTGCCAAGTTCAGGTCCATGTTTCTTCAGATTTTTACCTGTCCTAGTTTTGATGTTTCCCACAGGAAATCCCAGTGATCTGAAGGTTGTGGAAAAGTCCAGAGAAGGAGAATTACAATAATTAGTGGGTTAGCTTTGATTAACACTGTGTTTTTAAGTAATACAATGTATAAAATGATAAAATATATAGCAGTCTTGAAGGCTTTTTTTTTTTCCTGCATTTTTTCTAGAACCACTTGATATACGCTAGAGGACAACCAACAAAACTTATTTCAGCAAGATGGGAAGAGAAACACATGGTCGAAGCAGGGCAGCTGATGAAATCCTACCGGAGGGGGAGGTCTGAGACACGTCCTCAGCCAGGAAGCTGGAGGGAAATGCATTCACCCAGCCAATGAGAAAGAGTATCCAAATATCAAGGGGTAGCTAAGCAACAAAAAGAAAAAAAATCTTCCATCACTTCCAGCAGGAAATAAAGAAGAAGAAGAAAAAAAGCCAACGCACCAGAAAGATTTCTGGGATTTAATGGCACTCTTGTCCAGCGGGTAAACAGCATAACTGTGGAAGCAGGCAGTATCTGGTTTTTCTATTTTTGCATGGTTGCTATGTGACATTAGGCAAATGAATTGTTTTAATCCGCAGTTTCCCCACCTAAGAATGTATGTGGTATGCCTTAATGTATAGAATACTCCATTCTACCTAGAAGGGTTGGGAAGTCTATGTTTTTACACTACTTTTACCCCACCCCAGGTAAAAGAATCTGTAGAAGTGGAGACTAATAAAATTATTTTCTGTTTATTTCTCATAGGTAGACACACAGTAGGAACCATTTTGACATGTGTTAGTGTAGGTGGAAATGACTCATTTGGCTGTACTGGCAGCTAGCTGCTGTAGTCTGCCTGATACTGCAGTCAAAAATAAATCCCATAAAACAGATCTTGAATAATAAAGTGAATCTTGCTTCTCTGTTACTAATTGACTCAACATAGTTAACATGTGTACCTATGAGCACTTCTTTATTTATACACATCTGAACACACATACATTTCCTATACTGTATTAATTAAAATTAATAAAAATATAATGAACAACTAATGGCAAAGAGAGACTCAATTTTTTTCCCCCAATGTACTTACCAGCATCATAAGATGTCCTAGAAAACACCATACCCAAAAATTTCCTGAACATCACTTACAGTGTTTTCAAGAGATCTGTTAGAACCAGAAGAGCTTTTAGTAGCAATTGTATTGTAGCAGTACGAACAAAAATGTAAGTGGCAAAACTGAGGCTTAAACTAAGATCAGAAAAACTAAGAAGTTAAGATCAGAGTTTATTGCCCATTTCATTAGGAATTTGGCTTCTCAAGGGAGCCAGGAGATCTACAAACCACTGCTGGGCTAGGTCCCAGCTGGGATGAGCTCCTGCAAATGGCTGTACCCACCTGATGGCTGCTCCTCTGGGCATCTCCACTTCCCATCCTCTGCACAGTGTTCACACATACACTGTGCAAAGTAGCTATCAAGTATTTACCAGTTTCATTTGTATCTTTTGATCTGTCTTAGTCTTTAGAGTATGGGTGCATCTTTAGGAGAGAGGCTGCAAATTGTCTTCCTGGGGAGGCAAGGAAGGGTAAGGACTAAGCCACAGTCACCAGGAGGCTCTTTTACAGTCCTGACTGCCCACCTCAGGGAAGGGACACCTCAGCCCACTTGGTTCCTGTTCACATCCCAGGCACAGGTTTTCTCTTGCCCACTCCCACACACTAGCAGACAGATACGAGAGCAACAGCTACAAGGCAGCTCATCAGAGAGCCACTGATTTATGTCATGCTTAACATTGGCAGAAAGCAAACTTGGAGGTGGAGGCAAGAACGTTCTGGTGGAAGCATTTCAACTCCAGATTTAAAAATCAGGGTCTAGTGTTTCTGTAAATTAAAGTGACCTAATGAGTCAATGGGCTAGGAGAGTTTTCCAGCTAGTGCAGGTCTGTAAAGGCAAAGCTTTGCTCTGAGGCTGGAGTTAGGCTGCTGAGAGCATTCCCCATACCAAATGTCAGGGAGGTAAAATGCTCAGGAGTGCTGGCAGATCAAGCTGCTAAATCCTGCTCTGAGCTACCTTCTGCCACAGATTCCAGGGGACTTCACTAAACTCTGCCATTGTCCTTGCCAGGAAGGAAAATTAATCCTTGTACCTCTGATGTTACTTTATCTGTTTCACACTCACCCACTTCGTAATCCTTTACACCTCCCACCACTTTCACCTGCCATGGGAAGGATCTCAGGGACTCTCCTGAGCTACAGAGCTGGGATTATTTCCATGATTATTTTTGCAGTTCAGACACCATAGTTTCTAGAGGTCACTTATTAGAGAACCTAGAAACACAGGGCAAGTAGAAGCATCTCCAGAGGCAATTGATCTCTTGCTAAGTCAATGGAATGCACTCATATAACTCACTCTTAACTCTTTCTTATAAAAATTGCTTACAAAAACCTTGCTGCAAGGCCTTTAAAAAACATAAGGAATACCTATGGGGGGCAGGAATGGATGCACAAAACAGGTGTCTGAGGCCCATCCTGAAGGCAAGGCTGAGAGAGCAAGAACTTTAGTGTTTGAATGCTCCATGAACTGAGGAACTGCTCCTCCACAGCGTGCTTGGGACTGACTGCTCTGCATAACTACATTCCCAAATATTTTCTGCGGCAAACAGGTCACTCCCATTTTGGCATATGAAGTAATCTGAACCACCCTGTGTTGTGTGAGTGGGGGGCAGCTGGGCATGTGAGTGTGTGACTTGCTAAAATAAGATATAAGCCCTTACTTTGTTGATTTGTGGTAAGCAGCACTGTTTCCATAGCCCATGTTTACTTTTTCTTTTCCAGAAAGATACATGAGGAGGATCAGGGAGGAGAAAGTGCTTTTCACTCCAATGATCTGGAAGGCAAGGAGAGAGAAAAAATCGAGAAACAAAATTATCTTCAGCTGGAAAGCAGAGGTTTGTACTGAGAAAAGGCAAAATGAAGAGAAATTGCTAAACTTCTGCTGAAAATAATTAAAAACACCTGCAATGTAGCTCCCTAAGGAGGCTAATTAAGTGACAATGATTGGTGCTTATTTGAACTTAGAGACTCTAGGCAAAAAAATCCCTATTGTCTCTCACATGACTTGTTTGTTTGCTATTTTAGGGAAATATATTTTTCCTTTGTTATACTGATTAGATGAGAAGATTAATTCACTTCCCATGTTACTTGGAGTGACTCAGACATCTCTGTACCCTCCAAAAGGGGTATGTGTTATATTATTTACACCTTCTGCACATGAGTGCCCAAAAAGCTTGTTCCTATGTGTCCAGCCAGGAGCAGGACTGTGCACACCCAGAAGACCCTTTCCTTGTACAAATAAGAAAAGTACAATCATCATAACCAATTTTTTTTTCCAGTTTGGCCCCATACTTTAATTTTCCCCTTGCCTAAAAAGGTGGTATTTACCTATTCAGAAACTATTTGATGATTTTGAGCACATGCAGGGTGCTTTGCAAGTACCTGGGAGTCCCAACCCTGGGACCTGTAATACAGAAAGAATTAAAACCCATAATCACCTTGGTTAGAAAAGACCTTCAAGAACATCAAGTCCAACCATTAACCTCACACTGACAAGTCCTCAACTAAGCCTATCCCTAAGTACTATGTCTACACAACTCCTATATACCTCCAGAGATGGTGACTCCACCACTGCCAGGGGCAGCCTATTCCAATGCCTGATAACCCCTTCAGAGAATAAATTCTTCCTAACACCCAGTCTAAACCTCCCCTGGTGAAACTGGAGGCCATTATCACTTGTCCTACCAGCTATAACAGACCTCTCCCCACCTCTTTACAACCTCCTTCAGGCAGTTGTAAAGAGTGATAAGGTCTCCCCTCAGCCTTCTTTTCTCCAGGCTAAACAACCCCAGCTCCTTCAGCTACTTCTCATAAGACCTATGATCCAAAGCCTTTATCAGCTTCATTGCCCATCTTTGGACAAGCTCCAGTAGCTCCATGTCCTTTCTGTAGTAAGGGGCCCAAACCTGAACACAGCACTCAGCCAGTGTCTCAACACACACCTGTGCCCAGTAACAGAAGTAAGATCCCCTTCCTGGTCCTGATGGCCATGTTAAATGGAGAGAAGAAAAAGGACACATAATGGTGAAGGGAAAAAGGACAAAGGCACAAGCAAGCAGAGTAATCACAATGTTAATACATCCCCAGCTGGCTTGTTCTTTAATATTTGCAACACTTATTTTGCAAGACTTTTTTTCCATTTGCTGTACTACTGGATTAGCTGATACTTTCCTTGCCCCTGTAATCTGTGGCAATGCACCCAGCACATATGGCACATGATGAATGAGATGAGACATGAGCTGATACGATGATTAGAGGTAAAAAAACATCAGGCTGCACCACTGGATATTGTTCCAATCTGTGACAAAGATTTTTGTGTAAAAGACATCATTTAAATCACTCATTTTTCAGGGAGGGTCAGTAGTATCATGTTCATTATTTCCCAGGTGCCTGACCTGAAGCTTTGAAACTGCAGGAGTTACTGAAGAAAAAAAAGCAAAGCAAACAAGAGCATGCAAAGTGCTGTGAAACATGAAGTCCCACTCTAACATGGACACTTGAAATCTGTGACTTCTCTTCAGCTTCTGCGCTGTTACTCAGCTCTGAATTCATGAAACACAGGTAATGCCCTGCTGTCTCAGAGGGGAAGAGAGAAAACAGTTGAGTTGATATTTGTGAGGCACACAGTTACTATAATGATAAGCAGCACAGAAAAACTCACAAGGAAAGTAATTGCCTTCAGCACTGATAATATGCAGCCACTAAGGCATGGAGACACACACCAACCAACAAAATGAAAAAATATTGAGCAGCTGCTCATTAAGTGAGCTTTATCCATCTTGTGAGCTGGGTGAGGCAAAGGTCCTGTGGAGTGGTATGGCATCATCAAATTAACAGGGGTCTTCTAATTAATGCAGGCAGGCAATCTGCCCTGGCATTTCCAACCTTTGAAGGCCTGACTTGGAAATCTTTTTGGTGATGCCACGGAGGATGTACTATATAGTTATCCAGAATATAAAAGTAGAAATTCCATGTAGTAGCACCAAGCTGATACACATTATCTCAGACACTCAGGTCTCACACAGACCTCTGTTATTTGGACCAAGGAAATAACTGCCTGCCAAAACAATTCCTCACCCTTGCAATGCAGAGCAAAGGGTACAGAAATCTTGGCTTTCTTGGGGGAAGGTGATTACTTACAGAAAAAGATTCTTTCCCCATTTTTTCCCCCACTTCTTTCCAAACTGTCTGTGCTATCCATCCATCCATCTCCATCCATATGCCCAGATATATCCTCTGACTATATGTGTGTGTTCCTGGTGTCAGTTTCATCTTCATGTTCTGACTACTGCCTAGCTTCCCATTTGGGTATTTCATACAATTTTTTTAGTTATCCCAGACAGTTTCTTAGTTGGCTCTCTTAAACAATGGGAACTCTGCCTCTCAGTCTTGGCTTCTTGCAAGCTCTGTCTTTCTCACTCCTAATACTTAGTATCTTTGCCAAGTCAGTTTCTGATTCCTCTTCCCCATCTCCTCCTCTGATTCAATTTTCATGACCACCCATTAGTTTCTTTTTTCAGAAAACTGAGATTCTCCTACAAAGCCAATTGTAGTAATTCTGGCTAACAAAAAAGACTTGGTGTTGGGAGATTAATTAAAAGTCGCATGTACTGGCAGCACTGCTAACTTCAACAAACAGATTTTTACATGCTAAAAATACACAAATAAGTCCTGAGATCAACTCTTGTCACATGGTGTTGTTGCAAGTGCTGCATTATGGCAGATGTTCTGTGATTTTTTTTGTAGGATGCTTTACATATTCTGAGTATGAAGAAAAATCAAGGCAGGCACTCAAGTAATTAGCCCTATGTGGTTTTTCTTAAGCACTTATAGTTTCAAGGAAGAAAAGAAGAAAGCTTGACTAAAAACTGCCAACCACATAGCTATATTTGTTTTTATTTTTCCTGACAAAACGTATTTTCGAACAGTCCCTGACTTGGCTCCTAAGAGCAGCCTGGTGGTGAGGTGAAAGGGGAAAAAGTGTTTTTGTGACCCAAGCCTTCCTTCCACCTTCTCCTAAGAAGGTGAGAGTAGCCAGACAGGAAGCCAGAAGTGGCCATGCTCTCAGGGCCAGTAAGGGATGCTTAGCAAAAGATAAGAACAGGGATATTCCAGCGAGCTGCAGCTTAAGGACTTCTTGAAATTTGCTGTACCTTTGTCGACTGAACTGCCCTTGACAGACCCTCCTTCTGCAAATATAGCCAAGAAGCTGTTTCTTGTTTGTTTGGGGGTTTTTTGGGGGGCTGGTTGTTGGTTTAGGCTGCTTTTTCATTTGGTTGAGTTTGGGCTTTTTTTTTTTTTTTTTTTTTTTTTTTTTTTTCTTTTTGCTTTTTAATATGCATATTCTTCTAGCATCCAGGGCAAACCAGAAGAGCCACAAACTCACGTGCTATGGGAGATGGCCCTGGCCTCTGTGCTTTTGAATGTGCATCAGTGTGCATGTTAAGTGAATATAAAACACTTATAATATAATGAATATAATATAATATAATATAATATAATATAATATAATATAATATAATGAATATAAGTGAATTATAAACACTCAAGAGGACATTCTGCTACCAACAGATAGGCAACAAGTTCCAGGTCTTCTAGCCCCCAGCCTATCACCATTTTGCTGGGATTTACTAATGAGTGGGGTGTTGTGTCCAGTTTGTGGTTCTTGGCTTTGTGCTCCAAGTTTCCCTCCATCCTGATTCTCCCATGATCTTATAGTGGTTTCTCTTTCCCAGTCCCAAAAGCATTATGGTTACTGGCTGGACACTGGTCTGAAGAATTATGAGGCTAGCCACTGGAATGACTGACTAGTTCATTACAGGATAAAAAAGAAAAAAAGGTGCTTGTCAATTAAGAAAAAAATCTTCTGTGGATGCTTACAGCTTTATTGGCATCCAGTACCTTCCAATCTGATTCTCTAGTCAGGGTGTTGGAGGAGCAGCTTCCACAGTCTCATGTAACCATTCCAGCTAACAATTTTATTTTTGCAGCTTACAGCTAACAATCAATCATATGCTATTCATTTGTTAACTTTTTTTGTTTAGATCATTTGGATAATTAAAGAACCATGAATTCCATGGTGTCAGCAGGTCTCAGAAAGACCTCCTGCTGGCTCTGCAATCTCTTTCAGAGATCAGAAAATAAAACATTGAATAATACCAAAAGAAGGACTCCAAGTAAGTCATATTTTGTGTTTTACGTTTTACTAATGACAAGGTCAGGTAGTCAGCAGCTCGATCAGTAAAAATACAATATGCCTTTGGAAAAATGCCAATGCCTGCCTGTGGAAAGGGCAGTGAAGAGAACTGTTTTGTAGTAATGCCCTTTATGGGCTGATAGCAGAGACCCCAAAGCTCTTCAGTAAAAGGAGCTAGAGACCTGTAACTCAAGTTGCCAAGTTAAAAAAAACCAAGCCAATGGCAAGGCCCTGGGAATGCATACATGAGCACGATGTCCTATGCTTTCAATGCACATCTCGCTCATGCACACTACATTTGTGTCAGCATCATCTTGCTGTGGCTCAGAAAGCCTATCCTCAGCAGATATCAAGAGCTAACAACTGTTCTGCATTTAGTTGACATGCACATGGCCACGATAAGCCTGGCCAATCTCTGCTATCTCTGCTAAGACACAGGCAAAAAAAAAACCTAAACCAACATCCACAGATGTTAAATTGTGTCAGCTTGCTTAACCATTTGAAGTAATTAATTCTGCAGACTATTTTTAACTAAGTCTATACAAAACCTACATCATTCCTTCCTATTGCTTGTTCTTTGCTTATTGTGTATGTTGCATCTTTCAAAATCACAGACAACACACAAATGCTGCAGCACAGGACACCCTCAGCAAGCAAACTCCACGCTCTTCTTAGTCCCCACTGTGGCTTTTCATGATTATGAGAATGAATAAGAGACTCCTTTTTGTTCTCAGGAATCTGTCCACATGAAGAGGGTTTTGAAAGCAGATAAGATTCACTTTTTCACAATGTAGATAAGGTGAAAAGAGTTGGAACAAAGATAAAGTTAGGGAAGGATAAAGCAAGGCTAGTGAAAAGTAACAAGCTAGAGAAGGATAGACTGCTAAGCCCAACAGAGCTCTGTGGGAAGCTTCTGGGAGCAAGTTAAGAATTCCAGATCATTTATAAGACTCAGGAAAGGGACACTGGTGGAATAGTTTGCATTTTTTTTTACTTTTGGATTGCCATTAATAAGAATACATCAGCTCAGACCTTGGCTCCTTTTTTCTTTCTGGCACACAAGGACCCACAGAGAATATGAATAAGCAGAAGCACTGCCTCCACACTCCAGCAGGACAGAGATCAAGTTTGCATTGCAACATGCTGCAATGACTTTAAAATAGATATTCAATCTGAAGGCATGGTGGAGCCTATGAATAAGTGAGGCTGCCTGTATACAATGTCTACAGTCACACTGCACACTCCTGGCTCTACCACTGTCCACGGGCCACCAGAGTGAAATTATATGTGTGAATGCTACAGCAATCAATATGCTCACTCTCTAAGGCTGGGCCCAAAAGCCCAGCATTTTTCCATCCTTTTTGGTCCCAGGACCAACCAGCTATGTGCCTGCGAGCTCCCAGAGGCTCTGCCACAAGCTGGTCCCAGCTCCCAGCCTCAGCCACAGCATTTACCACTGCTTTCACTACAGGGAGCCAGCAGCAAGCAGCTGGGACAGCATCTCTCACCAGATCTCCAACCATCCTGCACTTCTAGGAAGGGCTTAGCTTCTGTTTGCTTATCCACTTGCAAAATTGAGCATTGAGATGCCTGGACCACTTGCACATCACTAGGGCTCAGCTGTGGGAAGGTTGCTCAGAAGCTGTTCATGCCCTCTTAGGACTAAAGTGCTAGAGGTTGTAACACACACACAAAAAAAAAAAAAAAAAAAAAAAAAAAAAAAAAAAAAAAAAAAAAAAAAAAAAAAATTTACCTTCTGTTTACAGTGCATCACTAGTGCTCCCACAAGACATTATGCTCTGCTCCTTGCAGTTACAGAGTGATGAAGAAATTACAGGCATCTCCAGGCAACAGGAAAAGCTGCTACAGACCTTGTAAAGACAGCTGAGGATCAGAGAGAACAGAGCTACAGGTGTTTTGTTGGGCATTGTCATTTTAAGGTGAGCTCTAGAGTCAGGTGGTATAAGTTGGACTAAACAATAAAATCTTCATTCTTTTCCCTCAGAATTGTGAGGGAAGACTAGGTAACATGAATTCTAAGTGCGAATATGCAGAAATTAAATGGAGATAATTCCCTGACCTTTTCAAAATTTCTCTTTTTTTATAGATGTTTGGATTTGTCACTGCTGAAGCATATGTTCCCTGGACTTTGCTCCTGAATACCAGAAAGCTAAACTAACCACCCAGTGAGCTGGAAACAGATGTAGGGGCCATAAATAATCTCAAAAAGGTATATCACTGTAACAGCAATAGTTTGTGGTCAAGATGAAGTCCTCAACTTGAATAGGAGAAAAGAGGATGCAAATAGCTCTTGCTTGGATTAAGTGCTGGGTTAAAAAGCTTGGAAGTAATTAAGAGTTGATTTTAAATATGAAAAACTGAGGTTTGAGTTCTATTTCTGCTTGACTCTCTTCACTGTTTTTTCTGGAAAGATAATTTCCAGTCTTTGGGTCCAACATTACTTGTTGCCTTTTCCTGCATTATATGCTCTTTCATATGATTTCTTTTTCATGTGGCTGCATTCCTTCAGCTGTCTGCAAGCTTCAAAGCTGCTGACCCTGCCTCATCTCCCCATGTACAATGTGAAGCTCATGTATCTCATAAAGTGATATTGCCAGCTTGAAGTTACAGAGAGAAGACAAGAGGAGAGAATGATGGACTGGATTGGTATCAAGTACATTTATAGGTTTTTATAGACGCCTATGGGAAATGTGGGAATGCCTTTGATCAGCCAACCATCTAGAGGCAGAAAAGGTCCAAGAGCCAGGAGTCTGCATATGGAAACACAGTACAGTCACTGAACATAGAGGTTAAATCCTTGCTGATCCCTTCTGACCAAGAGGAAAAAACAGTGAGCTTAACAAAAATACCCTTGTTCTAATAGATGCTTCCAGTCCTTTACTAGTAATGGACACCTATCAGGAAAGTGAAATAGGAGAAGCTTTGAGACACATGTAACTCACTCTGCAGAATTAAAAACCTAAACAATTCCTGTTTTCCTTGTGTAACATGAAGGTCACCCTCTAAAGCCAGAGAGTTTTCGTTGTCTTAGTGCACCTTTTCACTGTGAATGACTAAGGTATGGAGTATCATATTCAACAGTCTATAGCAAAATGCCATGCAGAGTTCAATCTAGTAGGATCTCCATCCATCCATCCATCCATCTATCTCTCCTTTGTATGGAGAAAAGCCATTTCAACACTTGCAAATTCCATACCTGCAGTAAACAAGACACATACAAGGCACATACCTGGGATGTAAAACCTGGACTGTAAGAACTTGTCCCTATATAAGTAAGGAGACTGCAAAGCAAGGAATGCTCAGACTAGCCCCATGGCTATGCAAAAGCAGAATGTGCATCCTCATGTGCACTGCACCCAGCCACTGGCACCCAAGCCCCAAGATCCAAGCCTGGGGCTTGCAGCATTTGTTACTGTTCTTGGAGTGGCAAATTTTTCATTTTCTCTGGAAGACATTAGAAAAGGACAAGAATTTCTGAAGTGTTTCCACCACCATAAGATATTAAATATTTATTTCGTTGGAGCTGTCAGCATCAGGAAAGAACAATTTAGTCAGAGTGTTGGACACGTAATACATGAAGCAGCTGATAACCTTGAAAATGTGGCCAAGAGGCAGCCCTGCCTTGAGAATTAAAATGTTCTCACAGGAGGCAGATAGGATCTGCGAAGGAGGGATGGGAACACTACTGAAAAAAGTGCAGGGTAAAAAGGCTCAGGCAGGACAAAGCAAGGAGTAACTGCAGAAGGCAAGGATTCTGAGCCCTTCCCACAGTTGCAAGGGGGTTTTGAACATGGGTGCAAAATGCTAATGCTCTTCCAGTCTTACAGACTATGGGCTTATGAGGCAAGAAGTTTGTCTTGCTAAAAGCTGCTCCCACTCTGTCCTCATAACTGGTGTGGAGGATTGAGGAGCAGGCAGAGAGCTCACTCACCTTCAGGTGCCTCCAGAGGCTGTATGAGCCATCCCTACTCATCCTTGGGAGAGAGACAGTGGGAGCAGCCCTCACACAGAACCCTTGAAAACAGCTCCACCAAACATCCTCCTCTGGGAGAGTTCAAAAAGCACCACCAGCACCTCCCACCCTGTGCCCACTCAGCCTTAGGAGCTCATCCCCACTCCAGGGCAGAAGAGAGGGGACTGCATTAAGGTGGGACCAGAGAAAAATGAGTTTGTGCAGGTCCAGCTGTGCAGCTGCTGAACTTACAGGAAGCTTGGTTAGCAACAGAGCTGAAATTCAATTCTGAATTTGGCACTGTGTGCACCTTCAGCTGGGATGTTTCTTCTAGCAGTTGGCCATGTTTCTGTCCTATCAAGCCTTCCCTCCATGTGCCCATGTGGAACAGATCAGCTCGTCCTGTGGGTTTCACAGGAAGCCTGCTGCAGAGCTCTTTGATGGACATACAGAACCTCAAGTTACCACTATTAGGCCAAAACATGATTTTTTTATTTTTTTTTTTTGGTGGAAAAATCCATTGAAGAGGGCCAGGAAAACTGTGTGGTTTCTGCAGTAGTGTTCTGTCTCACAGTTTTGAAGCATTCTCCCTCTTCTGAAGCTCTCAAGCCAGGTTTACACTTGAGTGAGATTGCCAAAAGTTCTCCTTCTGGCTGCTACCTTTTTGAAGCATCATTTGAAGAGGAAAAATAAGTTACTATTAATCTGAAGCAGATTCACAGCTGGGGTCCATAAATAGGAGCCCATATTTAGGGTTACAGTCTTCAAGGTTTTTTGTTTCTCAGGATACCTTATGCTGCCCAGAGGGGTAAGAAAAAGGAAGGAAAGCTGCAGGAAGGTGGCTGAAGTCCAGGTCTCAGAGACTTAAAAATTCCACATTTCAAACTGTGCCTAGCAGTTTTGTATCCATTCAGAGTTTGGGATTTTCCTGGTGAGTGTTATTTCTACACAATACTGGAAAAAAATGCTTTAATTTATGAAGGAGCTTTTTTTTTAGGTTTTTTTCCCCTTTATTCCAGCAGCCACCAGGATAAATGGCTAATTCAGTCTTCAGGAGCATCCATATATTACCTGATAGATTTTTCAGGGTATTATAAAAAAAGACTGAAAAGATTAGTATTCCCATTTGGAGAGAAAACAAAGGCTGAATAAGATCAAGGTTTATAAAAGCATGGAGACAGTAGATAAAACATGATTATAGAGATATTCACAAAACCCCACAATGCAAGAAGCTGGGGGTGAGAGCACTAAATGAATCTATTAGGAGATCCCTTGAAAACAGATTTTTTTGAAGTCTATCGTCACCCCAAGGATGGTGAACTTCTGGAACTTATTTTCACAGTAGGGAGTGTAGTCACAGGGCAACAGCAGGTTCAAAAAGGATGAGAAGTTCATGGACAACAGGTTCATGGATACTGAAAGGGGTGCACAGGTATATAACACCCTATATACAGTAGCTGTGATTGCTGGGAAAGTTCAAAGGGGAGCAAAAATGAAAGTGGTCAGGTTCTCACACTCCTCCTGACCAGGATCTCCTGCCATTGCCAGAGACCAGGCAGTGGGCTAAGTGGATCTCTGATATGACCCAGTGAGGCATTCCTCCTCTCCTGCATTTCTCTGGAAAAAAAAACGCTAAAAACCTCCAACATACATATATATGTATGTGACGTGTACATACTCTCCATACTATGAAGCCAGTGGCCTACCCATTGAGACTGTCACCAGAAAAGACAAATGTTGTGTTGATTTCTGTCCTTCTGGAACAGGAATAAGACAATTTAATAGCAAATAAATAATTTCCACAACCAAGGCTACCCGAATTTTGACAGGTGTCCTATACATGAATTTGGATACTTTATTGCCCGTCCCTTAAGGCTTTTAAGCTTCTGCCTCACAGAAATTTGTTTTGAATTATTTTCCAACAAATAACTACGTTAATAGATTATAGCAGATACCTTAACTAGTCTCTGCTCTCATTGGGAGAACTACATGAATTAAAAATCAAGGCTTTTATAGGCAGGAGAAGATGTAAGTAGTATTAGGCTACTGAGTAAAAAGGGATCCTTCAGCAGTAAGACATCTACTGAAATCCTGCAAATATTCAAGGTGGGGCTCTTTTGAAAGGTCTCAGAGGAAGACAAGCCATTCTCACCACAAAAATATGCTTCCAGCAAACAAATTACAGTGTCTGTGTTGCTGTTGTTGTACAGAAAGGGGAAGAAGTGGAAGTCCTTTGGGAGTATTACTGAGAAAGAGAAAAAAGAACACCAAAGCAGATGCCCTTGGAGAGACCTGTAGACCAAAACCACAATCTCTATGAAGGAGAAAAACAGAACCCAGGAATGAGTGAATCACTAAGTCCCTGGGCCCATTGTTCTTCTGTTAAAGCAGCACCCAAACATGCACAGTGTACAGCTGCAGTGTGTCCTCACTTACTGTTCCACCTCTAGTCTGTAAATTTTATTATAATTTACTGCACCCTTTCTAGTCACCTGTGAAGCAGAAATGTGGATTCCAAGTTCTCACTCACTTGGGACATCCCACTTACTCAGGAGGGTTGGGTGGCCCTTCCAACTGCATGCTGCAGGGCAGGAGCTGATCACTTCTCTATAAAGTGTCACTGTTGTTGTCATGGTATTTTACCAGCTGTAGAGTAATTAGATCCCTGTAGACATGGTATTGCCAACCCTAGCAATCCTAAATGGATTAATTATCAATGTCTAAGGAGCATTGTGTTTCTTTGCTGTCTGGGCCACTGTGTTTTGCCTTTGCTCTTGGCCACATTCAAACAAAAAAGCAAAGAAGCTGAGGGGCTCACCATACCAGAACACTGCATCTTCATACATACCTTAATAAGAAAAACCAGAATTGTAAACATGGATTTAGTAATTTCATCCAAAACTTGAGTAGGGTCAACCTATTCGTAGCTGCTAGGAGACCCTCTCCACACATACGTGATTTCTTCACTGCTCCTCAGTCCTATGAATCAGGCCAGATCTTAAAGGGTATAAAGAATCTTAACCAGTTCCTCAGCAGTGACACATATCTCACCCCTAGAATCTTTCAGAAATACAGCATAATTTAGATCCATGTACCCTACAGACTTTCAAAATAAAACTGATATGCTGTGGCAGATTTAATGGAAACAGAGGAAAATGTCAGCTTTTGGATCAAGATCAGAAAAAAGCAGAAGTATATCCTCTACCTTACAAACAAGCAATGCTTTAAAATAGATGGGCTACACTCAGTTCCTTATTGCTGCTTGTTCCTAGGTAATAAAGCTCTACATGTTTAGTGAGGGTTTACTGTGCCATACCTATATGTTTTGTTTTTACACAGAATTATGTAAAATAATCCCCCCAAGTTATTTTTAGCTTTCTATTAACATGTTTGTTACAGGCATACTGGAACACAGACACCTACTTCATAAGCAAATCAAAACAAAGAAAGGGGGAAAAAACAAACCCTGAGTCCTACCCTTGTCCTGACAACACTGAACCCAATGTTGTGTTCTATTGCCTTAGTGAGGAGTAGAAATAGTTAATCTGTCACTGGACTAGGGAGCATGACACTGGATTGCTGGCCAGTTTATTCACAGCTCAGCAAAGAATCAGTTGCAGATAAAATGAACAGACCCTTCACCTCCCTAATAAGCTCAAATGTCTGCTTTCTATTCCAGGTAATTCATCTTTGTCTGCTGGAAAGTACAGGTCACTTGTACCCCACTCAGGAACAGCACACACTTATTCAGTGTACTGGAGGACTGCCTCTGGCAGATCCATTGCTCTGACTCTCCTCCTCCCTAAGTAAAACACAGTTTCTTGGGGGTTTTATGGATAGGTTATTTTAGTACTTCATCCAAATATTTGACAGAGGGGCAAGAACACTAGACTCCTTGAAACTCCAAGACCAAGGTCTTCATCTTATTTAGTATTTTGGGAATCCTCTATAATTTTTTTTTTATGATTTTGCCTAATTTCCTCCTTTGGTTATTTTGTTTTGAGGGTGCTTTTTTTCCTGGGGTTGGTTGGTTGGTTGGTTTTTAAACCACTTATGTAACCCAAAACTTCCATAAAGATATTCCTGTTCTTGGCTGCTGTAGTTTTTGCAAAACCCTCCTAGTGAAAGCAGCTTGAGTTACTTATGGTCATATCACTGACCTTGAGCAAGCCTGGTGCCCGGGACAGCCCTACACTTACTTTTGTAAGATACCAAAAGTAGCACAAATAACAGCCATAGAGTGACCTGCACAGTAAGAGCTTTTCATAGCACTATGAAAGAATTTGCTTATTTCTCCTGGGCACTTGGAAGGGAATTCTGGGAAGGCCATGGGAGGCCCATGGGTGGTCCATGGCAGTAGCCTGCAGCCGCTCTATGAAGCAATTTGTATGCCCACTTGAGCCAAGCAACCCAAGTTAGAGAAGGGTTTTGTGAGCAGATGGTTGCTAAAGTAGAGCAACACCTGTGCTCTAACTCAAGTTAACAGTGCAAAGAGAAACACTTTTGAAATAATAGATAAAGGAAGTTTGAGAAGCCATATGGTCAAATGATGACAAAAGAACCAGGTGCTGGCATTGGGATTATCTATCATGAGCCCCACATGGAATGTGTTTCACTGAGTTCCAGGTGAGTATTCATGTGGCTGAGTGAGCTGCAGAATGGAGCTATCATGTTTGCTCGCCTTGCAGAAGAATGAGGGAAGGCTTTTTCAGCAATGCAGGATTTGGGTATTAGCAAACATTTTTGAAACTTTTAGGTAGAAGGTGCACATGCAGAATTTGTTTCCTGTTCTCAATATTGCCAGCGCATATGCATGGGTAGTATTCACTGATGGTGCTTTCTGCTTTCTCTGCAGTGACGAACATCAGTTCCACTTCATTGGTGCAGGATGCTGGCACCACCTCTAACACAAATCCTCTTCCTAACCCCTGCACCTCAGCATGGCAAGGAGGGCTACAATACTTTGTTCTCAGAGGCAGAACAATCCTTTGCCTCTTATTCCTCACACCAGCACAGCCACAGAGATGATTGTCTAAGCAGTAGAAGTCTTGAAGAAGGAGCCAAACCAGTCTTGCATAGCACAAGTGACTGGCAGGAGAACCTGGAGGCTTCCCTGGTTCTACAGATCACCTTAGGAGCTGGGGTAACACTTTCTCTTACACAACTGAATAACACTCGTTTTGCTACCAGCTTGCCTTTGCTGCTTGCCTGAATTTTCTAATCATGGTGCTTTGTATCCATCTCCTTCAGAGATAGTCTGTGGCCTCAGCCTCAGGCAATTCAGCAGAGCAGTTCTGTGTTCCTGCAAGCTGGATCCCTTTCTGACAGAAGGCACTAGTCTGCCATGACAGGACAGAAAGCTGTCTCTGCCAAGGGACCACATCATGCCCCTGTAGGCAGAGGAAAGGTGCCTCATTCATCTCCCTGCATGACACCTTCTGCCTGGTCCAACAGCAGGATGCTTTTTGCCAGTGATGAGAAACCTCACTATATAGTGGGTAAATGGGTTGGTAAGGATGATTTCCATGCCTTACAAGGTACAAGGAAATCAATGTGTGCTATAGGCAAGAGTTAAACAAAGAGACTCTTTGTTGGATGTGTAGGATGATAGGATTCAGCTCCCCTCACTGCTCTGTGCACAGCCCTGTGCCTCCTGCCAGTGCAGACATTCCTCTCCTCCAGATGAAGAAGAAGGCCTGATTGCCAAATGATGAAGGAAAAAGAAGTTTTGTGGGTTTTGTAAGCATTACTTTGAGGTCCAAGGACCACAGGGTCCTTTTTGAAAAGATGCTCTTGAAAGGGGGGGTGGCCTCTATTGGGTTTCCTACCAGTCATCCCCAGGGTCACTTGTAGTGCAGAGGATGGAACCCACTTCACTAATGGTGCTGCTTTCTGGGTGACTTGGCTTCAAAATCTTAGCAGTAACATCCCTACCAGCAGTATTTGCTGACAAAAGCTGAAGCCAAATAGCAGTTGGGGCTTCTGTGCCACAGATGATGACACCTTCTGGAAGCAGGTAAGCTTCCAGCTATGAACTTCTGAATGTTAAAAATCCCTTATAAAAATAAATCAGCTTCAGAGAAAGCCCAAGAAAAATAAATAGGCTTTGGAGAAAGCCCAAGGGCATATTTCAGAGCACGCTGGATTTTAGCCTCTATTGCCAGCTATCCATCTGTCAGACTAATGTATATCATTATGCAGCTAGGTAATGAGCCTACAACTCCTCTGCTGGTGGGATTACAATTTTGAGGGGACGGGGGGGGACAAACTTATTATGAGAGACAGGGAGGAAGGACAGCAGGGGGATTTTCTCCTGTTTCACTTAAACACAGTTTGAGTGCGTATCATTCCAGTGAAGTTATCCCTGTTAGTAAGAAATATGTCCCTTTTCCTTGCCATGGAGAAGCTGAAATCTAGTTTAAAGGACTTGGCACCTTCTCAGAGGTGAAGTTTCACTGACATAAAGTGGTGCCTCTGGATCTGGCAGTGCTGCCTCAACATAGCATGGTAACAGGCTAGCAGGCAGACCAATCAGGCCAAGGGGAAGATGCTTTTTCTAAAACATGTTTGTCTGCAATTTATGAGAGAGACAGATTATCCTGGTTTTGGCTGGGATAGAGTTGATTTTCTTTTTAGTAGCTACAATAGCATTGTGTTTTGGATTTATTATGGGATTTCGATGAGAAGAATGTTGGTAATATACTGATGCTTCTAGCTGTTGCTAAGATATCAAGGACTTTTCAACTTCCCATGCTTTGCTAGCGTGCAGGTGCACAAGAAGCCGGGAAGGACCAGAGTGAGGACAGCTGACCTCAACTGACCAAAGGGATATTCCATAACATATGACATCAAGCTCAGCATATAAAGCTGCAGGAAAAAGGAAGGAGGGATGTTCAGAGTGATGGCATTTGTCTTACCATTCCCTGGGATGGAGCTCTGCTGTCCTGGAGATGGCTGAGCACCTCAGTGGGAAGCAGTGAATGAATTCCTTTTTGCTTTGCTTGCATACCTGGCTTTTGCTTTGGCTGGAGTTAAGCCATGACATAGATACACAGCTCAGAAATTCTCCAACTCCTTTTGTTCATGCCTGGAAACTACTTAGCTGGCACTGGTGTCTTCTTAAGGTTCAACCAGCACAGATGGGGTAGAGCAGGATCAAGCTTTGGCCAAGTTCCTGCTCTTCTGCAGTTCTCCTCACCTCCCACTGCCTGAAGAGATCCCTCCATATTCCACGCACAAGGGTTAGGCTTTTCTGGGTTGTTATGGGAATTTCTCCTTTTGCAAAAGAACAGTAGCAGGAAGCACATGCATCTACCACCCTTCAGCATCCTCTAGGGTGGTTAAAAAATGAACTTTGTGGTGGTTTACAGCTTTAAAATCTATCGTGTGTTCAATTATTTCCTTGATTTTTTCTGCTTGAGTCACTGATCACCTGATTGTTTTGATTTTAATGGCTTCTGTCTTTCTTAGATTGGCATTGCCCATTGGTAGGCAGTTTACCATCTAAGTAAGCTAAATACAAGAGAGTCATTATATCTTGCAGTCATGGTTGGGAAGAGGATTTTCTTTATTTTGATCAATAGTATAAATAATTTTGAATCAGAGTTTGGCATTTTGAATGCAGAAAGGGCATCCTTTGAACTCCTCTTAGCTACTGAGAAGCAGCACTTCTTCTGTATGTCACTAAGGCATCATATTCTATAGATTATGTTAGATAGATACAGTTTGGATCTGACCTACTGTGAAACCAAAATGTCAGAATAAATTGAAGGTTTTCAAGTACGTTTCTCATGTAACTGCCTGCTTAGTTTAAAAATAATAGCTAAGTTAATATTTTAGTAATTTTACATCTCTTTTTGAGATAAGATTCTCATGTTTATAAAAGTCAACTCTAATACAGTAATGGAAAAACAATTATACAAGGGTGGTGTAGCCAAATATTAAAGAAGAAAAGTAGCATACACAGGCTAAACTTTTGGAGGAAGCCAATAATAATAGAAGCTGAAAACTGTAAGCAACTTTGACAACAGAAATCAGATCCATTAGGAGAGGCATGAAAATACTAAGACTTTCAAAATGAGAGGTTACTCAGAAAAGAGCTTGATCCCAGGGCACGTGCAGGCTGGGCTCATGGGCAGCTCATGTCTCCTGAGAGTAAGCAGTGCTCCAGTTTCAAGGTCAGGGTCTCTTTCTCTTCCACGATGGTGCTTCAAATGGAATCAAGTTTCCTCAAAGCTTTATGCTTGACAGAGCAAGATAACGTTCTAATTGTTGAAAACTTGGCTATTGGCCATAGTAAATAAAGAAAAAAGAACAGCAAAACACAAAAAAAACCCAGAGCATCTGAATTCTAGAACAGACAAAAAACCCCTTATACTCAGCCTGGTTTTAATGCTACCAAAGAGACTCAGTGTTAGCTGTGCTGCTGCCTTCAAGTATCAGCATGTATCCAGCACTGTCAAATAAATACCCACCTCAAAGAGCCCAATTCTCCTGAAGGACCACTCTGCTGGGAAGAATGTTGAAGAACCATTCCCAGGCAAAAATAAAAAGCCAAAGTGCTGCAGCTGCATTGCTTGAAAAATAGAAGCCCATACCTTAGAGTGCTGACAGCAGGAGGCAAAGACAAGGTGTAATTCTGCCATCAGCTACCTAGTGTAACAGATTACAGTGGTGATCATATTACCTAAGGCACATTTATATTATTTTCTGTTTTCCATCAGGATAAATACCTGATTTGGTTCATTTTTGAGAAAATGATGACATTTATTGGTTAATTGGGTTAGTAACTATGTGTTGCATACCAGGTGTATGCATATTGAATACTTTATCTCATTAACACTTCACACAACCTTTGAACCTAGGTTTTTTTTTTCTCATCCTTTGTCCACAACAAATCTGTGCCTAATGACTCTTCAGGCTGATGTTAGGTATCAAATACCTACACCATCATGAACAGTGACAAGCACCCACATACCCTGTATCTACACCCAGAAAGTCCCACCACCCATTTACCCTATAGAGCCTCCAAAACCAGAGACAGGTTGGTGGCACTGGGGGGTACTTCACATAAAGCAGCATCTCTGCCTTGCCAGCAGCCTGGTATCAGGAGAGCTGGGGATGCCCTCCCCAGCAGGGCAGCAGCTCACGCACACATGCACTCAAGCCCTTTTGTAATTGCTGTGCAGATTCTTTCTCACCTCACTGAGGCTTTGAGAGTGTTAACAAACAGCCCACAGCTTTTGTTATCTTTGGGCATTAAGAGAGAGAAATAATTTAACCTGGGCAGAAGAAGCCTGGGATTTTTTTTTTTTTTTTTACAATTTCAGGCTAAATAATGAGTGAATGACCCCTATACTCATTTTCCCCTTGCTTTCCTCTCAGCTCAGGTTGTCCTTTGTCCCATCTAAGTTAGAAACAGTACTTGCAAACATGCCAGAGCAAGTTCCACCACCCTTTGCTTAATCCAACCAAGCAGAGTTCAGTCCTTACGAGAATGCTTTAATTAAACTGCTTTAAACTTACACCAGAGGCACCCCTCACTCAGGCAGAGCAGGAAGGTCCTCAGTGCCAGCATTCAAGTCTCATGAGGATAAATTTGCATCCCTATATCCTTTAACCTTCCCTGCAGCCTCCCCCATGTCCCTTCCTTGAATCTTCCTGATCTTTTCCCTACTCTGTCCTTTGTGCCTGCAAGAGCAAGTCGTGGCAAGGGCAGCCTGGAGAGGACAGTTGTGACAGTGGGCTGGTTGGGATCTTCTTTTGGCATGTACCTGGGCTGAGCTATTGCTGCCTACCTGCCAGTGGCAGATTCTCAGACACCTGTGTGTGCATCTCTCCTCATCTTACCCACGTGCCAGTATTTTGAGTTATCCTTCATAGCTCTGAGACCCCTGCTTCCTCTCATATTTCTTTAAAATTACCTTATGGATGTAAAATCTATGGGTGCCTGTGTGTGAGGAGCAGGGAGGGCTATAGAGACATAGCTCTGGAAGCATAGTTCACTTAGGAAAACAGGCTAAAAATAATAAAGCTACATCATCACATTTTTTTCACAGTGCTTCAGAAGAACTGGAGTGGCACTTAGAGCTGTGAGGAATCCCTATTAAAACCAAAGGGAAGTGGGTAAGGATAGAAAATCAACCTCTGTCCTGCTTGGTCTGCCAGGCAACACTGGCCCATGGTGCTGGAGCCTCTTGCACTATCCTGCTCCATACAACCCACTTACACATAGGCTGCAGGCCTACTTACACATAGGCTCAACACATAGGTGTTGAGCAAAGTTCTTGCCTCTCAGCTCTGGGTTAGCATGCAGAGTCCTCCTTAAAACCTCTTCTGGAATTAAAGGGTTCCTCTGGCTCCTAAACAGGTTTTTAAACACAGGTCATCAGCAGGGATGACACCAGGTGTTAATCTATGTTACCCCCCAAGCAGGCTGACTAATTACCCAAGTTCACAGGCTGGTACTCTGGGACCTCTGCTTGCATTTGTGTGAAAGATAAATATGAGTGTTCAGGAAAAGGTTGTAGAGATAGCAGGACTGTTCAGACCAAAGCCTTGCTAAAGTTTAGGGTAGCTGAATACAAAATCATGTGCATATTAACCTCTAGTTCAAGCTTTTTGAAACATCGTTGCCCTAAAATGACTATTCCCATTATCACTAACTTTTAGGATTTTGTTGTTTCAGGAGCCTTTGCCAATGGAGGTGGTTGGCATGTGCAAGGAGGACTCCTGCTGCAAATAGCTGACACACTGAGGGTAAGAGAAGAAGAAAAGCAAGATACACGTAAGAAAGAGACCACAAGGAGCTGCTGAGACTACCTGTCAGTACAGCAGGCAGTGGTCCCTACACACCTGAACCAGTGCAGAACTCCATGTAGCAGTGTGTAGATAGGGGCTAAGCAGCACCTTCCTCAGCAGAGCCTGCAGAAACAGGAGAGGCTTTGGGGATGGGGACCCTGCACAGGAGAAAGTGCTTGACTGAAAATAAACCTAGAGAGCAATGGCTAATGGCCCTGTGTGCAGTTCAGAGATGGGAGTCAAGCTTTCAGTGAGTGATGAGTAGGAAAGAAAGGCCACTTGTTTGTCTGCTCCCATTTACCACTCTCTTCACACCCATGGAACTGCCCTGGCCATGCCAAAAGGGATGGAAGTGAGGCTGTGGCTGAGCCACTCCAGTACCACCCATGGCACTTGGGCTTTGGGACCTTGTTTTCCTCCTTGAAAATTTGCTATACTTAAGATAGGTAGACAATTCTAAGACATGACAGTTAATTCATTTTCTGAAGTTCTCTTTCTCTGTGGAGAAACTCAGCTGGTCCCATTCCCTAAGCAGTAAGGGATACTGCAGTACTGAGGACAGCTTACATCCCTCATTTCTATCCATCCCCTGGGGGTGTCTTTACAGCAGGTTGACTGGTGTAAAGGAATTCAACACCCTGCTGGGTGTCTGTGCTACACCAGACCTGGAGGAAAAAAAAAGGACAGATGCTCTCTGGTAAAGAGAGGAAGAAAAGGCTGACAATTCATGTGGTACAATGCTGCAAGAACTGCAATAAAAAGAGGAGTCAGACATTTTCCTTTGATGGAGCCACATTCCAATGGCTTTAGAAGCTTTAGATTCAAGAAAAAGCCACATTTATGCTGCAGGAGAAAATAGTGAGCATACACTTTTATTATCTCATTAACACCCTCTTCCAGGCTCCTCAGGATCATTTGGCTCCAAGTCTGGCAGCAGGGTACAATCATGCTCCCAGCAGAAACAGCTGGTCCAGAGAGGGGATATTTGAAATGGCCTGAGAGCTGTTGTCACCAGGTGGCATTTATCAGCTGTATGCAAAGGCAGTGCTTGAGTAAGAAGGTCTAACAAAGGATATATATACATATATATATATATATATATATATAAAAGCAAAGCACAACTGAGCAAAGAGAAGATTTGCAGCTGAAACCTCCTTTTTGGTATAGATGGAAGGGGAGGGAGTAATACACAGCTCTGCTAAACTAGTTTTTTGGCTTTAAACCAAGGTAATGAGGCATGCGGGTGTTTTGACAAGGAGCCAGAAACTGCATTTTGCCACCGATTTGACTTCTACCTTTTTTGTCTCTCTTAAGCTGACAGTAAATTCCTCACAGTCCACTGAGCATATCAAAATGGGGCTCAGGCTGGGTCTAATGCACTGTTAATTTGGGATATAACCTTTTAAAGCACTACTCGGAAAATAATTCACTTAATTAAATATTTCCAATTGTGGAAACCCCCCTCTAGGCAAATTGCACCACCTCTTCCCCCTTTGCACACACAAAATACAGAATAAAAATGGATATGCTCATTTTTTTTCCCCCTCAAACAGTATCTCCCCCACTCAGTTCTTCTCAGCTGTCCTTCCTAGGGCTACTTCCACAAGGTAATGTTAATGATTTGGTCAGTGAGGTGGGTGTTGGCCTCTTCTCCCAAGTAAATAACAATAGGACTGGAGGAAATGGCCTGAAGTTGCACCAGGGGAGGTTTAGACTAGATAGGAGGAAGAATTTTACTGAAAGAGTAGTCAGGAATCAGAACAGTCTGCCTAGGGAGGTGATAGAGTCACCATTCCTGGAGGTATTAAAAAAACCCATGTAGATGTGGCACTTCAGGACATGCAGTAGTGGGCATGGTGTTTTTTTCTGGGTTGAAAGTTGGACCCAATGATCCTGGGTCTTTCTCAACCACGACAATTCTGTGATTCTGTGCAGGTCCATGACCATACCAGGGAGCCACTCGTGACCTGCAATGGCAGAATCTGTAGGAGGACAGAAGTACACAGGAAAACACCCTCAGCTATTTTGTGCAAATCTGCCTAACACCTTAAAGGATCTTACCATGAAAGAAAACTTGGGTTTTGTACAGAGACAAACCTCCTCAAAGGAGAATATCATATCTTAAACCCTCTTGCAGAAGTAGGCCTTCTCCAGATGCAGTACCATCATAGCCAGACCAAAAAAGTCACTAGTGGGCTTCTGGAAACTTTACATGAGATGAATGCAGAGTTTCTACTGGAGAACAAAGCTTGCCAGTGATCTGTTAGCAACCACTTCTAACTAACCTGCAGTACTTGCACTGCACTAGATAGACTCCTTATATCTAAAAGGTGCCCTCCAGCAAAAAGATTGAATCAAAACATGTGTCTTTGTGCACAGTAGCTGTTTAGTGCATAACCCATACCAGGTCCCCAAGCAGTCTCCAGTAGCCATATTTTGTCCAAGGGCACATCTATGCTGGTATCTGCTGGAATCTCTCTTTTATGACAAAAAATTTTCCCCTCTCTGCACATTTTGCCTGCCTCCTGATGGGTATCACCACAAATATTTACAAATGATGGCTTGTAAGTGAAGAAGTCACAGCAAGTCATTTATCACATTTGCTTGTACTGCTCACAGACTTGTTAACTTGCTTTCTCCTGCAAACCCATCAAAGGCTGGGAGATCCTGTCTCCAGCATCTCGCATGGTGTCAGCACAGGAGGCAGGTGGTGGAAGCCCAGCTTGGGCTCAGGAGATAAAGTAAACACAGGGCTGCTCTGGGGGCTGCAGGTTTGAAGGCAGCACCAAAAGAACTTTGGGGCATCCTGAGCTGCCAAAGGATGATGTTCCTCAGCTGGCAGGAGACACCTGCCACCCGAGTTTGCTGAGAGAAAAAGAGAGAAAAAGCTGGCAGCTGCAGCACAGAAACTGTGCTTTTAACTGCTTCCCCAGAATGAAAGAAGAAAGGGATTTTTTTTTTCTCCCCTGTAATGAAAACAAAGGGGAAGTGGGGAAGCTGAATTTATGAGCTGGGTAGGTATTCTACTACCCACTTCACTTGCAACAAGAAGGGTGTTTTCTGACAGGACACCTATTTTTCTCTGCAGTATCCCTCTCAGCAGTGCCAGCTCTATCACTCTCTGGTGCTCTGACAAGGGGCTGTGTTTCTTCCAACATTATAAACTCAGATGAATCCAAGGTAATCTCCTCACCCAACCTTTTGCCTCATGCAGGCCACAGAAGAGCCTGAGTGCATCCATATCTGAATTCACTCTCCATGAAAATTACTCTGGAATAACCACTGAAAAACTGATCTCAGCACTCAGGAACAAAAAGCCCTCGGAAAGACCACATTCTGCTGTCTGAGCATAGCAGTAGTTACTCCACTACATGGGACGTTTCAGGCCTTTTGTGTGCAGCTCCTATGCCATGCTCTACCTGTGTCTGTTTCTGAGTGAGCTTTAAAATGCCAAAAGCTGTCCCCATAAGAACACTTGAGTCATTTGGCAGATCATGTGAAGCCAGTTGGTGGCTCTCAGTGGAGATATCAACATCACAGGATGCTCCCAAGTGTCCATCCCGCAGCCTTAATGGGTGGAGGATGACACTGACGACGACGACACCACCACCCTTTTGAAGAAGACCCTCATTACAGAGGTTTATGTAAGATTTGGGTAGATGGGGGTCTCTGGCCCTGTCAGGGTGCTGCCTTTCACTAGCTATTTCATTAGCTATTTCACTAGCTATTTCACTAGCTTCACCTGGAGCTATTTTCAGGATTCAGTGGGGAAACAAACCTTCCAGTGGGCTCACTGCTAAATTGCTCTTTGTTGCCTTAACTACAATGGCTAACAGCTGAAATGGACTTCAGGGTGTTACCTATAGAGTTTTGTAATGGTTCCCTGATTTTTCTCTCTATTTACAAGCTATTTTAAGGTGTTCCTCCTTTCCTGGACTGCCCAGGAGGAGTTGTGTTGTGCACTTTCATCAGCTGATTCTGGGAAATGTCAGTTACACAGTTCTCCTGTTAGTAAAATGTTTCTTGAACGATTTAAAAATAACACAGTATGAAACATTTCCATCTTCTCTCTTCTGGAGAAGAACTGATGGGGAGTTAACTCTTTTTTGCTTCACTGGACCAACAAGTCATAGGTGCTCTGGGTCTGTCATTTAGGTGCTCTGGGTCTGGAACCAGCTCCTGAGGCTGGCAGAGGCAAGGTGATGAGGGCGCCTGGTCAGAACTGGAGAAAAAGAAGGTCCTTGCCCTTGTCAGAGTCACCAGCAGTGGTGGCACAGGTGGCAGCTGTGTCAGTGCAGGACACAGCAGCATGGGGCACCCAAATGCTGAACTGCCTCTCTGCTGCTTTTACAGCTTGCTCAGAGGGCTTCCCAGCCAGTGCCCAGGAGGACTGATGCTGAATCTGGTACAGCTTCTCCCTGGGAACCGCTCCAACACACTAACCCTAGAGTCTGAACCTGAGCTGGGAACTACATCTCCCAGACATCCACATCAGTCCTATAGTACCATCCCACTTTTAACTCTTACTGGAATATCTCATCATTGGCTGCTTGGTCTGTGCCTTATGTTCTCTGCTGTCTCTGTCCTCAGCTGTTCTGTTTGTTGTTACCCTCTCCTCACATTTTGTTTTGACCTTCCTGCATATTTTTCCTTTCATTTTTGGTCCTCCCTTGGCTTGTTCCTTTTTGCTTCTCCATCTCTAACGTTTCCTGCTGGGGCACCTTCTCCTACACGTCCCATCTGAAGGCAGCTCAAAAGACTGTTGCAGTCTCTGCTGTGATAAACCTGTATCCATGTATGCTGGAAGTGGACAGAAAGCAGAGGGAAAAAAAGATCCTTTTGTCACGCGAGCAGTAGAATCATACACTCATCAGACACAGCTTCCTCTGTCCTTTTGCACTTGCCACACACTTTTTCTCTGTTCTGTGTCCCCCTTGGGACTACTAGGTTGGGAAATATTGTTTTGGTCACAAAATTCAGCTTCCCCTTTCATATGACAGTCAAGTTTTCCCCCATGCCTGTGGACAGCCTAGGAGCATTTAAACAGCAATCTGGACTGCTTGTGTAAGCCTCTCCAACAGGCCCACACGGTCACTCAGATTATTTTCCCTGGGGGCTTTCCATGGACACTTGTCTCCTCCAAACTTCCCCTGCTGAGTGTAGCCCCTTACAGCTTTGCATCCCCCCCAGGTTTTCTAGTTGCCCACATCATCCAGAGCTGGGGCAACAGCAGAAATCAGTGAGAGTTCACTGGTACATGGTGGTAGTGGAGAAACAGTGATGCAGTTAACTACAAGATGATTTGTCCTGGTTCTGGCTGAGCTCTAATGCTGCTGCCTTTACTCTGTGCCACAGCAAGGGCTACACAGGAGAGTGTTTGTTTTGGACCCTGCCCCATTGAAACACATAGAAATATCCCCACCAGCCTCATGAGTCTGGACTTATGGGATGCCTCTTTGCAGACAGATACCTAGAGCTACATCGAAGCTTCAAACTGCTTCCAGAATGGTGCTATCTCATTTTCTTTTCTTTCTTTTCTCAAGGGTGAGTATTACTTGTGGTAGGTCACCCTTGCTTTCTCTGACTGTCCGTAACTGCTCCAAGACACTGATGAGATGATTATGAAGCACAAGGGGTCTGTGGTATTTTGATTCACTCTGAACTTTGGCACTAGAGCTGAGGTTTTGAATCCACTCTCCAGCAAATCCACTAGATATTGGTTTCTGTTTATTCAGCAGTGATGTTGTATCAGACATTCTGGAGCATTAATGGAGACTAAAGTTTATTAAAAGAAGTCTGGATAGCAGAGCCAAGTTTAGCTGCAGCCAAGTTACTGGGTAAGACAGCAAGTTGAGTAGCAAAGCAGAAGGACAACTCTTGCCTTTGTGCTGATGTCTGCCCTGAGAGCCTTCATCTGCTCCAGCTGCAAATGCTGCCATGTGCAAGGATCCATCCTGAAGAGGAATTATCTGCACCCATAGCAACCCAGAGTTTCACCCTTAGGTCAGGTGAAGGGCACCTGTGTGCTTTATTCATCCCCACTTGAAAATAAACCTGTCCAAGATGAATTTGCCACCAAATAAAGGTCCTACATACATGACACGAAACATTAGGAAGTTTTGTAAGAAAACATTTTCCAAGGGAAAATACCAAGTTGTCAATATTGACTGAGTTGTCAGTATCTCTTAGAAACAACATTTTTCCATGTTTTTTATTGAACAACAGGAGGAAGGTTTTGAAAGCTGCTTGGCAAGCAGCATTGCATCAGTACAACACGTGGATTTTTCTGTAAGTTTCCTTGCTCCTCAAGAACCCACCAATTCCTCAAGAACCCACCAATATTTGCAACACTGCCTCAGCCCTTCCCTGGAAGAGATGCTCTAGCTGGAAACGTGGGGCTTTTGCATTCCCTGATAAAGTGTTTCCTGGGAGATATGTACTCGGGAAGCCCTTGACAACTGCTGACTAGTACTGTCATGGTCCCTGTCATCTCCACCACTCTTCACAGCTGAGTAACTGCACTCAGTCCTCTCCACAGTCACAGCAGAGATCGTGTCACTGCGAAGGAGCAGCTGCCCCATGTCCGTGTGCATTTCACCAAAAAGAGGGGTGGGGTGGGATGTAGCTAAGTCTGGAGTATGCATTCATTGCCTGAGGTTTCTGTTTCCTGAGCAATTCTGAAAAGTATTTTCATTGAAGCTCTGGAACAAAAACCAAGAATGAAGATGTCGTGCAAACAGTGAACTCCAAGTTTCGAGCAGCCCTTTGCACATGCACCTTCCCTGCCAGGCTTGATGCCCCCTGCACAGCCAGGCTAAAGGCTGCCACTTCTGTGGGAGGTATAAAGAGGTAAAACTGAAATATTTTTAATGGCTTTTTGCAATGTACCTGAAACAAAGTTACCAGGACCGGCTGCAAGCCAGGGCTTTCTACAGGCACAGCCTCCAGCGAGTTACTCAGCTCTAGCGAACTGCAGGATGCTTGGAAGTGCTTCCTACCTGTTCGAAATCACGGGAGCACGCCGTGCTCTGGTGGCCTTTCCGAGGAGCCGGGAGGGGCCCGGTGGCTGCTGCAGGGCCAGGGCTCAGAGCCTGGGCCAGGGGCTCTTTTCTCAGGGCTTTGCTGCACAGCCTCAGCCAAAGCACAGGTTCTCGGGCGGTGTATTAGCAATACACAAGCTGCCACCACACACAGGGAAGTCAGATGAAATTCAGTGGTTATCCAGTACAAGCAGTAAGTCCCGGAGCAGCATAAAATATTACTTTTTCCCCCCCTTTATTGGCACTCACAGGAACAGTTAATGTTTCGTTTGGATGGAGCTAACGACTCGGCTGTTGTTCATCATTTATCATCTCTAGATGATTGTGGTTGCACGTTATTTGGCTGATTTCTCTTTTTTGCCTGTTTCACAGATGGCAGTGTCTGTGAAGCATGACACCCTTGCAGGCATTTGACTGGTGCTAGGCGGGAAGCTCAAGGACCTTTGGGGATGAAACAACCCTCAATATTAATTGACCTCTAATGTTCATGGGCTGATGTGCCATGATTTGCATGATCCTCTCTGATACAAACTGTCTCTGCCTGGGTCTTTGGTTGAAGACTGCATTGCTTCCAAGAGGAACCTTTTGTGGAGATGGGCCAGCACCCACCAGAGTGTAATTTCATTGTGGTGCTGCTTAATGATCAGCTTCAGTCCCAGTTCAGCCTCTTCTTGGGTGGGACTCAAGTGCATTTAAGCTGTAGCTTGATTAAGGCAGAATGGAATAAGCCCATTGCTCTAATTTTATGTGAAAAGAAACAGGCAGAACTGCACTTCTCCAGCTGATGTCCTGTTTTTTTCCAGGGTGGATGGCTAACAGAGCTGAGCAGCTCCTGCAGCTGTGGAGGGAGGGTGTTTCCAGCCCCCAGACACACTGAATCAATGTGCTGTTCTCCTCTGCTGCCTTATTAGCAGTTAAAACCTAGGAAAACACAATGTCTTCCCCAAACATCTGCCTCATTTGCCTTCCTCTGAGCATAGCAGCAGTCCCAGTGGCAGACAAGCCCACATTACGGCAGCCTGGGGGGAGTGGAGGTCAAATTCTTCTGGCATAACGAGCTGCAACCCTGTGATCTTTAATAGGATTATACTGGGGGAAAAAGGACAGATCTCAGCCTTGTGATTGCAGATGAACTTATGATTCATGGACACCAGCATGCTATCTGGGGACATCCTGGACACTGCCTCCTTCCCCCGTTAAGAGCTCTTTGTGCAGAGACATGGGGTTTGTTCAGCTGCTCCTGAGCTCAGACCCTGACGCCATGCAGCCAGCACCATCCAGCTGCCGGAGGATCGGCTGGGAGTGGGATGGAGCAGCCCCATTGAGCAACAGAAATGACCAAGCATGTTTTCCTGGGGTTTGTGCCTTGGGCTTGACTGTCTTAGAACTGAATTGTAGCACAGTTTAGTCTTATCTCCTCCTATGCCTATAAAATTCAGCTTCTTTTTGCCTTACAGCTCTCCCCTAGAAGAGTACTTTGATGACAACATGCAGGTTGGCATGTGCTGCAGCACTGGTGGCCCTCAGAGACAAACTTGGGAAAGATGCCTCATAATTCTTGCAAGCAGCCCTTTTCCTTTTCCTTTTCCTTTTCCTTTTCCTTTTCCTTTTCCTTTTCCTTTTCCTTTTCCTTTTCCTTTTCCTTTTCCTTTTCCTTTTCCAACTTAAGGAGCCTTGCTATTTTTGAGGCTCCCTTAGTCAAATTTTGTTGAAGTTGGCTAACAGATTCAACATAAGGGTGAAAAAATAGGCAGTCCTCAAGATCACAGGAACATTCCTTCCAGAAGAAACAGGTCTAAAACATTCCTGAAACTAGGCGAAGGAGTGTGATGTGTTAGGATGAGGGGCATATTTGTGGGACAGAGCCAGAGCATGTGCAGAAGCACATGCCTGTCTCCCAGGTGCATCCTTCTGAGCTGCACTCACAGCCAAATAGCCCATTCCCCCCCTTAGTTGAGAGGTCTCTCCTCCATGGATGACAGGCCTGTACTGAAGGGTAAAGACCAAGGCAATGCTGAATCATGCATTTGCCACCTCCCACTGTCACTAATGTGCCGTACGCCACTTAGGAACGAGGGTTCAGGGTTTCTAGAAATAGAGTAAAATAAATATCATGTCATCTGCCTGGAGATTCAGCAGCCCACGTGTTCTCCCACACACACTGCTGAGAAGGTACCACTCCAGTGCTTTGGGCAGTCCTCTGGATGGTCCTTTGGTAGCAGATTAGATTCAAGCTGTGACTCCTGAGCAAGAGTGTGCTTCAGAGACAAACAAACACTCACGTTAGCAGCATTTCCCAGGTGCAGTGGTCACCTCTACACCAGGGTGAAGCTTGCATGAGTTCAGGACAGAGGAGTGCTACTAAGAGCAATATTGTCAGTACAGTCTTCATTTTTCTTTCACAGGAATAGGATGATCTTATTGTAACTAAGCCTGATTACAAACCCCTGTCTTCTCCGCTGCAAAATACAAAAGCTGGCAAATAAATTTCCTAACATCCTAGCAGGGAGAAGAGTTTCTCCAGAAGTGTCTATTTATATCATCTCTGCAGTGCTCAAATACCATGGAAATCAGTGAAGAATAATACCTTGGTGAGCCTGTTGCATTGCAGCTTTATGTATCATTCACTGTTTGTTACCAGGATGAAACCTCTTTCAGGGTTCCCTGCCCCCAGGCTTGACTCAGGGAGTAGCTACATTTTGGGATTGCATTGCATTTTCCACAAAAATTTCACCATATTTTTTCTAGCCATTTTTCTTTTTGCTGAGCCCACAGGTCCTCCCTGTCCAGTATTCTCCAGAAGCAGCCAGGTAATGTTTATTCCTCCATCTGGATGCTGCATGGGGATATTTCTGAATATAGATTGCAGAGTATTTAACACAGCACACCTCAATACCACCCTTCAATTCTCTTGTGCTCTCCACTCATACTTTGCTGCAGGTTGTCCTTTATTAGCAGCACTTTGCTAAGTCTTTGTCAGAGCAAAGGCAATTTGAATGATTTTCAAGGAATTGGTCTTAACTGTTTGGCTGAGCCCCAAATATATATTCCACCTTATCACATGTCATACTAAGCTTGCAATTCTAGCTGGTTCCTTCATTTAAAATTCATTTTGCTGGAGCATATGTACATTTGTTAGACTGCTTATCTGAAGAAACTGCCTTTTAGGCAAATGTCTGTTGCTAAGTAGTCTGAAGACCAAAGTCCAAAAGGGTTTAGTTCATATCCAGTCCCTAAGAGATTTCATCTCTGTCTGCAAACTTCATGCTTTCTTCTGATGGATCAGAGGCTTGTTGGAGACTCCTGTCTTCTCCTCATTTTATGTGACTGATTGTGACTGCAAGCTCCAAACTCCTATCCTCCCCTTGCCAAAGTCCAGCAGGAATATCTGATTTCTCCCCTGCCCTGGTGATTGCTGTGGAGCTTACTGCAGCTCAAGTCAGGCATATGGGCAGTGTTCAGAGGACCTACCTTAGGGTATGAAGACTACAGCTTTACATGGATGGCTTACTAATATATTTATCTGATGCCAGAGAGGTCACATATCCTTTTCTTTAAGTACTTGAGATATAAGGAAAAAGCTTTGTACTGTCTGTAAATATGTACAGAGTATGAATTATTCATAGAATCATAGAATCCTAGGGGGTTGGAAGGGACCTCGAAAGATCATCTAGTCCAACCCCCCCTGCCAGAGCAGGGCCACCTAGAGTACATCACATAGGAACGTGTCCAGGCGGGTTTTGAATGTCTCCAGTGAAGGAGACTCCACAACCCCCCTGGGCAGCCTGTTCCAGGGCTCTGTCACCCTTACAGTAAAAAAATTTTTTCGAATATTCAACTTGAACCTCCTATGCTCCAATTTACACCCATTACCCCTTGTCCTATCACTGGTCACCACTGAGAAAAGCCTAACTCCATCTCCCTGACACTCACCCCTTACATATTTGAAAACATTGATGAGGTCACCCCTCAGTCTCCTTTTCTCCAAACTAAAGAGACCCAGCTCCCTCAGCCTTTCCTCATAAGGGAGATGTTCCACTCCCTTAATCATCTTAGTAGCTCTGCGCTGGACTCTTTCAAGCACTTCCCTGTCCTTCTTGAACTGAGGGGCCCAGAACTGGACACAATACTCCAGGTGCGGCCTCACCAATGCAGAATAGAGGGGGAGGAGAACCTCTCTTGACCTGCTAACCACACCCTTTCTAATGCACCCCAGGATGCCATTGGCCTTCTTGGCCACAAGGGCACATTGCTGGCTCATGGTCATCCTCTTGTCTACCAGGACCCCCAGGTCTCTTTCACCTACACTGCTCTCCAGCAGGTCAGCCCCCAACCTATACTGGGACATTGTGTTGTTCTTCCCCAGATGCAAAACTCTACACTTCCCCTTGTTGAATTTCATCATGTTTCTCCCTGCCCAACTATTATTCAGCATTGCTGAAGATAGCTGTGTACAGGGAGCAACCCAGTTCAAAAAGCTCTCCAGGTGTAAGGAACTGTGAAAGAAATACCAGCACAGAGAGTGTAACAGTCCAGTTATTTAGACACATGACAGGTCCCAGCCCCAGGTTTGGTGGTTCCCTGGCTGTGGGTTACATGTGTGTTGAACTGGCAGTTGTGAGGAGAGAGGGATGTGCTTCCCTTGCACTTCCCAAGTGACACCACCATGTTAGATCCCCTTTAACTTAATCCATGTGCCAATATACACATTTACAGATGTTCTTGAAGCAGGTAGCTTTGTGCCCAGCAAGCTCATGGTCTGTCAGCCATGCAGATGTCCCAGTTGGGAAGTGATAGAAAGCCTCAGAGGATTGCAGAAGGGAAGGCATTTGGTTGGTAGAGAAAAGCTTATCACAAAATACTCAGAACCTGAACACAGTAGGTGTGAGCAATTAGCCACAAAAGGAATCTACCACTATGCAAACAGCAGTTCAGATGTTCAGAACCAATCATGGAAGATTACCTCTCAGTTACCCCAAGTCCTATGTCTCTTCTTCCCCTAGAGCAGTTTGGTGGCTTCTGTTTGAATAAGCAACTTTGTAGGTAAAGACCAACCTGCTTCAATGAGGGGTTAATAGGATGGCTTTGCTCTCTGCACCCCTGGTATGGGTCATACCTGCCCCAAGGAACAAGCCACATTCAGCACTGCTGGGAAGTGTCCTTCAGCATATGCAGAATGCATCCCCTCTCAGTATTTACAATGAAACAATAAAAATGCAGATCAATTCTCACAAAATAAAAATGCAGAAGAAAGCTTTCATGCATAGGCTTCTTCCAAGGCCAGATCATTTGAGCTGTTAACCTTCTAACTTGTGGATACTGTACACATTTAAAGTTCTGTCTGGCTAAGCACCCTTTCAGTAGCTGGAAGTTAGGGGAGAGATAAGAACAGACTAAACAGAATGCAATGAATGACTGCAAAGAAGATCTAAGAGGACAGCTAAAAGCAAAGTAGTTTTATTTTTCAATTAAAACACAACATTTTTATTGCAAATTTATTTAAGTGTTGATTAAATATATTATTTCTCAAAAGAAAGCAAATTGCTCTCTCATGTTGGCATTTTGTCTTTTTTTTGTTTGTTTTTGTTTTTGTTACCTAACAGTGAATAAAAGAATGATTTCCAAGATCAATGCTGAAGGAGTTAATGCTTGCAGCACAGCTAAGTGATGACACGGAAGACCTGAGAGAGTTTAAATACTATGAAGAACAAGGAGGCAATTAGCAGAATGGACCAGGATAGAATTAGCATTCAAGGGTAAAGACAAGAAAGGAAAATGTGGAGCATCAGGAAGGACTACTTGGCAATGAGATATGTGAAATTATCTCCCAAGAGTGAAGTGGCAGAAATTCCACTGCTTGGTACATTTAAAATTAAGTTGGACAAAGGGATAGTGAGTGAATCCAAGGTAACAGTTCTATTTCAGCAGGAAGAGAGGCTCAGGTTACTTTCATCTTCAACTCTTCGGAGCTGGCTTTTAGCATGATCATTTCTTATCAGGAAACTAAAAGTGGTTGCCCAATAACTGGTAACAGAGAGCTATGCCTGCACCTACTACTAGCTCTGGCAATTTTAAGACATTTTGCCAGACAGATCTGTGAAGAACAGGGTGAAACACAAGAGCTGAGACTGCTTTTCAACTCTGGTAAATCAAGAAAAATACAACACAAAACAAAATTCCAAAACACACAGTGTGTGGGAGAGAAATTCAGAAGCAGATGGAAAAGAAAACAATAGGATTTATTATATACCTAGAGTGTGATCTAATCAGTTTACTACATAATAGACTAGAACTTACACCTCTGGGCTATTGATGATACTACCCTAGTGTGCCATGTAAGAGATGTGTCATCAGTACTCTCTGGTCTCAGACTAAATTAGGCCTTTTGCACAGGAGATGTTGTAAAGGAGTCTCTCTCTTGTGGCAATGGGACACCAGGGCTGGACTGAGATGGGTTCCACCGATTTCCTGCCAGACCTGAAATTGGCTCCTCCACCTTCCTCAGGGGTAACCCTGATAAAGTGGCAGTGGATGGGACTGTTTGCCAAGTGTACTGCTTCCTACATCCCGTGCTCAAATCATTGTGAAGACAAAACTCTCCCAAATGAAACTAAGTATTAGAGTCATGCACAAAAGCAGGGACCTCGGTGAATCACAGCCTACCATGATGAGAATTTAATATGAAAATTTAAACTCCCAGAGGTTAAACCATGGTAGTGGGCCAAGAAATGACTGAGGGCAGCTCTGTACAGCATCTGATTTAAGAAACTTTGTGGATCTTGCTCTGTACCTGTTTGCAGGTTTGGTGGAGGGGCTCTAGGACCTCTGATCCAACATTGCAAGAGAGAGCACTGACACTTAGGAAAAAAGGAAATTGTTGTGGAAAAAGCCTGCACAGAGGCAGGTGGGTAGCTTTGAACTGGATTCTATGTAATAAAACCAACCTACTCATTTACTGCACTTCCTTCAACAATAGCTGGGAACTACAAGGCCCAGCTGTGCAGCACAACACATCATTGTACAGCCAAGTGGATATCTATAGATCTGGCTTTAGCAAACGAAGCAACCCATTAACTGCCCAGTGTCTGTTATCACAGCAGAGAGGAGCATTGCTTAGATACTAGTCTGGGTCATGAGGTCTTGGCCAGAGTCATCTCAAAGCTATAGGATAATTTCAATCCATAGCAGCTCCCAGAGACCAGCCAGGCTGACAGCAGGACTGGCTGTACAGGGAAGGGGCTGGCCAGATTGAAATCAGGGCTAATATATTTAATGCTTGGCAAATGTGACTATTAACAGTGATTGTGACCACTTTTTCCACACTTTCAAGCCTCAGGCTCAGGCTGCAGTCTGGTTAATGCTTGGAAAGGAGAAGTAGTCACACAGGCACTTACCTCTGTCTTTCTCTGAGAAGTCACAAGATAATAACAGGAAAAATGGGATAAAACAGAAACATTTCTCAGCTACAAGCCCTGTAACAGCCAAGCTGTTAAACTGTGGGATGGTTTTCAGGCAGAAAGGACATAGCTCAATCTCATACTTCCTTCAAAACTAGGCTACTGAGAGCATTGAAGAGTACACTGTAGGCAACAATCTTGCAGAAACTCCAGAGGGCAAGCAAACAGAAACTCAAAAATTAGTCATACCCTCCACCCCACATTTCGGTTTTCTAAAGCTTAAAAAAAGACACACAGAGGGAAATTTGGCTTTCCTGGTAGAGTCAATTTTGTCTTTACAATACCTGTGCCTGTCATCCTGGAAGACCCTCTGGAAGTAGCTGGTACTATATTCTCCATTGGGCTTTCATGGCTGAAATATTAGAAATACATATTTTTCACATATATTGACATTCTTATTACCTCTGTCATTAATCTCATTACATCTGCTGGCCAAGCCATTGCTTTCTTAAGGTGCTGGCTGTACCCAATTAGGGAGTAAGCTGTGTATATCAAATTGCACAGGTTGGAATTCCCTTCCTTCTCTCAGGAAAGATGATTTTAAACAAAAGTTTCTATTAAGTGAGGTTGGAAAGAAATTCATCCTGGCTTTTATTTTGATGATCTTTGGAATGTCACCTTTCCATTTAGATCCTCTTGTGATAATCTGGGGCTTCCCACTGACACACAAAGGTTTTGGCAGCTCTTTTCATAATACCTGTCCCTTCAGGCAGCACTCTAATTCAGGGAGCTTGAGTGTCTATAGAAAGAAATGCAGTGCTTATTAAAAAGAACACATAAACTTCATCCACTCTGAGCCTCATACATTATCCCTGGGTGAAAAGGATTTCCAGTTCCTCTTTATGGAAGTGGTGCCTCATGAATACAGAAAACCCAATGGATCAGTCTGTTAGTCATGCCATGTCCCCCAGCCTTCCTCTAGGATAATAGCAAACCTCAATTAGAAGCAAAAAGAATTAGTAAAATATCAGCATAAGTGATCAGACATCAGATAACTCTGTGAGACTTCATTACCCAGAACAAAGAATTCATTTTTCTCTAGAGGGGTGTATCCATTATGCTTACATGGTCAGTCCTATCTGAAATGCCCTCTCTGAACCTTTATAACCATGTATTTAAAACCCTCTCAAAAGCAATTTTCTTCCTGTCTGTCCCTTCTGCAATGAGAAAACAACAGGCACTGGGTTTGGGATTTGATTTTTTTAAAACTCACACCCTCAGTGACAGTAACAAATCTCTTTCTTCATCCTATCTTAATGTGCCTCTCCATCATCATCATTTCCTGCTATGACTTTTGGAAAATGCAACAAAATAAATCTGCAGGGATGAGTGGTCACCCCAAAGAGTTCAGCAAGAGGCACACACACATCATTCCTACAAGCAATGGTGTGACCATAGTGGATTGCCCCTGTTTCTTTTCACATCCTCACCTGAGAGTGATTGTTTTGCCCACTGCTACTGTGTGCAATTAATCTGTCGGTGTCTGCTCTCAGCAGCATTTTGAAGAGCTCTGCATTTGCAGGGTCCTTCACCAGGCAGAAACTGATGTAGCTCAGTTGCAATGTGATGGTTTGGCCTAATGCAAATGAAAAAATAAGCATAGATGCATGATGAATAGGAAGATCAAGCTGAATTGCCATGTTATCCTTGTCTAATACTGACACAAAGGCACAGTCACCAACTAACAAAGGACAGACAACCAAGAGCAGAGTTGCTGATTAAACAAATAAAACAGCTCTGATGAGCAGAGAAATGCTGAGTGCTTCCATCAGCAATTCATTTAGGCAAGCTCTCAAGGCATGAGTAAACAGGTGCCAGATGCCCCCAGAGCAGTGCAACCATACCAAGAAAAAATCATGTAATGGATGGATATCTAAAGTGTAAAAGAAAAAAATCAATTTCCTTGCACCACTTTAATAAAGGAAGTATATCTGACACAAAAACTGGCCAGCAACACCAGGAGTGCTGTGCTTCTCTCTCCTTTCTGCCCATTTCAGCTCATCAGCAAGATCTTCATGGAGGTCAATTTTAATAATGTCATTCTGGCTAGAGAACACACAGTTTCCAAATTAGATTAATTACTTCAGAAAAATTAAGGCTAGCACCCTTGTCCACTCACAGATCTGTCATTCTGTGGGAGAACCTTAAATCAGGTGCAAGGCTTGATGACAAGTTTTTGATAAAAATTAATTAGACTTCACCCTCAACAAGAAAAGCAGTGCTCTTTGCAAGAAAGAAGAACAGAGCACTTTCTGCCATTCCTGTAAAAATTAACACGTGGGGTGAAGCTGCCCCACAGCCAAGCAGCTGTAGCCTGCTGCTCTCACCTGGTGTCCCACCCCTCTTGGGTTGCTTCATCTCAGGCTGTGCTGGTGCAGCTCCAGCTCATCTCTGATGCTTCCAGGTTGGCCTTGTGCGTGAAGGGAATATTATAGGTTTTGGTCTTGCACTTCTCCCTGCATTTTGTGGTGTAAATTATGTCAACATGTTACCACCTCTCCCTGTCTAGCCATGCCAGTTTAATTCTTTCCAAAAAGATTTATTGCCCAAGGCTTTTCTTTTCTCATAGTGCTAACATGCCATAAACACCCCTTTCTCAGAAAGGACCAGTGGTATTTGATCCAACTTCATGCCCACTGTTGCCATCCTGCTCTTCATGGCAGTGCCTCTCTAAGAGAGCTGGCCTGAATATTCAGCCCAACAAGTTATTCTTGGGGGGACTTGAAAGGATTTTTGTAGAATCCTAGATGTAAAACCTACAGGTATGTGTGGTTTCCTCATTGTCTCATCCACAAGTGGCATAGCTGCTTCAGGTACTGGTGACAAAAAAGCAATCTCAGGTGGCAAACCCAGAATTTCACAGAGGGAAATAAATCATCTGTCTCTGACCTCAGGTCTCAGGAGAGACCAGCTGTGAAATGGCACCTTCAGCATACATCAGCATGGAAAACATTAGGCCAGCTTTCCAAACTGGCTGTCACCTTGAAGCAAGGCAAAGAAAAGGCTCTCACCCCCCAAACTAACAGACACACAGATTAAAGGTATCAATACCCAGCATGGCAAAACAGCCTGGTTTTCTTACTCATTGATATTTGCTATATTGCAAAGCATGACAACAAGGATGAAAGACCTTTTTCTCCCCTTGTACCTGCACCAAAACCATTTTAATAGGCTTAAATCTTTCCATTAGGTGAAACAAACACATGCTCACAGAAGTCCCATTTACAGCCCAATTTGAGGGAGCAGGTGTGCTTATTATTTTGTTTTACACTTTGCATTATGCTTACATCGTGTTTCAGTTAGCCTTATAAAACCTAATGACTTCAACTATAAGGTATTAAATATAGTATTTACTTTAAATTGCTGACAAAATGCACATAAATTATTTACAAATCCTAATACAACTGCATGTCCAAACTCATGCAAAGTGACTTTCTCCACTAGCAGAATGATATGAGTATCCTCAAACACAAGGAGAACATTTTTTCCAATCTCTGCCTTGCAATATATGCACCTTATACAATATGTAACCCATTCCTGTGTATAACACATGCATCATGCTATGACAGAGCTAATACAGGTTAGGTAACAGAGGGTGCACACATCCAAAAATTGCACAAGGACTAATTGATGGATTTCTGTGTTGCCAAAATTCCCTCTCCTAGCTTGTGTCTCATGGACAGTGAAGAAGGGATCTAATGGCAAAAAAAACCCCAAACAAAACCAAAAAACACACCAAAAAAAGACTACCTAACTGTGTAATCAAGAAGGTGATGTGTTGGTCCAAGCACAACATGTCAAATCCTGTCCTATCAGTTATTCAGCCTGGACTAACACCATGTGGCTGAAGGATTAAGTTTTTCATCTCGAAATGTTTGCTGATCAGCATTGAGCTCACGCTAGGTTGGGGTTTGGGCTATGGGTGCTCAGCTGGTCCAGAGAGAAGGCAAAGCTTTAACAACTGCAGTAGGAAGCGTTTGGTGTCCCCTGCCAGCACGTGCAGCATTTGCTTTCGGGAGGGTGTTTCCTCAAGAAGCATGGTTAGTTACTGGTTTGGTAGGAGACCATAATTTTTCGAAGTTATGCAAAGGAAAGAGGGGAAATAATTAACAAGCTCAGTCTATCAATGTAGAACTGCCTGGGGCAGGTGAGGGCTTGTTCATCCTTCCACAGCACAGCTGGGAGCTTCTCAAAGAGAAAAATCACAAGAAAGGTTTGTTCTGAAAGCGAAGGTTGCTGTGAGACTCAACACCCATCCTCTTATACGCAGCTTTGTTAAAGCTTAAGTACAACCCATCAAATAAAAAGGGGAAAGTATGTTACAGCACTACATTAAGGCAATATTGGACACATTTCAGAAGCGCTAAAGGGTCATGGCAGCGAAGCAGGAATCCACCTGCCCTGCACCTGTGGGAAGGTGAAGAGGAGGATTCTGCTCTGCTTATCTCCCTCCACTGACTGCAGCAGGATCCTGCAGAACTCCAGATCACTGCTTGCTGCAGCAATCTAGTGGCTTGTGCTCAGCTCTACCCCTCTCCAGGTCACCTGGCTCCTGCTAACTCAAAAAAGGTGGTTTTCATCTGCAGTGTCTGGGAGGAGATGGGATGACGAGCTGTCTCATGCAACCAGCAGAAAGCAGCAGAGCCTGCAGTATCCAACACAGCCATAGGCTTTCCTCCAAAGGTTTGGGTTTTGAGGGCCTTCTGTAGCTGTCCCTTCCCTGGTGAGGGTGAGCAGGTTTGTCTGTTCTTCATCAGTTGCTGATGTGTGTTTATCCTGCTGCACACAGAAACACTGTGGGCAAACTCATCTCTCACCCAGTGTGGGACGTGGTAAGCTGGGAAGTTCGTTTTCCAGGGACTTTATCTAGTACAGAAGAGAGTTTGTGTGCTGTAGCTTAGGCAGTTAATTAAGAACACAGAACAGTTTTCCTGGGGCAATGTGCCTGTTGGATAAAGACCTTCTTTAGAGAGGGTGGTTGGTATTATTTATGGCTTGATCTGATCTAGCAGCTTGCTGCCAAGAAAAGAAATGTCCCATTTCTCCCTCTGTGTTGACAACAGCCCTGGCAGCCCTCTGAGCTGGCTCTGCTCCCTAATTCCAGGGGAGCAGAAACTGGGAGCAGGTTAGATCAGATCAGCTGTAAGGTGCAAATTCCCCTTGAGTTCTTAACAGAGCTGAGATGAAATCTGCTTGAAACATCTTGATCTGGCATTCCAGCACACACAAATAAAAGCAGGAGCTGATTATAGCCTTATTTTCCTGCAGGACACCTGCCTCCTTCACTAGGCAGGATGGGCTGTCCAATACTCTGATCCATTCCCTGAACAACATCCAGCATGTCAGGCAAGAACCATATATGCCAGAGACATAATTAAGTAATGAAACAGCATTGTAAAAAGAAGGCTGAAAATGATAAAGTTAAGGAGGAAAGCACAGCTTTATTTCTGTAAATGCCTCAGTTCTAAGTGTTTCCATCAGGAAGTATGTCCTTTTATATGTAGCTTAAGACTTCCTATTTTTCTTTTTTTTTTTTTTTTTTTTTTTTTTTTTTTTTTTTTAATGATCAAGAACCTGTATCCCACAGAATGATGTCTCAAACTGAAGTAATGCCCAGTTTTGCACAAAGTTATCTGAGAGTGCATCACTATGGCCCCCTCTGTTGAAAGAAACAGTCAGATCTTTTAGCTAATTGCTTTCATGCTGCTTGGACCATTTAGCTGGCATTTCATGCAGCTCTGGTTAATGGGCCAGAAAGGCTTCATGTTTGTCATTTCAGCATTTCTGGACAAGTCTTGAGAATTAAAACTTTGAATTCATGCACCTGTAGTGAGCAGCAGCATTTTAGAAGTACTTTTGAGGACCAGGCTTCAGTTTCTGTAAGTGCTGAATTAACCCATTTCCATGACCTAGAAACGATTTATTTTTCTGCATACACAGCATTGCTGAGCATCGGGGTTTATTGTGTCTCTCTGAATAACTTGTATTTTTCTTAAGTCTCTTGCCTGTGATGAATGTGAAAATCTTACATGCCATCAAAAGGGAAAAAGTTTTGATTGTTCTGGTCAGAAAAAAAACCTCTCAGGCTGGGTGCAGTCTGTAGATAGCAGAAGGCAAACCTGATGAGGGCTGCTCTCTTCAGCCACTTGGCCTTGGTACAAAACAACGAAGTGTTTTCAACACCTCTGCTTGCAATCCAGGATTGTACAGGCAGGAACTTGGGTGATGACAGGAAGTACAGATTGGTGCAGGCACGTGATGGCATGAGAGCATCAGGCAGAAGGTGGGTGTTCAGGGGGAATGGTTCAGCTGATGAGTGGTCCAGTGACATGAACAGGACCCAGCAGGCTGGGGAGGACCTGTAGGTGCTGGGTGAAAGCCACTTTAGGCATGACATGAGGTAAAAATCTTTCAAGTATCACCTGTAATTTGATGAAGTTTGTATTTTACAAAGTCAGATAACTGAGGGATGGTGGTGGTGTTTGTGATCCTGATCTCTTGCTGCAGCAACACAGTGACTTGAGTCTGGGGACAGTGGTCACAGAACCTCTGAGAGTGCTCTGCCTTCTCCCCAAAGCTTCTCTCTACCTTCCTGGCTGCACTTGGCTTCCAACTGCAACAACATGTCACTGGCTTTTAACAGAGATAGTGTATTTAGGGCTTTTGTACTCTCTCCCATAGCTTAATTAGCAATATCATTTCCTGTAGACCTCCCCGTACTTGTGGGAACAGAGGAGAATGTCAATTACTGTGGAAAGCCAGGGGCAGGGAGAGAGAAAGACACATACATAGAGCCATTTCTGTGCAAGGGGCATAATGAGGAGATGGCAGTGAGCTAATGGCAGTGGAGAGGACTGTGTGCTTATAAAGGAGTAGTGACTCATTTTGTATCTGACTTTGGGAAGGTTCTTGTGTTGCACAGGAAGAAATCTCATACATATTGAAATGAACTGGCTTCAATCTGCATTACCAGCACAGCCTGCATTACCAGAGCTTTCACATTTGAAGAAAAAGGATCTAAACAACATTATAACCATGCCCAGGAAATCTGAACAGCCACCAATGCCTTAAAAGAATCCTGTTACCTGATAAACTCTCAACGGCCATATTTTCTAAGGAGATGTACAAACCTAAGAGACCAGATCTGTGCACTAAATGTAGCTGACAGCAAGGTACAATAAGGCAGGTGAAGTGAGACACAAGAAGCAGTGATAAAGGGAAGAAGGTCCAGGGCAACAAATTCCTGACACTACTCCCATGGTGGAACCAGCCTAAGCACATCCCTATCCCCTGGACAGGTATTTCTCCCAGAAAACCCTTTTCCAGCCTCCACCTCTGTCACAGGCAATGGCACTTACACTGCTGCATTGCATGTTTTTGTCACTCCAAAGGCTTCTCTCCTGACCCCCACTCAGAGCTGTCACAATGGCTATTGCAGGGGAAGGGGCTACAACTGGGTTAAAAAAAAAAAAGGATGAGGGTGGGGGGGGTATGTCTGCCTTGAGGCAGTTCATGAGTTGGATTTCCAGTGCCCCCGAGCACTGGGGCTGTGGGGACTGAGAGCTGGGCTGATTTTTCAGCTGGGTTTTAGCTCTGTGTGGAGTGAGTTGATTCAGAAACCCTGCCTCCCTCCCCCCAGATTAAGAAAATCTGAAGCTCATATCTACATCAGTACTGCAGAAACCTTTATAGCATGACACACACAGAAATTGCTTACCACAACACTTCTCTCCCATGAGACGAATAAAGCTGTTTTCACCTATGAGAAGGTATGAAAATGGGGGTGGAAAGAATTGAAATTATCCAAAAGTTGCCACAGCAGCAGAATTTTGACTGCAGCCAAGGACCCCATGCCTTGCTACTCGACTTTAACCTCTGCACAGACACCTTCTCCCACAACATCCTTGGCCCCTGGTACAGCAGCTGCCAGATGAGTCAGATTTCATATTTTAAGCAGTTCTTGCTCAAGCAATTATATATTTTACATGACTGTTTTGTAATTATGTGCACAATGGAGGCATAGTTCCCTTCACATCCTCCCAGGCACCATTTAAAACCGGTGAGGAAAACATTTAGAGAAGAGTTAGGAAAGGTGTCTGCATGTTTATGAATGAAAGAGAGCCATAAAGCCATGCTTGTCCCCAGGCATTGTTTAGAAATCGTTTGCAGGATGAAAATGAAAAAGCAGTTATCTCACAGATGTCAGCACGTGGTTGGAAATCCCTGAGCTGGGCTGGGGCAGGACTGCTGAGCTACAGCTACAATTTTCTCTGAGCTCCCAGCTCACACGACCCACTCTTTCTGCCTAAACCTTCATGTGATGCTTGCTTTGCTGCAGACATCCCAGGACACGGCCTTCATTTAACAATCATATGAATATATATATGTATATATGTATATGATGTGTCCTGGAATCTCTTTAGCAAATCAGGGGTTGCCCCTGCACTATCCTGAGAAGCCACGAGGCTGAAGTGTTGCTCACCCTTTCCAAATGCCTTCTGCAACCAGGAAAACAAAGGCCTGAACACACTGCCCAGTTTATGCTTTGCATGATGCCTGTAAACTCCCCATCCTCTTCCACCATCTCCCCACTGCTGACCATGACAACACCTTGGGCAGTGACACACCAGAGCTAGAAGCAGCTTCCCTGGGGGCAGATGGGGACCCATGTGCCTTGGGTATTTGGGTGCACATTGAGCAGGTCTCTGGCACTGGGGCATCTTTCAGGGGATGCAATTGGGTTGCTGGTGCCTTCTTGGGGGGGGGAAGTAGGACAGTGAGACACCCACACACCCAGGGGAGGGCTGGGGTGAGGAGTGGGCAGTGTTTTCACCTTCCTTCAAGGCACTCTTTATATAGCTGGTTACATAAAGCTGTGCAATTTGGCTCCTGTTGGGAGAGAAACATGGGTGTAGTACTGGTACACCAAACCTGACTGTAAAAGTCATCTGTGTGGTTTGGGCTTTTTTCCCTATCATTCACCACTAATCTCTACAACAGTCACTGCTAAATATTTAACAAAATGGACAATAACTTAGCAGTAAATCATGGCATGCCTCTCAACCTTGAGCTGACAGCTGGAGAGTGGCCCCTGTACAGTTTTCCAGGTGTGTCTGTGCCAAGGCCTCTGACAGAGCTCTGGTGTTTGCTCACAGGGGGGGATGAGGAAGGGTGAGGGGTGACTGTGAGCCTGGGGGGGCCCTGGAGGAGTGGAAGTGACCAGAGGTAAAAGAGGAGAGGGGCTGCTCCTCTCCATCCCTTCTGTCTCCTACTGCTGACAGCTCCTTGGCCATCAGGAAGAGTGAGCACATGGCTTTGGGCTTAGCACAGGAGAAGGAAAAGCACCCCTTCCCCCTGCTATGACATTTATTCATCTTCATATAGTGTGTTTTGTGCCTGAGACAAAGCCCAGCACCGCTGCCCTTCTCCTTTACCCAGTGTACAAACCAACTGTGTCAGAAATAGAGAGCCATAACATTATAGAACCACAGAATCATAGAATGGTTTGTGTTGGAAGGAACCTTAAAGATCATCCAACCCTCCTGCATGGGCAGGAACACCTTCCACTAGACCAGGTTGCTCAAAGCCCCATCCATTCTGGCCTTTAACATTTCCAGGGATCAGGCATCCAAAATCTCCCTGGGCAACTTGTTCCAGTCTCTCACCACCCTCACACAAAGTGTTTCTGTCCTAATGTCTAACGAAATAAACCACTACTCCTTGTCCTATCATGAGAGACCTTTGTAAAAAGTCTCTCCCTAGCTTTCCTGTAGGCCCCATTCAGATACTGGAAGACTGCTTGGGTCTGATTCCTTTTTTAACTTGAAATCAGTGACAGCAGGATGCATTGGCACAGCTGAAAAGAGTGTGGCTACAGCTCCAGGGCACATCCAGGCTCCCTGGATGGCAGTGAGCAGCCCTGTCCAGCCAGGGGATCCTTACCCAGGTACAGAATTGGTCAGGCTGGAAAAGACCAGTCAAGTCCAACCTCATCCTAACCCTATTACCTTATTACCTATTACCCTACTACCTACCTAGAGCAGAAAACTGGTCCTGGACTTTCCCTCCTTCCTTATGACCCACCTCATGCCAAGAAATTCATTCCCAAAGGAAGCAGAGACAGGGGAGCATGGTTGTGCTGGTGTGACAGCAAGGATGAATTTCTAGCTTCAGGAAAAAAACCTTCCCCCAGTCAAAGCTGAACCCCAGGTTTCCACACACAACAGCATCCTGGGTTATGAACCATGGCCAAGAGCCAGGCTGCATGCAGCCCAAGGGTAGGCTTTTCTTCTGGCCCAAGACAGACCATTTCTGTTAAGCAAATAAACTTAAGTGTTAAAATAATAACACTGGAAACAACCAGATCACAAAATCACAGAATCAGCTGGGTTGGAAAGGACCTCTGAGATCATCAAGTTCAACCTTTGATTCACTACCACCATGGTTCCCAGACCACATTCAGTTTCTTCTCAAAAAGAACTCCAGGGATGGAGAATCCACCACCTCCCTGGGCAGTCCATTTCAATGCCTGATCACTCTCTCTGTAAAGAATTTCTTTCTAATATCTAACCTAAACCTCCCCCAGCAGAGATGTTGCAGGGGATGTACTTCCCCAACAGCAACAAACTAACCTGCCTTGAAGAATGAGGCATTTTTTCAAATACAATTATTTTAAAAATGAAGCGAGGCACCCATAAAGCAGCCCCATAAAGACAGACCCAGGAGTAATTTTCAGGGATCATTCTCAAAGATTCAGTGACAGAAAACAAAACTGCTGCAGAAAGCTAAAGCCCAGAAGTTTCCAAGCCCTAGGCAAAGGTGAGCAAAGAACATTAAAACCAGGGTGCAGTAAGCAGGTTATTATATTAATATTATTTTCTTGCTATTCACAGAAAAAATCCTGAGGAGGCAAGAAACACAAGCAGCTGGGGTCTGCTGTGGCTGAGCACAGAGCCTGGGGCTGGGTAGTCCATCATGGCCAACTCCACTGGGCTAACTTCTGTGCAGCTGTAGATGTACACCATACACATTCGATGGAATAAACCACTCCACTAGCAGCATACAACAGGAACTACAAGAGGAGGGGAAGCTGTAGCTTGTCATTGCTCTCCTCCAGAGACAGCTGCCACTTTGTAACCCACAGCAGGATGAGCTCAGAGGTGTGGTGGCAACAAGAGATGTTGCAAATGCTGTTGGCTTCCTCTCTCAGCAGCTGCCAGGGAACACCGAGGGCTGACTACTCAAAAGTTAATGTCAACTAAAAAGTTAATGTACCACAGCAGTTACAGTGCAGGGGAGAGGGAGCCCCTGTGCTACAAACCCCTGGTGTGCCCATGAGGTCAAAGGAGGAGGGCTGGAGTGGTTCCTGTTGTTGGGGATCATGGCTACAGCTTCTCCAGCCCTGGCTGCCACTGATGGGACATGTAAAACATGCTCAGCCAACAAATTAAAAAGTTGCTTTCTACAGAGTAGACTTACCAGTGACAATCTCCTGCCTGCATTTTCTGGCAGCTGCATAAGATGGAGCAGGTAGGCTTGCAGAAGAGGTTCACAAGAATGCAGGTCCCAAGGACTTCATTCCACAGGAAAGACAGGGACCTGGTGAACTCCATGCAGGTTCATGGTTTGCCACTCTGATTCATCCTGTGAAATTTGCCATGCCAGTGGAACGGACAAAGGGTCCAAACAAACAGCAAGGGCTACCCAGCTCCTCATCAGCCTACATTCTGAGCAACAGCTGTGCATGTCCAAGAACTGCATGTGGACACAGCAGCCATTTCATTCCTAGCATTGCAGAGGAGCAGGAACACTGTTTTTAAACCAAGGTTTACTCAGCAATTTTGCCTGAGAATAATAATACACCCTAAGGTATACAAAACATTGCAGTGAAGAAAGTGGCCTAATATGATCCTTTTAGTAGTTTCCAAGACCAGTGTTTGCAAAATCAGAAGTGAATTAAAAATTAATATCCACTTTTGAGGAATTCATGTCTGGTTGATTGAACACAAGGGAATTACTGGAAAGAGACTGAGAAATTAAATTGGAACTGCTCACTGCATCTTTTCCAGCTTCCAGAAAGATGAAGGTAGTCATTCTCTTTCTCACGTGTCTTTCCTCAATATATTTGTTTTCTCTTTTTTTGCTGCTTGTTCCTCCTTCGCACTTCCCTAGCCATGGGATCATTGGTGGCCAAAGAAAATTATTGGTAGGTTGGGAGCCTTCCTTTCTTTTTGAAATCTGAAATTATAAAACAATGCCAACAAGCCCCAAATCAAACTTTGATCATACAATCACAGAATTTTCAGGGTTGGAAGGGACCTTAAAGATCATTTAGTTCCAACCCCCCTGACATGGGCAGGGACACCTCCCACCAGACCAGGTTGCTCAGAGCCCTGTCCAGCCTGGCCTTAAAAGCTTTGATGGATGGGGTTTTGACAGCCTCCCTGGGCAACCTGTGCCAGTGTCTCACCACCCTCATGGTGAAGAACTTTTTCCTAACATCTGATAAGAATCTATCTAAGAATCTATTCAAACTTCTAGTTTGAATCCATTCCCCCTACTCCTACCACTACCCAAGATCTGCAATCATTGCATTCTCTGCAGAGACAGGGACACAGACCTGAGCTAAACCAGCCAGCAGCAGAGCTGATAGGGGGGGGAAGGCCTCCTAAAAAACCATCCCAAGCTGGGAACATGGCTCTGGCAGTGGTCAGGCAGATGCTCCTCTCCCTCTTGGAGCATGGGATGGGGGACAGGAGGCCCACAGGGGGATACGCTGCTCCCACCCCCACCAATGACTTCCTCAGCACTTTTCATTGTGGAAAGCTCATCAATATTAACACCTGGTGGCCTAGCAAGGTCCCAGATCCCTTATTTCAGACTGTGGGATCCCTAAATGAAGACCTCGGCCTCTGCACCCCCTGGAGCAGTTGCTACCCTGCCCTTCAGCACCTTCCCCTCAAGGGGCTGATGGCGGTGGGAGGTTTGCATTCCCCAACACAAGAGAACAGGCTTAAGTTTTCAAAAGCCGGCTCAGTTCCCTGGGAAGGTAAGGGAGGGGGGGCTCGCAGGGGTTTTCTGCCACGGCCCCCCCAGAACTTCCCTCCCTCCCACCCGGGTCTGAGCTNTCGTGCTGGACTAAGGGGGCAGCTTGGCTCTAAGCTACGGCCTGTGAACACCCCACTGCCCTTCACTGCTTTGCTTCGCCTAGTTGAGGAGAAACATCTGGATGCTTTGGGAGGCTGGAGATTAAAACGGCATCAGTGAAAAAAAAGAAAACACAAACAAAAACCAAACCAACAAAACCCAAGCCCCCAAGGGCAGCTGAAAGAGATGAGCCAGCAGAAAGCCAGGTGGGCATTTATCGCTGCAATCACGGGCATTGTGTTTCGCCTCTGGCAGAGGTGTGGAAGCGCTGGGGTTGGCGGCACCAGAGGCCATCCCGAACCTTCCCCCCCCTTCCCGCTCTTTTCCCTCGCAGACCCCGGGGGCCACACGGGCCGGGCGCGAGGCGTGCTGCTGCTGCGCCACCTACCGGCCGGTGGGGGCCTCCAGCGGAGCAGGGTGGTTGGGGGAGCGGCCCAAAGAACCGGGGTGGTTCTGCCCCGGAGAAAAGGGAAACCCAAGGGAGGAACTGCCACTACCTTAAAGGAGAGCGTAGGGAGGTGGTGGTGGTGGTGGGGGGAACCCCTTCTCCTACTTAACAAGCAATAGGACGAGAGAAAATGGCCTCGAGTTGTGCCCTAGGAGGAGAGGGGGGTGTGAGATGGGAGATGAGGAAAAAGGTCTTTAGTCCAAGGGTTGTCAGGAGAGGTGTAGAGTCACCACGAGGGGGTTCGGTTCCGGGGTGGACAGTGGGACTTGATTACCCAATGGTCTTTTCCAAACAAAATGATGACTCTTAAGATAGATCCCAAGCATTGCCCAGGGCCTGGGACCCCTTCCAAAGATGGCCATTTCTCTCTTTAACACTCTAGGAATCAAAGACTGCTGCTTTCTTTCTTTCTCTCTTTTTTTTTTTTTTTTTTTTTTTAATTTATTTTTTTATTTTATTTTTTATTATTATTATTATTATTATTATTTTTCCCCTTGCTCCTTAACATCACCTTAGAATTTCACCATCCTACCTTATCCTGCAGACTTCTTTCCTTAACAAACCTAAACCCCCAGCACTTGAGAGCTGCTGCTCTGCTACACTACCCCAGACTCCAGAATCTGTGACACACACACCTTCACACTTTTTTGATTAAAAAAATAGCCTTTCCTTTCTTTACAGTCTCAGCATAACTTGTGGCTTCCTGCTTGTGTCTGCAAAGAAAAAAGACCTCTTGCACAAGCCCATTAGCTGTGCTACTTCATTTCTTGAGTAAAATGAATTTCCACCAACAGCTCCTCCATGTGCTGTCTGTGCTGCAGTGGACAAGGGGCTCTGCACCAGTGGAAAAAAACAACAAAACTCAAGGCACTTCTTGAGGAGTCAAAATCCATTTAAGCTGATCCAACCAAAAGAGAAAACTCTCTTAAGAGAGATGTACTCCAAAGCAAGCATGGTAATGCCCTGCTGGAAGCATCTGCTTAATCACTGGCTCCTTTTTTTCCACAAGAATTATATTTTTACTCAGCCTTTGGCCAAAAAAATAACACAGAATAATCTTTGGTGCTACCTGGAAGCCATGTGATAAGCACTACAAACAGAGGTGTGTATTTTTGAAGCAGAAGTCCTGTTCGCAGTTCCAGACCTGGGCTCAGAAGGATACACAGTATTTAAGCACATAAACTGGTCTAAGGCAAATCCAACCTGGTAAATAGACTCCAACCACTTAACTGTAACTTCCAGTCACCCCACTTTTACCTTTGGATGCTAGCAGCAGCAAGGAACAGCAGACTACAGCATAAATCTTCTCCTTTGCCACCCTGAAATTGTGCTGGGATTTTCCATGGAAAGGAAGTGCTGGTCATGTTCCTCTTCAATATTATCATGCTTAAAAATATAGTTGGAACCTCATCTGCTTTTTAAAAGCCCATCCATTACCAACCCTTTGAACTTTTCTGTGATACTCAATTGTCTTTTAATAAAAAGGACTTTTTTTTCCTTGAGAACATTTGTCATATTTGTTCTCTCCTCTTTCAATCATAACTTAAGGCCTGAAGAAGCTGTTGGTCAAGTCATGTTGTCTACTACAGGCAAACAGAAGCAAGCTACAGGAGGTGGAAGATGATGTTTTGGTCTAAAAAACAACCCCTCTAGAAATCCAGCCGATCTTTGTTTTGAAACACCTAGAGCTGCCCAACAAATAGATTGCCATTTTTATTTTTTCTTAAATTCAAAAAATTCACTCCTAACGTAGAGGGACAAGATGATGTTCTAACTTTCTGTACTTTCATGAAAAATACAAGTGTACAGATAGCAGCTGTATATTTTTAAATTAGTATCACCTACTTCGGGCAAGCATAATGTTTATCAGGGCTTTACACAATGCTGCATTTGGCTCTCAGATCAAGGAAAACAAAAGTTAGAAATCATGGATTAAACCACACTAGGTAAAGTACTACCAGGGGAGTATGAAGAACAGAAAATTACTGAGCATAAAGGCAGTAAAATACTTTTCTGGACCTTTAAAAAGATTGAGAGAGAAAGGAAATTGAGATTGAAAAAGATTGAGAGAGAAGCACATGGCACTCTGTTTATGTAAAAGCATAAAACCAGGTATAATGCTGGCAGTAAAACTGGCATAAGATGAGGTTCTCTTTTCTATTGCTACAGCTACATAATAAATTTAAATTAAGAGAATCCTTCATTTAAGGGTGATTTGAGTGAACTTAAAATAGTGGTTCCTGGGAATTTGCAAGAATGACATGTTGAAAGAATGTAATAGTGCAATAAATGACAAGTGAAAAAAGGTTTTTTTATTTCTCAGTGTTTCTCCACTGTCAATACTGTCCTTTTTGCTGCAACATGTTGCGAAAAACTCTCTGTCTTTTCCATTTTAAACAGCTACAATATTTACAGGCTGTTTCCAATAACACGCAGACATACACACTCACAGACACACAGGTACATATATCCCTATCCCTGGCAAGGTATCAGTTTGCTGGTAGAGGCAATATATATTTTCATTGTCCATTAATAACCGAAGCCTCTCACATTTATGCTCTACTCTCCTCTCCCTCCATCTCCTAGCCAGCTCCTTAACATCAAGCTTTTGGGGGTGTCTGTGTAACAAGTTAACATATCCATCCATTTGATCCCCACCTTTCAGAGTTGTGGATGAAGTGTACTGGGATTACCTATTCCAACTGTACATACCAGAAGTCATAGAAATTGCTCATATTCAGATGCTTGTGACCGAGTGATGCATGTATACTCCTGAAATCTTTTGGAGCAGCCATCTTAATCACCTGTTTGGAAAGATGCATATCATGCTGGGGTGAAACAAGCCACATGCTGTACTTTCCACCAAGGTGTTATGTACCCACTTTTTTACTAAGGCACCAGTAATTACCAGTATAGTTTCTGAAAGAGACCAGCGTCACTGCATGTACTGCATTAGATTATCAATAGCAAGCCAGACAAGAAAATAGTTGCCTATATAATAGGTATAAAATTCCTTAATAAAATTAAGTACATAAAACCTGTGGTGGCATAACCCCAAATCCAATATAAGTTGAATAATAGTTGAATAATATTGTTAATGGTAAGAAATGCAATCTAACCTGCTCCATCTGATGAATGGAGAGTTCTGTAATTGAGAAAGGTCTTTAAAGCTGTGTCTTTGTATCTACACTCCTAGGACATGTGGGGCTGTGTGCATTATCAGAGGAACGGTCTCAAGTTGAATTCAATTATAAGGCATCTCTTCTCCCCCCTCCCAAGTCCAGACCAAGCTTTACTGCCACTTGCCCAAGAGCCAAGCACACAGACCTGTGTCAAAGTCTTCATCTTTCACCTCACCAGTCACCTAGGCTTCTCAGGGGTCTTCAGTTCCCAAAAGGGTTGTGAACATGAGATAACACCTGGTGATGAACTACACAGCTGAACAGAAGATTGAGATCACCACTCAAACATGCCAAATGTCCTAGGCAAAGTGGCTGTAGGACCACACGACCCACATGGAATTACCTTTAAAAAATAATATTCTTCCTCCTTGCTCTTCCCCCATCTCTGAAATCATTTCACAACTGCTGAGTCACAAGAGAACTCCCCAGAATTCATCAGTACTATCGTACAGTGCAAGTGGCACAGAAGTCTAGGTGTCACCTGTGGCGCCACATAGACATTTTAGGGGTTTGTTAGTTTTGATCAGAGCATTTAAAAGATTTCACAGGGAGGTGAAATGGGAAGAGGTTTTAAAAAATTATGTAGCAGCCATCTTTACCAATTAACGTAACCCAATTAGTAGAGTTTTCAAGCACTTTTCTGTAACTGAGTATTTCAGGGAGCAGTTAAGTCCTTAGGCATGTACACATACATACCACCTTCAAATAAATCAGAGAGAAAAAAAATAGATTGGGATCCATCTGGAAGCTAAAACAGCAGGACTTAACTGCAATGTTCTGATGGTACAAGAATATCACAAAATATAAGTGGACAGAGTTAAAGCACTCATCTATAATGGGTTTTCATGAGAGCTTTCTAAGCTTCCATGAAAAAAAAAATAATCTGCTCTATGCTGAGCTCAATCTGGACTGACAGGACTGATCTGAAAATACCCATCCCTCCAATACTCACGACAAGAGAAAAATATTTTCTATCACAACAAAGGCCAAAGAAAAGAAAACAGAAGATGAGATTACCTCCGTCTAGAACAGAGATTTTGATGGACAGAGATATTCTGTGGGGAGTTAAAAGGAAAGTTTCCACTGTGCAAGTGACAAAACCAAGACACAAACTTTACACAAACCAAAATACAATCACATATTAATCTCAAGAGTTCAAAATGCAGAAAATAAGTTAATTTTCAATGAAAAAAAAATGAATTTTCCATAACATTATGGAAGAGTGAAATTTCAGCTAGGTGGCCTCTGCTAATCAGATCTGGAATAGCTCAGAGCACTATGCAGATGGCTTCACATGTGTTTGATGAATATCTGAAAGAAGGTATTGACTCCTTAACTGGCCTCATCAAAATCCCTCTTCTGAAGGCCAAATGCCTTATGATGAAAAAAGAAATAGATTCATCAATTATCTCTGCCCCTTAAAAAAACCCTACCTGCTGTTTGCTGATCTAATCCCAGGCAGTCAGGTATTTTTTAGCATTTTTAACAAGTCATTAACTCCTCTCATGTCTATTACCGGCAACAGACATTGTCATTATCTTGCCCTGAAGGAAGTGAAAATGATTGTTCAGAGCCAGGGTTAACACAGCTAAAGTTGCTTCAGACAAGTTGTTTTATGTTTTGGTTTGGTTTTAAAGACCTCTGTTATTTTGTTTCTCAGTGATTTGTTTAACCTCAAGGCTTCAGTACAAGAAAAAAAACAAAAAACACCTTGTGAAACTAAGATCAAGTGGGGGCCTATTTTAAAACAAATTCCTCCCTCTAAAATGAAGCAATATGCCTAGTGATACAGGAAACTCTGCAATTACCTGCAGGAAATTACACAGAATAAGACCTTAACTAAAACACTTTAAATTCAAAACATACACATTTTCTTTTTTCCTGACAGCAACATTACCAGACTGCTGAAGAAGGTTCATCTACTGTACTATATTTTCAGATATGGAGGAGATGGATTCAACTACACTGTAATGTGTGCACATGATAAACTATGTGAAACAGTAAAAATATTTCCATGGTGGCAGGTCCAGACTGCGCATTTATACCAAGTGAGACTGCATATGTATAAACCAAACAGTAATACGCAACTGTAAGATGCACAGTACTTTTGAGTACATGTTTGCATATATATACATATACAAGTTTGTATATGATGTAAGCAAGGCCCCAGTATAATTCACTGGAACCAGTATCTAGATTTAACCAGCTACCAGACACACAGCTACCCTACCAGCTACCTTTTCACAGCTAGATGGTACACGGTGACTTGAGCTGGAATATCAATATTTCTTAGGTAGCTGTTTCTACCTCTCTTTCCTCATTCCATATAATTTCACTCTTACATTAGGTACGTAATGGACAAGGTTTCTCTGATGCCAGAGAAATAACCACAATAACCTCTGTGGTATATATCAGAAGTCTCTTCTGGTTAAGTTAGACAGAAAGAAGCAGAGGTGACTGGGAAGAAGATGGCTGCTCCCAAAAGCTAGGACTGTGTGCAGTTTCCCCACAGAGCCCTATATAATTACAGGTCAGAAACAGGAAACAATCGCAACAGGTACATTTTTTTTTTCTTAGGGATTAAGAGAAGTGAGTCATAGGAACTGCAAGTCAAGACCAAACCAGTTTCCCTCTCACGCTCCAATGATAGTTCTGAGTTATTTGTTTCCCTGAATACACACTTTAAAAAAAATACAATAAAACCTAGGATATGTAACACATGAATAATTCAACTTCACAGTTATAAATACTCAAATTACACTTATATAGAATATATAATCACAGAAAATAAAATTCAAGTCATAGAAAAGAATGAAGACTAAAGGGAAAGAAAAGGCAAGGTGGTAAAAGTGATACAAGTTGAGGGCTGTGCCTTCTATAAAAGCTTTTTAAAAGTTGAAGTCAAGTTTTTGTTTTCTTTTTTTTTTTGGGGGG
>JAAWXA010000009.1:4609700-4686782 GCA_038090715.1 Florisuga fusca
TTGGGGGGGGGGGGGGTTGTTGTTGCTGTTTTTTTCTTCTTAAAATGGATGGAATTAAATAAACCTTCAAGCATCCATGAAGTAGTCATGGACCTCCACCTCCCCCTACAAAACTCAGCTGTCTCTGCCAGAGAAAAGCCAATGAAACAACAAAGTGAGCTCTGAGTGTAAAGAAGCAAAGTAGCCATGGCTAGCTAAGGTAGGATGAAAAAAAGGTAGAATATTGGGGTCCACTTTATAGTTAGATGTTGTACAGGTTTGAGGCACCACTGCCACCACAATAGAGTCTGATGTAGTACAGGGATACTCAGGTGCTTCTCTATATATTTGTTATTTTGCCTTTTATTGTGAAGAGGATGCAGCAAATGCACTTGTACGAAATACAGAACATAGAATCAAAACCATGGCACAGCCCTTACCATCAACATGTATATGGAGAGGGAGGGGATTAATCCCAAAGGCAATTTAAATAACGGTATTTTATATACTTATATTTATATATATAAATAAATGTTCTCAGCAATCTCAGGGTTGGTTTTAGTGCATTGCTGTAAAAAAATTAGTGCAGTTCTCATTAATGTTTAGCTCATAAGGAATAAGAATCTATACATCTGTTCAGTCTCTTCTTGCCACACCTGAAACCTTTACACTGTTTCACCAAACTGAAGGTTTGTAGTCAATTTCTTTAAAATAAGGTGGATGAATTCCACACGCTTGGTGACAAGACATGGCAATTTTTGGCAAAACAATTAGAAAAATATGAGGTGCTCTGATCTTAGAACTGAAAAGTTTGTTGATTTAAAGCATTACGCAATGCATAAACAAAATTTATAAACAAAAAGATATGTCTGAACAAATCTATCCTTCATGCAAATGTTTCTTCAGCAGCTAACAACTTAAAAAATTTCTTACACTTTTTTATTTGGGGAAAGGGACTTAGACAAATCTGTGTTTCAAGTCCTTTCCTACAACTGGACTGAAGTTCCATGTCCTGGGAGCTTGCTGCTTCTGGACCCCTCTCTTCTGAACCACTGGAGAAGGAAAAGTTTCAGTCTCGAAGAGATTTACACTTCAGCCCCAAGCTCAAGAACTCCAGTTTCAACAACAGCAACGTATTTATCTTCAATTTGAACAAGCAGGATGGTTTTATCTATATGGGACCGACTACTTGGATCTCTGCTGCAAGGCACCCAGCGGTGAATCACCTGAGGGGAGGAAAAAAAAAAAAGTATAATAAAACATGAGTCCCATAGGGAGAGCTGCCATATCAAAGGCTGACAATTCAAGACCCTTACAGAACAAATGTAGCAATAGTAAGTACTACACTGACTTAGCTGCCTATTTTTCAGAGACAGCATACCCACAGATAAGTTACTCAGTGAAGTCTTGCTGGGGGTCTGCAGCTCACCTAAGCAAAGCCAGCCTTTGATCTGAATTTCAGTAAAACAAACACCCTTATCCAAATCACAACCCAACAGCCACAAAAAATGAGTAACAATTGAAAAAAGTGTACAGGCAGAGATTTGGGATATTTTGATGCTCCAACTCTGGTAGTCTTAAAATTCCTTAGTGTTGTGCAGCATGTAATAATAGCATGGAACTGTAGTTTTCCAGGAGTTAGGTGTGAACCCTGTTTCCTCTTAGTCAAGTCCCTTGTCCTAATTTTGCTCCCTATTCACTGTGAATTTAAGGTTGATACTTTGAAGTAAAATATTTAAATATAATTTAAAATGTAAAAAGGGGAAGGGCTTCAGGAGCAGTGCCAAAACCTACTGCCCCATACCCCCCTGAATCTATAGAAATTGGATGTTTTGATCTGCCATTGCCAAGGATCCAGTCTGACACTGACCATCAGTAGGTTCTTTTCTCAAACAGGCCCTTGACTGACCAACCCTCTGCTCATCTGCCTCCATAGAAGTACACCCTGAACTTCTGGGTGCCCCAAAGTAAACACAAGGATGCTCCAGTAACACAATTTTAAATATTTTTTTCTGCTCCAAAGAAACAGAGCTCTCTTGGTTTTGCAAGCTGGGGGAAAAGAAACCTAAATTCAAGACAAGGTAAGTTAAAGAGCAAATAGAATAAATTTTTACAAAACCCAGGACAGTACAATTTTCAAGAATTCTAAAGATACAAGAGGACAGAAAAGCACACGTAACCTACACTTGGCAAGATCAAAGCCAAGAAACCACCTTTATCCTCACTATACCCTGCTGACAGCTGCCAATTTCTCTAACACTGGGTGAAGGAAGTTCAGCTTTGTACACTGTGCAAGACGTACACTGCATCCACAGGGAAGGCAATTCAAGGAACCATCTTTAGTTCCCCTTGGATGCAATTGCACAATATTTAAGCTGTGTGTTCAAATAAACCTTTTATGCTGTTGTATGGAGTCAGGCCAGGAATATTTTATTCTCAGACTTTAATTGGAAACGGTTTACATGAAGTACTGCACCCTTTTTGTCCAGCTAAGAGCCAGTGCATCTGAGATAGCTAAGGTCTGGCTCCAGAGGCAGCAATATTGTGGCTCCCTAAAATAATGTGTATAAGCAGAAGTTGTACATAGATTAGAACTCACTGCAACCACTCAGTTTTGCTATCTGTTCTATCATGACTGGCAAAGACTGAACTTCCTGGGAGTGTACAGCTTGAGACCACTACATGGGCTGAGCATAATTTTTTTCCCAATTCACCTTTTAAGGTGAAGGGTCAATGGGTGGCAGAAAAATTAACTAAATGAAGACACCTAGAACGATAATGCAGAGTATAGCTTGAAGTCCTGGAAAAAGCAGCTAGAGTACAGAGGATTGCTAAATCTCATTTCCGTGAAAAAAGCCATCTATAGTGTAATTATATATTATACAAACTGCATTGTATGCTCTGTAGAATCACAAAATGGTTTCAAAGGGACCTTAAAAATAATTTAGTTCCAACACCCTGCATGGGCAGGGACACCTCCCACTCAAAGCCCCATCTAGCCTGGCCTTGAACACTTTCAGGGAGGCAGCAGCCACAACTTCCTTGGGCAACTTGTGCTGGTTCTCACCACCCTTCCTGTAAAGAATTTCTCAACCTACCCTCTTTCAGCTTAACACTATTCTCCCTCGTCTTATCAATACATGCCCTTGCAAAAACTCAATCTCCATCCTTCCTGCAGGAAAAGCAAAAATTAGTAAAATAAAAATAAAAAGCAAAATTAGAAAATCCTTTTTTTCTATGTAGTAATAAAGTTTTAAACAACTGAGATGAGGTAATACTCTGAAATTCACCCTTAGATGTCACCTGTAAAACCACCCTTACATGAGTATTAACTGCAGGTCACATCACCAACACTGGGTCTAACACAACGTACTCACCACAACAGTAAAATGAGTTTTGACACTTTATAGAGTTCAAGAAACCAGATACAGAACATACTTCCCTACCCCAACTGCAGTAACTCTTAAACTTTCATTGTAATTCAGTTCCTGAATCCCTATCCTATAACCCCACACACAAATCTCAAGAACAACATGGTTGTCTCTTTTCATTTATTTTCCCTGTCTTTTACCATTCTCTTCCAATCCTCCTTCCTTCACTTCTGCTTTTGACTAGTGCTTCTTTTCCCTTGCTATGCAACAGAGAAGTCTGTATGCCATGCAGAACGTGCCCATCATTATTGGTACATGGGCAGTACCAGGATGTGTTTTGCTGATGCTGCACTTCAGACCAAGAGCACTGACACATGGCTTGAGCTGGCAGACTGCTCTATGAGCAGCAGCTCAGCAGTAAGAATCATTTCTGCCTGCTCACAGAAAGGACCAGGGCTGCAGGATCAGGAAGGGAAGACTCTCCTAAGAGCTAATGGCTTCATCAGTATGTTTAAACCATGGGCAGCTGCACCCGTGTCATCAAGTGATTAAATCCTCACCTAATCACATACACAGGATAATCTGGTGCTTTTCTCCTTTCTTCTTAGGTTAAAAGATGCTCTTCTAAAAACACGTACCAGCATGCCACACCAAAAATAGAAGAGAAGCACTCAGAACAGTGGTTTAATCTGACCTTTAAATCCTCATTTTAATCTTTCTTTAACATCACTGTACATGTCAGCATGCTGCCATTTGCAAAACACACAAACTCCTGGAAAAAACTGGCCAGGACACCAGGCAACAGGACATGTTTCAATACAACCCTTCACATGCACCATCTTTACAACATTCTTGATCTGCAATGGCTAACCAGGAAATAAGTGTAAGGTCTAAACCCAATGTAGCAACAAATATTTACAGCAGAGTTCTCCAAGGTGTTATCTTCAAGGTAACCCTAGTATCTTAAAGAAGTACTGTCAACAACGATACAATTATTTGTGGAAGGAATTTCCTTCCAGAACCCTTCCTACATGTGATGGTGATTTATCAGCATATTGCCATTTCTTACCTGAATTTTGCATATACATTCAACAGTGATATGGACTTTCACATAGGAAAATCCATCCCCTGAATCCAATTTATAAATGATGTCTCCAGCTGAGGTAAGCAGCAGTCAATCAAAGAAAATTCTTATGAACTGTCAGAACTGACACATTCCAAATGAAAATAGTTGCATTGCTGAACCAAGGCAATATCAATGACTCCCCTTCTACTATTTATCACTGAAAGAATACTCAACTGGAGCATCATTGTAGACACAAAGATCTAAAAAATGTATGCCTCAGTAAAACCCAAAAAGCATCAAAAGACAAAAGCCTAAATTGAGAGATTAATTTTCTGAATAATGCAGTGAATTTTTATAAAACACAAATATGACATGCCTAGGGAAAAGGGAAATGGACTTTTAGGTCCAAAGCTTTCACAAATTTCAATGACAGCAGATTTTCTTCTTAAAAAAACACCTATCATGTACCTATTCTATAATGAAGAGATATATAAGACAATCTTACTTGGTTCCATTTTCATCACAATAATTTAAGAACAAATACTACTCAATTAAGGACTAACTGGTAAATTTACCTTCACATTTACTCAAAGATTGACAATTAAAAGAACGGAAAATTAAGGTTGAATGAATGAGCTCAATGCCTGAGAGTTCAAGACAAGATCTGGAAGAAGGCAAGGAAGGAGAGGTGGCTGACAACAGTTAAACCATCATGGGGCATCTTTTGGATACAGGAGCAGAAATAACCCTCTACTTCAGATTAGGATTCTAGACCTGCTCTTCCAGAAACACTGACTTGCAGGACAGCTGGTGATTCAGCTTTCTACTACATGAATCATTGGCCTTGGCAACTAGGCAGACTGCCACAGAATCAAGACCCTACCCTTTTTGAAAATAGCTTGTCACCTTCTAAGCAAAACTTACATGGCCTTCCATGCCTTCCTGAGGACTCCAGTCTTTCCAGCTGTTTCTTCCAGCTTTTAGCCGTATCACCTCATCTGGCCACTGCAGCTCTTTCCTTTTTGACACGTTGATCCCTTCCAGTACTTGACTGGGATCCATTAACTGTAAGTAGGAATTGAGTTTTGACTGTTAGTTCAGCCAAAATTTAAGATAAAAAGATCATCTGTAACCTTTCCCACATTTCCAGAAAACTGACTTAAACACAAAGAACTTGACTTCTGACCACTTTCAATGTTGGCAACTCAAGGTCCAGGCTGGGAAAAAGCCTGAGCAGCACAGAATTTGGAAATCAGGCTGTGGTTTCAGACACAGCTGACAATATACAAGTTGACTGCTGTCTGAAGCAGCAGCTCGGGTCCCCTTCCCACCCCTTCTTTCAGTTATTATATTGCCTCATGGCAGGGTCTGAGGAGCTGGCAAAACATAAGCATTGGCAGCACCTGATCCAGTAGCAGGAAAGAGTTAAATTATGATGACCTGGCTCATCACTTCTTATAGCATATTTTAAGAAACATGGTATTGGAGAATTTGCTGTTATGCTGAGGAAGTACTTGTCTACTAGCATGGTTAGTTGTGACCCATCCCATGTTTTGAATTAAATTGGCCTTTTCACAGGGGCAGCAGGAGAAAGCTCCTGAAAACTTTCCTTTTTAAGGACAGAGAGAACTGCATAATGTTTACTATCCAAGGGCACATGCCAACTTTGCCTGTAGCCTCTTCACACTGAGGAATTAAGCAATTTCGTAAAAGCACCTGCAATCAAAAGCTACTAAGCAAAGATCTTCAAAATTAATTGGTTAGCTTGGCCCACTACGATGCAGTTTACCAAGCTAAAGTTTACTATAAAATCTGTTGACACAAGCAATGAAATCATACTTGTTATAATGCTATTCATTACACTTCTTGATGTTTCACACTAATATATTGCCAGATATGTATGTGGAGCTAATAAAAGATAGAAGAGCAACAATACACATTTCTGGATTTTCACAACACAAGTAAGGCTGCCATGATTATTAGTCAATGGTGTACTCTTTGCTGCTCAGTAAAGCCAGACTTGTGGCAATAACCAAACAATAAACACGTATGAAAATGGATAAATCCATATGAAAATGAAAATCAGTATTTTTACACTTAGTTCTGTGGAAAAACTACTTGGTTTGAAAGAAAAAAGCTAGTTGGTTTCTGCCCTGCAAATGAAGCTGTTCAGCTTTACATGAATAAAGCCAAACTAAGTATAAGTTATAACCTTTTCCTCAATTAATTCTCCAAATGTAACTGCACAAGAGCTGTACAGCAAGACATTCCAGACTGTGTGTGCATTCCACAGCAGTGATTTCAACAACAAAACGAGTTAATGCTAACAAAAGCACACAGAAGCACAGGTTAATTTGTTCTTCTGGACTATTCACCTGGATTCTGTAAATAACGTCATCCTTTTTGGCTTGTATTTGATTTGCAGGGCTTGCATTACCACCTGACTGCGTTTCAGCTGCATTACTCCCTCCTTCTGTCCCTAGAAAGCCCACGAGGGCATGCTGTTTACAGGCTGGGATGCTTTGGCTGGAGCTGCTAGAAGAGGGCAGTCCATGCTGCGTGCTGACCCCAGTCTGGCCAGTAGATTCCATTTGGTTCACCATAGACAGGCGGGACTGGATGGATGATGGGAGGTTACGGAGGGAGATCTGACTGGTGGAAGAGCGCCGGCAAGGCACGAAGCCGGTGGTGGATGTGCGAAGAGATGAGTGACGACTGCCGTAGCAATAAGATGAATGGCTAGCTACTGAGGCACGGGCAGGGGAATGTCTGACAAGGCTCGACTGCACAGAGTGAGAGCTGTGACTGGTGCCTAAAAGTAAAAGATAAAGAATCAGGAGAGTTTAACCAAGCCTCCCCCACACGTCCAATCTCTGGCACACAAACGGTTTTCGCGCTTTGCTACGAAACTGCTGGGTCTAAGCGACAAGTTCTGAAACTGCTGGGCTGCAGAAGATGGCTGTTGCATTTCATACAGCAGAGCATTTGAATGCATTCCATTCATCTTAGTTTGGAATCTCACATTGTGTTCAATTCACAATCCCTGCAAGGTAAGGAGCTTGGAAACTACTTCAGCCTTGCCCTTCCCACATTAACAATTTCTTAGTATTAACATCCAAGCTTCCTGTCCTTAAGGTATCAAGGCAGGTAGAGATGTCCAGGTTTCAAAATACTGAAGATTCTTTCTTAAGGTTCTTTGACTGGATGTTCAAAGTCAGAAAATGTTAGAGCAAGAGCTGTTTTAAAGCAAATTTAGAAAAATTTAATGCACTTAAAGGGAAAAACAGGAATTGCTGTTTATAAGCATTGATGCCATTGTTTTTCCTATACTAAATACTTTTAGATACTTCCGTGCAGCTGCTAGACCTACTTAAGTCATGGGAAAAAAAAATGTTCAATCAACTACATATCCATTTATATTCCTTTTGAGTAAAGGCTGCGTTTGGAAAGCTTTTTCTCAGCTTTATTGTTATCAACGCTTTAGCTATAGATCACTACAGACTGTTGGATAGGATTCAGCTAAAATACTATGGAAATAAAGAATCCATTCCACTATATAAATAAGAAATATAAAGACATTAAAAAAACAAAAGGTTTCTCATTTATAGACAACACAACAGAGAAGATCAATCCATAGAGATGTGTTATAAGACATTATTTAATCTATTTTGCCAGCACAACTGGCAATACCCCTATTGTACATACCCCTATTTCTCATACCTCTGTTTTGGAACTTTGCATTGTGTAAGAGAGCACTGTAATTTGAGATGAATATAGCAAGCATTAACACTATTATCTAGTCACTTTTGTTTGTTTTTTTTCTTTTAACTTAGGCCTGATCCAAAGAGCTGGAAGGCCAGTTCTGACTATAGGGTTATACTTGTATAAAATTATTGCCTTATTTTAACTTTACCCAGTGTAGAGGGATGAGCCGCAGGAAGAGCTGTTGGATGAGCTGCAACAGGAGGGTGCTGTACTGCTCCAGGTCCCTGCCCTGTAGTTGCATTCCCTCCTCCTTGTGACATGCTGCTCTGAGACTCATTGATAGTTGCATTGTTACTTGTGCAAGAAGCTCCACCTCCAGCATCTGAATCTTCAATATTACCACCACTATTGCAGCCAGCTCCACAACCTTTCCTCAGTCTGAAAACATAATGCAATTGATACATTACATCAGGCCTCATTAGGATTCTAAGAAATGCCTTATGATAAGAAGTGAAAGGTTTTACTCAGCACAATCCACATCGTTCCCTTAAAACAGATAAATCTTGACTTGATTTTCTCAGAATATGCTTCATAAGTATAAATACTGCTTTCTAACAGACTGTAATTTGTTTCATGACAGTTATTCAAGTAATAGTTATGACAAAATGTTTTAAATCAAGCCACTTCTCAAATACAAAAATGCAATAAAACTCTAAACATAATTGCTGGTAGAACATCCTGGCTATTCTGCAACAATTGAGTCAAACATACACCTTCTCACACCAGTCATATGTGTATACTTATGCTGCAAAATCTTTGCCTATTCAGATGAGCAGAAAAGAATGGTTGCTGGCTTCTGTGGATTTTTTTTTTCTTTTTAATGGACTGGCTTCTTCTTACCTTCAATAATGTACTCAGTTGTTTGAAGTACATATTGCAATTATTTGAATCACAAATTCTCAACTGAATTTTGAAGATTCAGGCAGCAGGTTAACCAACATTTTCCAGTGTACATACAGGCTTTTCACCACATTTTTTTCATCCATCTGAAGTTTATTAATGCAACCAACACAGCACACATTCCTCCAATTCCTACTTTTTATTACTCTCTTCTTTCTGTTGCACTCAAATACACCGAGCCTTCCTTTCCAGTTTTATTTGCCCCTGGGATCCAGAATCCCATTTAGATGCAAATACTGTTCTGTGTCTCACTTTACCTGTTACTCTATCCATGTGTCAAGACAAGCAGATGGCTAAAGAAGACAGACACCACAGACTGCAGGTTAAGTGTGGCATATTCTGGGGTGAAGCAGCACATTGTTTTGATGTGCTGTAGATGTCTATGTGCAAATCCGACTATCAGAATAGCTACAGGACTGTTCCAACTACAGCACCATCTCCTGGCGCTGGTAAGAACTGAATCAACACATTTCTGAATGCCTTACACAGCTGCCACTGTTGCTTTTGCAGCCACAGTCGTAAGGGACCAGAAGTGCAGTAAAAGTTCCCAGGGACTATACAGCACAGCAAGACTTTGTGCTGGGCTTTCAGGGGGTCACATAAAAGAAGGACTGTATTATTATATACCCGGTTACTTGTTCTGGCTCTGACATGCAGGGTATTTACAAACAATCATGAAACTCTGAACAACAGCTAAAGCATCTCTTACCATGTACAACCATAACCTAACAACATTAATACTGGCACGTGCCTCCCACTGGAGGCACCCTACCAAAGAGTCCTTATTCTGTAAAGATGGTACTATAGGCAGCAAAAGTGATGGAGCTGAAAAGAGTACAGAAGTTGCACTGTTTCTTGTTATCAGATCCGACATTAGAAGTGTAGCAGTTCTTGCACCTAGACTTTGCCCTGTTTCTCTGAGCTCCCATTTATATAACTAGTGATCTGTTATTTCTATGCCTTGAAGATTAAACCTGTGCCAAACCAGTTGCCATGTGCCTGAATGAAGTGTCATGGCTCATTCATTTTTGTGTGACTATTACAAATTATGCTGTGTTGGGCATGTAGGAAACTACTTAACGTAATATGAGAGCATGAAGACACACTAAAGAGAAGTAATTTCCTCAGCTCACCTATGCCATGTAGACACTATGAAGTTTCTGATGTTTCCTAGGCTGATAGGTCCCCCAAGAATCTCCTTAAGCTGATCATGACTGTCTGAATAGGACGTAGTCAATGGTGAGACGTAGATTGGGTATCCTATTGGCTGGTCACAAGAGGAGTTGATCATGTTTCTCAGAGCTTGTTTTGCATTTTGGATACTTCCTCTTTCTGGATTCCGATTCCGCAGGAAGACAAGCTCCTGCTGCTGTCCTGCCCACAGGCCACGCACACACTCCTTATTCACCTGCAATAACCAAGTTAAAAGGCTGTGTCAGAAAGTGAAACAGTGAGAGCATGTGGTGATCTCTTTACTATTCCTCTATGTAACATTGCACTGCAGAACTGTATGCACTCGTATTTGCTTCTTTAAAAGGCTGAACTTATGGACACACACTGCAACAGTGAGAATAAAGCAAATCTAAGAATAGGACGAGAAATCAAACATATCAAGTAACTGCTTTTCAGATTAAATACTTCCACTATATGAGAAGCGGCCTATGACATGTCATGTCAGTAATTAAAAAAAGTAACAGAGTTGAAGTAGGAGTTTGGTGTAGTTATTTAAATATCCCACACCACACTGTCAATGTTGTGGAATGTTCCCAAAGCTTACCTTAATGACCCTGAAACTGAGATAGCGTTTATTCAGCATAATGATTTTATATTCATTGGTGCCATCATCCATCACGTGACGCAAAGCAAGGAGGGAGGGAGAATTGGAAAGAACTGCACTCCGCCAAGCAGGGTCCCCTTCATGTGCTATAACCAGATTTTCTTCATGGGTTGTTATAGCTTCATAAAGGACAGAGGGATCATCGTATTCATCTGGAGAAGTGAAGTGATCCTGTTTCCAAGAACACGTTTAGTAAGATATAACTATGTGTATAAATCAGATGTTTCACACCTCAAAATCTTGAAAGACTCGGTACATTGCACAAAGTTAGACATCGAAAATATCAGATGCCTACTTCAGAACATTGTTAAAGCTGACTTACTTTCCAACAGATTAGTTCAATTTCATAGAATGGTTTGCGCTGGAAGGGACCATTAAGATCATCCAGTTCCAACCCCCCCTGCAAGGGCAGGGGACAGATCCCACTAGACCAGGTTACTCAAAGCCCCATCCATCCTGGCCTTGAATATTTCCAGGAATCAGGCACCCAAAAACTCCTTGGGCAACCTGTTCCAGTCTCTCACTACCCTCACACAAAGTCATTTTGTCCTAATGTCTAACCAAAATCTACCCTCTTCCAGCTTTAAACCACCACTCCTTGTCCTATCATTAGAGACCGTTGTAAAAAGTCCCTTCCCAGCTTTCCTGTAGGTATCCCTTTAGATACTGGAAGGCTGCTGGGGATTCCTTCCTTTTTTAACTTGAAACCAAAATGATTAAAAGGAATTGCTTCTTAATAATTCACGTAAATTTGTAGTTGCATTTTACCCTAGATTTCACATTTTTACTGCCAGTAGAAGCATTTTAATTTTAGCTTCTTTGCTTATCCACAGGTCTCCAACTGTAAAATACAATTAAGCAAAGCACTGATTATTCACTGAAACCATATTGTATGAAAAGAGCAACAGGAAGAAAACCAATAATGCTTATCTGTATTTTCTGTTAAGAAGTTCACATTGATGACAGACTACTTCAGTACCAGATCACACAACTTACATGACTGCCAATCAAATAAACCCATCAAAAATTTCAAAGTTCAATTCAGTATTTGGTCACATTACTTTCTGGTTAGAAAACATAGCAGTTAATAACTACATTCTTAACACTGGCTTATTATCCTACTGCACAGCAAGTGAATAAAATCACCCTTTATCTATAAACACAACAGTGTTAATAAAAAACAACTTATACTGTTACAGATATTTTTCTTATTCTCACTTTTCATTCTCTTAATTCAAGCCCATTCTGCATAGTAATCCAAATACACTGGCATGAGCCACTTAGTACATTCTTTCTGTTACTTGCTGAACTTAGTTAACTGATGCATTGGACAGAGTTTGAGCTTGTTCATCTTCACCCTTACTGCACTTTTAGGCTCAACCCCAGTTTCAGCTTACTGGAAAGTAACCTTCTCATTCTCACTTGAAACCTTACTGACAGGATCAGTGAGCAATGCCAGCATCTGTTATTACAAGGCTTCAAAGAAAAAAGAAAAAGACAGGCAATCCCCACTGCGCAGCTGGAGAGGGCTGTGCAGCTTTGAATGGCATGGTAGCCTTTCAAGCATATTACATATATGTGGGGAGGGGAGAGCAGAAATATCAGAGAGGCTCTTCATACAGGAGTTCTATCTAGACAGACATGAAACAGGGCTTGACACATTCTGTCATCTACACTTGATGCAATTTTTGAGCATTAAACTGCTTTCCCTGTTCCTCTGTATCACCTTCCAGATGAACTATAATAAAACAAAGGACAAGACATGATATTCCCTCATTTTGAACGGGCCTGTTTATTATCTTCCTCTTTTTTCTCTCTCCTGGTTGCTTATTTGTAAAAGAACAAATGAACAGGAATAAGAACTGGACACGTATCTGGAGAGATTCCTGTGTCGTCTCTCACCTGATGTAGTTTAAGGGACATCCGTATTCCAGGAACCACTACTTTCCTCAACAATTCCATGTCAGCGAAAATCCATTCATCTCTAATTGAAGATATACGGAAGTCACCCTTAAATAGGGCATGCAGGCCATACAAGAAGGACTCCAAATTACTGTGGAGGGAGAAAAAAAAGATGACAACAGCTCAAATGTTAACAAAAATACAGACAAACTCACAATTATTGTGGATAGGAGCAGAAAACAGAGATGTACAGAAAGGCACACAACTCTTCTCTATAAGGAACACTTACAGGGTAAGACAGGGAGAAGGGAAAATGCATGAGGATTTGTGTAAGCAAAGCCTGGATACTAAAAGTCTATGTTCACTAGAAAGGTAATGAATACACCATACATGCATCAAACTATTTGCATGGACTCAAGTAAAAAGGAATGGTGTAAAGAATGCCTGACTACTCCAAAGATTTTAAAAGAGAATTTTTCAGGGAATATAACCCTGTATCAGTTATGGAGGATATGTATCTTCAGTTATGCATGCTTTAGTACAAATAAAAATCTTGACAACTTCCTCATGCTTAAAGGCATAATTTCCTCTTACTACATAGAGTGAAAAATCAAAACACCCTAATCACTATTGCACCTGCATATCTGTAAGGCCTTCAGGGGGCAATGAGCTGGTACTTAGAAGAATTAAGTCAACAGTTTCAGTGAAAGTGAAGTAGAAAGGGTTTTACAGTCAACACCTTGCTGAGCAATAGCTTCCACATCTAATTATGCCTCTGTTTTCTTTTTAAATCAACATTTAGTGATTTTCTGAAGCATCCAACTATACTGAAATGTACAACTCAATTTTATGTTGGCTTTCTAAAGTAAGTTGAAGCTGTCAGCCTGCAAGAAAGAGGTTGCCATTTGATGACAGAATTAAGCTGAGGGAGATTTGTACTCCCTCAAATCTAAGAATAGGACAAAACACTTCCATCAAGACCTGCCTGCTCTTCATTTTAAGCTGGCTTCTCTTCTCCCTGTTTCCATGTAGAGCACATACCTGAAGCATGAAATAAAGCTTAAGACTAGAACTCAGCTAGATCTTGTTTTTGTTTTTTCCCCAATCAGTTATGATTGGTGCTTAGCCATACCAGAATTCTCACCTTACAATAGCATGTTAAACAAAATGCTAAAATTTCAAATTCTCTCTCATTTGTTGCTCTTTGGTAACATCTGATTGTCTGTTAAAATAAAGACAGGTCACACAGTGAGTGTATCTGTCCAGTTTAAGGAAAGATGACATGAAATATCTGTTCCTTTTATGAAGAGATACTCATCTAACACCTAAACCTAGGAATACCAAGGGATTATGAGGAAGGGAAGCTTACAACAACATTTTATTACCTGGACATATGATGTGAAGCTGTTCCCAATGCTCTCCGCCCTAGAACACACAGTCCATAACACAATGACACCAGAGGTGAGTCTTTACTTGAATCCAGTGGCTTGTAGTAGCAAAGAAAAAAGAATCAGTCAGATGAATTCCAGTGATCCAAAGATCCAAAGGTGCGGTATACTATGACCACTAAGAAAGAAGCAATTGGTCTGGCAACAGGTATAAATTTGAGGGGGTTTTGTATGTGTTTTTTGTGGTGGTGTTTTTTTTGGTTTGTGTTTTTTGTGGTTTTTTTTTTTTTTTTTTTTTTTTTTTTTTTTTGGTGTGTGTTTAAATTAGTGTTGATTTGTATATACTGGCATCTAAGCACAAGATTTGAATTCTATAAATATACCATCTTTGATGTACATAAATGCCTAAGATTTAACTGATTCATTTGAGCTCGTAAATGAGAATTCTTTAATGAACAGGTTAAATCACACACCACTTATAAATTTATTAAAATTCACAGCTCAAGAGCAGATAAAAAAAATCACTAAACTATAAATATAAACTAGTAGTTAAATTAAGAAATAAATAAAATAAATATAAATCTTTATTTTAATTATCAGTATTAAACCAGGCTGTAAGTCAAACCAATGGGAAAAACGAGACCACTCTAGTGAATGGCTTTCTTCACATGCTCACTTACCTTTTCTCTTCGAGAGGAGCAATATTCTATCCAGTTCAAATATATCATACAGAAACTCTCTCTTGAGATCCCTGCTAGACGTTGGTCATAATCCTCATCAATATTGGGGTTAAATGTTGGGTCTACATCAACATAATTGCGGTCTGTGCAGAACCGCAGTCCTTCTTGCATTGTCTCATTTGCTAACCATTCCTCTAGCTTGGGGGATGTTGTGACATAATAGATGATTCCCTGAAACAGTAGTATTTAAAATATGAGTCTGTATGGCAATAAAAAAAAAAAGAAACCAAGTCTGCAATCTCAAATGTTCCAACTAATTTGCACTATTTTACCAGTAATGAACAAAACTGATATGCGTTAGCATTTATTTAGCTCACAAATGCAACAAATTTGCATTAAAAAAACACAATAGAGGTTTGTGTACAGGAATTTTTTTCAAAGACTGTCAAGGTTTCTGAAGCATGCATTGAAGGTATATGAAAAGGAAAAAAGGACAGGACTCTTCAATGTAATTTTGCAGAAAAACACACAGAACTTTAATCTAGTTAACATGCAGGCTTAGTTACTAAATTTCTTTTAAATTCAAATTCAATTTAAATTTCAATTTCTTCTAAATTGAAATTACTAAATTGAAATGCTAAATAAAAGACAAGACAGTTTAACACCCTTGTTTGTGAAAAAAACCCCAAACATATTGCATATAAATATCTGCGCAACAGTTCAAGCTGAAATTTTACAGCTCTCTGAAAGAGGGCAGCTTATGGAAGATCTTGATTAGTAAATCGATTATCTGAAGAGATCTGAGACCTTGAGTCCCCATATAACATTAGGGGTTTTATTGTTCAGGGATTGTTTTGTTGTTGCATAGGGTTTTTTGGTTGGTTTTTTAAGTTGGTTTTTTTGGTAGACAAGTTTGGACAGCATTTAGTCACCAAATAAGCTTGATTTCCTCCAAGAGGAACACACTATTTAATTTTTCAGTTACTGTACACTCTCTACATTTGGGTAACAGCTTTCAAGTTTCTACACCAACATCAGCTAGAAAGAGTCCTCTCTCTGTTCTAGAGTACAGGGTCGTTGTCCTGCTCAAGCACCTGAGTATCAAGTAATCATCAGTACAGCAAACTCTGTCCTCCTTTGATGAAGGTATTCATACATCTATAATTTGTATTACATTTTATGACTGTCACCTGGAAGACATTCCATGTTCAAGACAGTTAAGCAGTTCCCTGGTGTGATCTACCTCCCCCTCAAGGGTTGCAGTGAAATGAACTGTACCTTCACATAGTACGTGGTGAGAATTTTCCGTAAATCGAAGACTTGAAGCATGGAAGCTGCACTGTTGTCAGTGATGCTATAACCCTCCAGAACATACTTTGTCACAAGCACTTCCCAAGCCAGCCACCGCTGCCCAAAGGCAGCATTAAAGGAAAGCATGTGAGGAAGGTGGCCTGGTTCACAGCAACAAAATCCTTCATCTTCCTCTACACCTTCTGTGATGGCCTCTACTTCTCGTTGCTGGCAATAAGTTCCTTAGGAGAAAACACAACAGGAAGAAAAAAGTTGAATACTTCATATGATTGCTTTAATGCTGACTTGTGTTTCACAGTTGTTAGAACCCACCATCTCCAATTAGGCTTCTGTAACACCAAGTGAACTATCTGCCAATGAACACTAAACGTTTGGATAGCTTAATGTGTCACTCTGTGATCACATTTTAGTTAAGTGTCTCTAAGAATCAATTATGGTAGTAGCCATATGGCACTAAAATGAAACTAGAATAACTAGTCTTATTCTAGAACTGCTAGAATAAGCTGGTTTTCTTCACAAGTGACTTGGACATCAAGGGACCCTGCATCCCATTTTCAAAGCAATTAATCAACAAAATGGAACTGAAAATAATTGTTTGCAAAGCTTAAGTCCATTTTTTAAAGTACAGAAAGTTAATGAAATGTAACACTCACCTCTGAATTCAAGCCCCCTCAGCTGGAAGGTGACCAAGCCATTTCCTATCTCTATAAGGTGTACTAGTGCATTGAGGTAGTCAGAGGCTAGGATGAAGCAGTCCCCAGTACTATAGTTTCCCCACCGACCCAGCAACAAGTCTCCACATAAGCTGTGCTGAAGAGAGCGGGTTAAATGTTCATAGAAGATTGAATTCAGGTTGTTATCATCTGAGCCTGCAGGAAGATAGAATTTGGGTTATTATCTGTATCTATCTGTATCAATGTCAAGCTTGAACATCAACTATCACATATTAAATTCTACACTTTTCTTAACAGCAATGTTGTTTCAAGCTCGCTGTTGACTCCCCACTGCCCCTTTCTTAGGAGATAACACTCCCCAGAAATTAAGTGACAGTAATCTTGACCACATTTTTTTCCTTCTTAGTCACTCCTCCATTTTCCAAACTATTGTTTCAGTTCCACTCAGGCATCAATTCCACAGAAGAAAGTGCATAAGCATACGAGCATGGAAGTATCTCAGTAATGACTGCTGTGCTGGTCTCATCACCATGACGGGGAGACACCTTCAAATGATGTTTGAGGGTTTTTTATTACTTAAGAAGAATAAAAACAGCTTAGTGCATGCTAATTTATAAAGTAATAAAACATACATACACAAAGGGGGGGAATAAAGACTAAAAAATAAAGCAAGACAGAGATGATGGAGGAGAACACAGCAGTAGACAGAATAACACAAAGGTTTGGCAGAGTTGTAGATCAGAGGTAAAGTGATCATGAATCCTGTAAAAGCCATTCACTAAAAGAAAACAACAAAAAGACCTCCACCACACTAAATTTAAAAAGCGCCAAAAACAAACAAACAAAGCCCAAACCCCCCCAAAAAACAAACCCAAAAAACCCCACCTCAACACCAAAATCAGACTAGGAAAACTACCTGGATTTCGATCAAGCTGTGAAGCCAGTCTTGTATTTGAGTGATCCACTCGCTTTGTGCTGAAAAATAAAGTGTATTTAACACAAAATTTATTGCTGTAAGAGAATAAAACTACTACCAGAATTAAAGTTGTAAAACTAGATTAGCACTGAAATAATTTCAACAACTATTTTAGAGGAATTTTATAAGCAACCTCACTGCTCCTCTCATATGTAAAAATATTTTCTGCTTATAACAGCATTATGATCTGATACCTAATAATGTCTGTCCACATTAGGTACCCATGGATTAATCCTTTGGTTTAGTTATGTTGGTATTTTCTTAGATGATATAAAGCTTTAGATGTGACAAACTTAATTAAAATCATCACAGCTAACATTTCTGTAGATTTCACTGAAAGGGCAGTTATCAGAAAGTTTTTTTTTTTTGTTGGCTGAAGTTAAAACCTTAAATATTAAATTGATGATCTGGAACACTGTATTTAAACTGTTCCAATGTTAGAAGGGAAACAAGCAACAAAGAAAAATAATGAAAAAATCTCCAGAAATACTGGATTTATTTGCTCATCTTGCCCTACATGCTCTTTTTCTGACATTTCACTGGCCTGATACTCCATCAGCAACAGATGATTTCAGAGAAATAAAACAGGGGGGTAGAGCCTGACATGATGACTCCTGTACTACTGATCCCACCTTGATCAAAAAAGATCTACTTTAAAGATTTTTTTTACACTGAGGTGAGCCACTTTTAGCTGTGAAACGAGCAATCATGAACACAGGTCAAATACAAACTGTCGGGAAGAGCGCAAAAACACGGGAGTCTGAGACTAAAACCAGTATGATTGATACACAGCTCTCAACTTTATTAATAGTCACACAGCGTTAAATAGGGTTCAGAGGGCACGCCTCTTTTAGATAACAAATTCTTGCAGTTAACTACTTTTTGGCTAGGCATCTTGTTTTTCCCTAAAGCTGCACCTGCATCTGCCAAGCTAGTTCTTCTAATCACGCTTTCAGACACTTCAAGGTCAGGTTGTTTACTGCTCAGAACTAAAAGTTTCAGTCTGCTTCACAGTTCTCAAAACATGGACTGGCCATAATCACTGTGTGTCCAAATTCCTTCAGAAATTCCTCCTCAACAAACCGTCCCCCAAAACCTGTTTGTACATAAAATTAATTTTCTGCTTAAAATTGCACTTTACAATACTACGATTTTTATGTTTAAAAAAATTAGCAAGATGGCATAACTCTAAGGAGAAATTACTTAAGGAACTAAAGCAAATGTTGTTAGTATGAAAAACAGCTAGTACTATTATTAAATAGCATTTTAAAAAAACCTAGAACAACAAAACAACCAAAAACCCAAACTAACACAGCCATTGTAACATTATTAAAAGCAAGGACATAAATTTTAAAGGTCTTATTTCACCTACTTGTAGTCTCTTTCCCAGAATTTGACAGGCCTGGCATAAGAAGTGATGAATATTGCACTTCCCAGAAAAGGATTCAGTGGAGTAGAGAAGAAAGCTGAGACAGCTGCTTGGACAAACAACATTGCAGAATCTATAGGATAAAAGATTTAAGGAAAGCAAAGCAACAACTACTCTTTTTCCAACTTCTGTAATAGTACCTGAAATAAGGCAACAACATAAATTAAGAGCAAAACAAGATCTCCAATTAATTTTATGCAGCCAAGTTTCTTTACAGTATATCCAGCAGTAAGTGGGTTATGGTTGTTTTTAAAAACAGAAATGGGTGAAAATTTGGCACCAGATATGGTGGCGATTCACCTTCTCCAAATTTTACAAAAAATAGTAACACAACACTCTGCTCACACCAGTCTACAGAAGCTTAATATGCAAAACTCAAGAACTACAACCACATTTAGTCATTCCTGAAAATAGGAATGAATGTCAGAAGAAAAGCTATGTCATTTTCAGAATTAAGTAACTCCTGCTCCAAACTTCTTTTGAATTAGAATTCTTTTCCTACGCTGCCAACTGTATCATTTATAGCACTGCAGAAAGCACACACGGGTTTTCATAAATACTCACTGAGCAAACATGCTTATTCAATAGATTCAGCCTGCAAAACATAATCAATTCCAACACAACATTCTTAAGTTACAAATACACATCTCCAGGGAAAAGTCTGCATTTTCAAAGGATACGGGGCACAGCAAAGGGCTGGGCAAAAGCATGGAAGGCAGATCCCCATGTGATCTGCCAAGGAGCAATGTAGGTATATACAAATCTCAATTTATAAAAGAGTTCCCAAAGCTACAGAAAAAAAAAAAAAAAAAAGAAAAAAGAAAAAGAAAAAAGAAAAATTTAGTTATTTGGCTGAGAATCAACACACTTTGCAGCATACAAACATACTATGTCATGTATGTTATATGTACTGCTACCAGAAGCCTTGAAACTTAGAAAAAGGATGCAATAATGAAGTAACGTAACATGCACCTCATTGCTCTACTAGGAAAAGCTCTCAAGATGTTTAGAAAATTACACACACTTTCTAAAGCAAACCTAAGTGCTGAATTTCAGTATCAACAGGACTTACGATCTGGAAGGTTACCTGTCAGTTAGGACTACCCGTTATCCCTATTGCATGATCCAAACCACTTAGAAAAATAGCATCAAGTTACCTTGCTGAAGAGTATGGACATGAAGAAGAGATCTAGCAGCATGGTCTCAGTAAAACTTTTGTAATCAAAAGTAAAGAACAGCACTGTGAAAATAACAGTGACATACTGGCACGTTGGGCTACTGAATGATGAACGCAGTAACTTCAAGCCAGCTATTGTGATCATTAAAGCACCCAACCTGGATAAGAAAGTCACACAAAACAGTTACTTATTTCCTATCCCAAAGGCATTTAAAGACCACTTAAAATGTTACTGTCATGCAGTGCCAATCTCTTCAAATGTAAGGATTAGGATTTGGCTTTGTTTTGGAGTTTTGTGGTGGTATGGTTTGATTTGTTGGCTTTTTTTTGTTGTTGTGTTGACATTTTTGAAGGTATCAAGCCAATCCATGTTCAAGAATTAGAATTATTTGTAATAGTCTTGATTTTAAAAAAATCTCTAAAATAAAAATAGCAACCAAAAAGACAAAAGGGTTATAAAAATAACATTGAAGCAATGTAGCAGTAATATCCCTCCCAAAGGTCTTGTAGTGACAAGAGTCATGAACCCAAAGGATGAATTTACTCAATCCAAGGATTATTAAACTTAAAAAAACCACAAACTCACAATCAAAGTAACAAACACCACCACCACTACCCCCAATACATATTTCATTTTGTTTCAACATTTATTTCCTCCAGAACTCTTCTGTTCTAAATCAATAGAACTTCAAATCCAAGAAAGCCACCTGGCCACTGTTCTTGGAGGCAAAAAATGCAGGGCCTATTACTGAACTCATTTGCTGAGAGTCAGATACACTGCTCAAGGAATTATAATTTAAATCCAGTATATGATGCCGTGTGGAATCCCATCTATATATAGAACTAATTTAGGGGCTGGAAGGCCTGGGGAATTCTTTGATGATAGCAGAAAGCAGCAGACGGCCTGCTTGTGGGAAGTCAGGGACTGTCACACAAGTCTTGAGTTTACACCTGACAAAACACCAGAACATAGTGACACTATTTTGATCTTCCAGTCCGGATAATCATATCCTAAACACTCAAGACCAAAAAGGAAATTCTTGTACCACACTACTAGATAATTCTGGAAGCTGTGATCTTTATAGTACATGCTATGAATTCAATGATTTATCTGTGTGGGGGTCACTACTTTAACACTACAATATTCCACTCAGATGAAGTTGGCCAGGCAACTGATTTTGTAAGAGCTTTCATTTAAGGAAACACTTTATTTATTCCTTGCCTTAGCTGTAAGGCAATAGCACTGTCTTCCCATTGAGGCCAGAACTCACTATTTAGTTTTCCACCACAGCAGACATACTCAGATTACTTGATTGCCTTTTCTACTTACTCAGTATCCAGTTTCTTTGGACTAGCAATATTCTTAGCGCTGCTACTGAGCTCATTGAGGACTATCAGTGGATAGATAATATTCTTCTCTATAACAAGGAGCCAAATGTGAAGTTTCTCAAACCACATAACATGTGCAGCATCTATCAAGATACATTAAAAAGAAGAAATCAGATTGCATTATGAAATCAAGCTTGGTGAACAGAACAAAGACACTTGATCCAAGTAACTGGTAATTAAAAAAGCCCACATATCACCCTTTGACAGAGAGCCAAATACTATTCTCATACTCAAGTTTCATTTTTTTAACTAAATGAAGAGAAGCTCCTTCTAAGCTGCTGTCAACAGTCCACAGTAGTTTTTGTACTGTTACACACCTATACAAAATGTATTACAACAGTTTCCAAGTAACTTGCTTACTACATATAGCAGGGAACAGTTGCCATCTCTTCAGTCTTAACAATGAGAAAAGCAGACTTACCCTGACAACAAAAATACCTGAGACATAAGAACTTCTTTTTAACTTCTACAATAATTGCAAAATTGCAAAATATGTAACGATTACTATGTTTCAAATTAATTCAAATGAAGATAATGAGAAAATGTATTTACAAGGTAGCACATAGACTGGAAGAGTCTATCGGAAATGATGTTCAAGATTGCATAGATGTTTAAGGGTTAACTTTGTCTCTTACACTAAACAGGTATGTCCCAGGAAGAAGCAAAGTTCCTTTTCTACAGTGGAAGCCGTAAGGACAACTGATAAGGCATGAAGTCTCTTTAAGGTACAGGGACCAAACTGGGAGGTGCTACAAACATGCATCTAAAATTAGTGGATATGACTTTCATCTTTCCCAAAAACACTGCTACACATGGAAACCCTGAAGCTGGGTATCAGGAAAAAGGCACCAACTGTAGTTTCTCTGGTTTTGTGGATTAAAAAAATCTAAGACATACAACTGCAGTTTTCATTTCTTCCTCCAGAGTTTGGCATCATATTCAAATTGCTTGTTCATATTTAGCCATCTTTATACCAAATTACTGAGAAAACACCCACAATTTAGACATCATTGAAAAGATGCATAACTACTAAAGAGGTAGGAAGTTTAAGAATCAATTCTTCTACTGCCTGCTCCTGAAAGCAGCAGAACTTTTTAATTACTGTCTCACCTTGAAAACTAACTGATGAAAAACCCAAAATAGCTTCAACTGTTTCAAAGCCAGTTTAAATAAAAATTTCTGAAGTCTGCTGCTAACAATAAAGATGTTCCAACAGTAGAAACCCTCCAATCTATTGTTACATTTCCCCATGCTGAAAACTCATCAGCAGTATAAACAACTTTGTATTTTCTGCAGCCTCCAGGGAAAGATTTCAATGGAAACACAGGTTTTAAAACAAGTTGCAGGAGTGTGTTTATGCAGATTAATGAAGATCAAAGATTAAAGCAAACATTAACACAAATTTTGCAACTTTAGATTGTCACAACTGTGGAACTGCTGAGACAAAGTCACTCATCAGTTAAGAGACACATAAAATGTCATGGAATCAAAGACTGAGGAACTGAGAAACAAAGACATTTCTAAATTAAACGTCATTAAATACTCCAGTGGTGAGAACAATAAGAGAGATGAAGTGTATCAATAGGTAACAAGCTGGTCATCTATTACAGAAAGTTTAAGAAAAAAAAGCATCAGTAATGATACTTACTTCGGACTTCAAACTGATAGTACTCCTTGGTTTTCAGCAGTGGGTGAGAAAAACAATGCCAAGGAAGTTGCTTTCGGAGTTGAGGCAGAACATAATGGGTCACAAAGCCTACCGTACCCACCAATGCATAGAGAACATAACTTAAAAAAGGCTAGAAAGAGCAGAATTTGAACAAATTAGTGTTTGTGTTCTATAAATAAAATCAGAAACTAATAATGTAATACCTTTCCCAGCATCTAAGGGCTAGTAAGTGGGGAATGTGTTTCTTCATGAGATGCTGTACTACCAACCTTAATATCAAACAAGAAGTGTCTGTGAGAGAATAAAACATCTAACAAGTATTAACTAGCTTCATAAGTATATTTAAGTAAAAATACTATATCAATCTTCCTTTACAGTCCACTTCGTCTGAGCCATCTGCATTTCATTCTATAAATGATAAAGCCATCAGCCACTGAAGATGGAACTCTATGTGCTTTTCACGTTCTGGATAAAAGGAGGTATAAGTATAAACAAACCATTAGTCTCATTCTCTTGAGAAGGTAAGAAGCCTCCCAAGAGAAAACTCTTTCACTGACAGAAAGAAGAAGAAAAAAGGAAAAAAAAGAAGAAAAATTACAATATACTATTATGTTAATATGGTATGAACACTGATTCCGGTATTGCTTTCTATACAGTAAGTTTGTCCTCTAAGTTTCTAGACACGGTAGCAAAATAAGGATTGCATTACCTTGTTTATGGTTTTGAGTCTGTAAAGCATAAGCCTATTGAACTACACAACTGGTGAAGAGCATATAGCCATGTTTTTCAAACATGGGAGAAAGCTACATTCAGGACAAGTGCTGAAGTCCCGCCATAAAACAGAAGAGGTATTTTCCTTAGAATGAACTACTACACCTGATTAAGTAGGACAATTCACCTGAAAACCTGAAGCTACCTAAATGCTATGCTTTTAAAAACGAGTTTAACTGTAGGCAGCAGCAGGAGGGTAATACCCTTCCAACACATGCAACAAACTTAATTTGCCTGAAAAAAGGCTGTTCATAAGCTAACCTGTGGTTCCATTACAGGACTACTGAAACCAGATATTCAGTAACTACAACTCTTTAGGTAAACACCATAAATTCAAGTACAGGATCTGGTCCCATGTCATCATCATCAAGTGTAAGTCATATATACACAAAGCAGCAGTATTAGCTAGACTGACAAGTAAAATGCTGCTTTTTAAGATCATGTAATTAACCACTCCAATAAAGGGGTACTCCCCTATACTGCCATGTACAAACAGCTATGCTAAAATCCAGATGATGAGTCAAGGTTGAGCCCCTCAGTCTTTAACAATCAAACATTTTAAGCTTTTTTTTTTTTTTTATTTCATTTTACCTTAATGCAAAATGATCCTGATACTATTTAACTGAGAAAGACAAAGCAAAAGAGGATATTTTATGTCAGAGACTATAACAAAAATCTAGAATGTAAGAAGAACTTAGGAAAGAGACAAGGAAGAAGAGTTTCTGAGCAAATAAACCTGGAACATGATCTTCAGTCACGTACTGGTCACACTACATATTTCAAGAACATCTAAAAAGTAGTCAGGTGATGTGGTGCACTAGTAGAGTAAGTATCATATCACATTCAAGCATTTGTAATCAGAAAATAAGTGACAGACATAATGGAACAGCTTACCTGTAAAACTGTAAAAACTGTACTGACGTGAATTGCAAAATAGAGCACACCAATGACTATACAGACAATCAGGTCAGACTGCAGTCGTTCACTCTGGGGAGTCAAAACAGAGGGAGTTTAGAAAATACCAGCTTGGGTTGTTTGTTTCACCTTCTTAATGCTCATAAGCCAGTAGCACTGCAACTAATTAGAGATTTTCAAATTATACCATTGTTAATTACTTCCATTAAATTTATCAGAACTTTCACAAGCTAAATCTCATGACTAAGAGCATCAGTTCAAATGAGTTAACTGGAATGATTCATATCCAAAGCAGTGCAGGAGAAATTGATACACCAAATATATTCTCTCATTCTGGACTGCGAGAGGATCTAGAGAACCCCCTACAGCACACACAGAAGAGCTTGAAAGACTAGATAACAAAATTTCCCATTTATGATCTAACAGTTACTTAGTCTAAGGGGCAATCAAGAGCTCTGGAAGACAGCTGCCCAGATAGAGCTAACAAACAGGTGGAACATCTGTGCTCTTTAAATCTTTCTTCTCCTCCTCTGCAGAAGGGTAAAGTATAGCTTGGGAAGGATGTTGAGGAATGAATCTGAATTTTCTGTTACCCCCCAAAAATGCAAAACAAGCTATTGATAATGGGGAAAAACACCCAAACCAAGTAATGCCAGACACAGTCACAAGGGGGCAATGCATACTTCGGGCCACCAGAAGTCGGGGTCTCCAAGTTCAGAGCTGCTCCCTACTCTGTAAATACAGTATTAACATATTTAGCCCAGAAGATCATTAAAGAATTAACCATTCCAAAATTGGCCAAATAAGTATGCACAGTAATTAATGCTGTGACGTTTTAATTTCTTGGCATACAACTTATTTTTTAAAAATCATTAAGCCCTTAATAAAAAAAAAAAAAACAAAACCAAACCTAAACAAAAATAGTGAAAATGCATCATAATCCTCAGCTTCCTTGCCCCCTTGGTGTCTGACTAACAACAGCTTGAGAGATCAAGAGGAGTTTGCTGCTCCTATGGTCACTCTTTCCTGTTATGCATTAAGAGAACTTGCAATTTCTGTCCTCTAAAAATTTAACTTGCTTTTTCCACTCTGCACATTGTCATACTTGTGTCTGATGTACTGGAAGAAACTCATCTATACTGCTATTTGTCTGCAGCCATACCCTACACAAAGTTAAATTATCTTCTTCTGTGCAAGTTAAACATATTAAGCTTCTTCAATCTTTTACTTACTACTCCACTGTGTGAAGAAAAATGTTTAAATACTTATGAAGGCATTAATATTTAAAGTGCATTTGTACTAAAAATTCAAAGTATGTGTCAAAGTAAATTGAACACGTTACATATGCTCTTTAAAAAAAAAAAAAAAAAAAAAAAAAAAATCCAAAACACAAAACCCCCACATTTTTCATGATTTTTATTTTCTGCTTCAGGAAGAGCACACACAAAGCCCTTGCTCATAACTACTAGAAATGCTGTGTTAATATAATTTTGACACCATTACCTCTTTCCCACTAACTTCTGCACAAAAGTATCTATTACAGTATCACCTAGAAGAAAATCCTTGAAGATACTTCACTGAATTCATATCAAAATTCAAATTCTTTCACACTCTTCTAAATAACTCAAATTGCAATACCAGCACACTGGGGTTCATCTGCAGATTGAAAGGGAAATGCTCTGATATCCACTCTAATCAAAACAGCAGTAATTAACAAGTGTTGTGAGTTACACAAGATCAAGATTGATGCTAATAAAAACAATACTAAAACAAACAAAAAACCCCCACCAAACCTACTTACCACAGAATTTCTAAGCTTTTCAGGTAAAGGATCTTTTACTTCAGACAGAGGATCCTCAGGGTTTTTGTCTTCAGAATTAGGAAAAAATTTTGATTGCACTAAAGAGCTTAAAAAAAGTAAAAAAAAGAACACACTGAGAAGCATGTATTGTTCTATGTGGTTTTAGAAGAGTAACAATGTCAATAGATATATTACAAGTTGATTACAAAAGAAAAAAATCCTTAGTGCTTAAACAATTAGTGTTTTCACACATGGCTGGGTAAATTTACAAAGATGAGATACCAGTTTTTCTGGTTGCACACAATGAGCATCAATAAAGCCAAGTAAGTAGCCAGATGCTGTTCAAACAGCAGTTACTCCAGTACCAACAGGAGTAACCGAACCAATAATGAATTTTAAGTGAAGTTCTTAAGACTCAGTTCATAAATAACTGAACAGAAATGTAACTTGGGGCAAAGTTCAGTTCTATTTTGTCAACACCAATTAGAAAAACAAGAATACATTTGTTTAATTCAGACTTCAACAGCAACAGAAAAAAATCTCTACTAGTCTGAAGTATTAATGAATTAGACATGCTGAACCCAACTACTAAATTCTTAGCAGACCTTGCTGGTACTGAAGCCAAAAAAAACTTATACCCAAACTTTTAGAAGACCATATGCAGCACTGTTAGCCATGCCCAAGTATCCTGCAATCCCTTAATGGGATTTTTTTCTTACAATATCCTATGTGGTACAGCAATATGTATTACTTCATACAAGACACTCACTATATAGAGGGAGCCCTAGATCTACAAAGGCAACTACATAATGAAAAATATACTGCAATGCCTAATCATGCCACATCTGGTTAAACAGGAGAACCTGCTAGTCAAGCATAGGCAATAGTACTTGGAAAGAACAGGTACCTAGGGACAAGGACCTCATACCAACTGAATAAAGTCACCTGAACCAGGAGTAACAGGACAAGGTTTAGCTGTCAACCCAAAGATAACAATTTCCCTTCTGTGACCACTCACTAGTCATTAATGTCCCTGTTCACAGAAGTGCCACTTCATTATCTACCTGGCTGCTACTTATCAAATTCATCCAACATTATGGCTAAATTTAAATCCAAGTTCAAGCTCTGCCTAACCTGGGTATTTGACTGAGCCTCTATTGGCTACTCTGTGGGAGGGGTTTCTCCTGTTTTGTTTTACACACACTTATTAACTGAATAGGAAATACTGAAATCAGCAGATCAATACTCCCAGCTCAGAATAGCAACACACACATTTTCCCCATGCTAGATGGGAACACTCATCACCAAAACAGATCCTTATTGTTTTGCATCTCTGATGAAATTATTTCAACAAATCTTCTGAGCATACATTCAAAGTAAGAAAACACCAACAAAAAAGTCAGAGAAACAGTTAAAAAAATCCACATGTGGGCTTCAGCCACAACTAGTGGCCTTGAGCATCTCTTTGAACAAAAAATGGGTACAAGTTGCTCAGCACCAATGCCCCAGCAGAAAGATGGTGCCTGAATGGCATTTTGGAGGACACTAGCAGGAAGTTAAATCAGATTTTGGAATATAACAAGTCATTTGCCAGAAGTCACAAAAAAAGGTTGTTGTTAGCAGAGGAACTAGGTGCAAAACTTTAATTTCTGTTTAAATACTGAACCAATCTTACAGTACTTTTTTATAATACTGGTGACTACCAGTTTCAACAGTACTAACGTGCAATAATATAAATAATGTTCCCTTGTGACTTGCTTGGGGAAGGGACACAAACTGAGTCACTTACAAAAGTACAGAAGGGTCACTACTTTGTCTGCTGAGATGATAAGATATTGCCACTAACAAACCACAAAATACGGAGAAGAGAACTGGAATATGCTGCCCATCCCAAGAATCCTGGAGACAGAAGTGAAATGTCAGTGAAAAGGAGATATATGATGCTTATCTGGCATACAAAAATTAAGCATACAAAAATATGTAAGAGAATGGTAAAAATAACTACAATTCCACAAAAATCAAACAGGAGCTTTAGCACAAAAATATGGTTCAATATTTACCCACATCTCACTATGAGAAGCTCTTAAGATACTGATCATCCCTTGAGCCTACATCATCTTAATCATTATATGGGCACCAGTTTTCATAACCCTTATGAAGAATTTCCTGTACTCCTTGAAGCTACTGGTTCTCAGATTTGCATTTAGACACTTGCTAATTTTGAGTTACCTATGGCTTTATTCAGATTTTTTTTCTAATGTGCTGAATTCAGATTAAATCAGTGGCTTCATTTTTGTTTTTGTGATCTGTACTGGATCTTCAAAGATGAGACAGTGATTCTTTTGCTAAGGCTTGTTTATCTTAACAGATGTGTTTACAAAAGGCTAATGAGACAAATGTACAAATTCACAGAAAGCTAATGATGTTTTGCAGGTGATAGCATCATGGGAATATTTCCTCTAGCAAGTATTTTTAATCTCTGTGACAGAGTAGGAGAAAGCCAGCAAACTGAGCTGGAAGGCACACACACTAGAATAAATTGTGAACTGAGACAATTTGATTATTGACACACAGCTGAATCTAACAAACAAATCCAACACCACACGTTTCAAGCAGAATTGGCATTTTAAGCAAGGAAAAGTTGTTGGTTTGGCTGTTTTTTTTCTCTTTGCCAGCTACCTCTACACGTATACATCTTCACTTTCACACTACCAACTACTTTCTTAGATTCTTCTAAAGTAAAAATTCATTTGGAAAGACTATTTATAGTTTGTAGCAGTACAAAAAAATATTTGCATGATCAATTTTGAAAGGTTAACAAACCAATACCTGCAGACTGTGCTAGAAACAAGCTGCTTAACATGGTTTTTTCAAGACTCAACATAGAATGGAACTGAAGGTAAGTGTCATGTGTTTTCAGTCAAAAAAATCAGCCTGTTTATGCAGGCACAAATCATACACCTTTGAAAAGTTAAAAGTATGCTTTGTTCCTGCATTGTATCTCCTTTATTGGCATCACATCCAAACAAGTATAATATCCTACCAAATCAGACTAATATTTCTAATTCATTTTCTGCATATTTAAGCATCTAAGGCACAAAGCAGCAGAGGACAAACCCCAAATCAGACTAATATTTCTAATTCATTTTTTGCATATTTAAGCATCTAAGGCACAAAGCAGCAGAGGACAAACCCCAAAACATTAATGTATGCTGTGTCTAAAATTCTGCTCACCTTCAGGGCACCATAGCACAGTCCATACAACAATGCTACTGCCACAATACTACAGATAAAACTGTAAAGTGCTGCAAGCAGGCTTGTGGTAGCTGAATATCATAGAAAAGAAAGAAAAAATTAACAGTAATGTAATTAGGTTAGAATTCAATACTTTAGTTTAAGAAAGGCCCTCTAGTTGCAACAGCCCTCTGACACACAAAAATCCCACCCATAACAACTACTTGCACTTTCCCCTAAAATTTCTTTTCAGAGCATTTATGTGGCTTCATTTGCCTCATTTATTCAACACCATTACCATGGGAGCGTCTGCAACAGCAGCTAGCTGAGGAATAAAGTATACTTTTTGATAGTCTTACTAGGACTGTATTTTTATTTCTCAATAGTCAAACAGAAGACGATTAGTACTAGTATTCTATGTTTAGAGGGCAGGAATACAGTGTAATCATTAAAATTTTTAACTACTCTGATGGCTGCTCCTACCCTAATGGTTTTACCAGTGATATAAAAACAAGACTCACCATTGCCACCAAAGACATGAATATCCAGCTGTTCACAGAGATACATCACAAATGTATTCACCTGAGGCAGGAGACCAATGAAGAATACTATAGGGAAACATAGTGTAAACACTACAGAGAAAAAAAAAAATATTTGGAAAAGTGATGAATATGAGAACCGTAGCATGGTAATGTACTCTTCAGTTTAATTTTAGGGTACACACACACACACCTTTAACCCAACATCAATAAATTATTTCTACAGAAAACATCATTATGTAAATCTCTACTACAGCAACTCCAAGACCAAGCATTTCACCTCCATGTTTTCTGCCACTAATAGCATCTGACAATTTTACTCATTTTCCCACACCATTTATAAAAAGTTCTGATCCTAAATGACTATTTTTTACATGGGTAACTGTATGAAACATGAAAACCTCTGCAAGTTATAGTATTTAAGAACAGAAAGATAAATGAATGCCATTTAACTTTAATAGAGAGAATGGTACGTCCTAAGCTGTACATATCACTTACTTTCCATCTTAAGGAAAAGAAGATGTAGAAATAACTCTCTTTCATATAACTGTTAGGTAGTTCAGATATAATCTGCAAGCAGCAGCATAACTAAATTCAAGGTTCTGAGAGAGAGAAGGCTCAAACCATGAAAATAATCCTAGCAGACAAAAAAATCTGACCGTTATGGAGGATTTTCAGTAACTTTATTGACTTGCAGTTTCAGTGACCAAAAGAAGAAACCAATTTTAAGGTAGCCTGTAAAGAAAAGTCTCAAGTTTAGGATTCTAACTTTAGTATCCAACCCTTCTGTGGATATAAAGGATATCATACTGGAAATGTGTGCAGTGAGATAGATACTGAGAATCTAATTTTTTTTTCCCCCCTACTCTTGAGTAAAGTTCAACTCAATGCTGTTTAATAAGGACAGGTGAAAAAAAAATCTGAGTTCTGCATCTTTTTGCTGAAATAATTAGTAAATTAAGACTAAAAAACTGATTAAAATATTTTTCAGATTTCTCAAATCCAACCTTTACCCGAAGTCATTACTTAAGGTTGCCTATATAGGTGACAAACAATAGTGTTCCCTCGCTGACAGTTTAAAAAGTTGATTTGTGAACTGTCTTGGGTCCACTGAAAACAAAATAGGTCTGGGTATACACAATTTTATAGAGTAATCCAGCTGATTTCTGATGGCTTTTAAAGCCTGTAATGGAATTGCTCTCTAACAGGGATCACCCAAGTAAAACCAGAAAATAGCTGTTATAAATGTGGAGCATATTTAGACCAATTCATCAAGTCCAGGATGTGAAACAAAATATAAGTAATTCAGAGCTGTCCTCACTTGCCTGTTGGCAAGGACTCGGAAGTTCTGCTACCTAAATACAAAGTTTGCCTTGACCCTCACCTGTGAAGTTCTATTACCCATGTTTAAGAATGGGAAAGAAGGCAGATGAGACTGTACTTTTTATGCTAACAAAGTACGTTTGCCAGCAGCCAGCTTGCTTTGCAATACACACAGCTCTCTGAAACAGTGCTTCAATTTAGATAAATTCTTACAGATTTTATTTCATCTCCAAAGAGGTGATCCCTAGCAGATCATCCAAATAACTTTGCTCCATTAAAGAATATGCAAAAAGTTCCCATAGTAAGATGGCCTCCAAATGTTTACATTCTCTTTCCTTTCTATGGGCTCTGCTTGAGACTACATAGCTTTTACTATTTTAAATAAATGTTGATAAATTTGGGGAAAAGTTTGTCATTTGAGGGGTAGGGATGAGGTGGGGAGTGTTGTTTAGTTTTTTGGTTGCTTTTTTTGGGGGGTGGGGGAAAGAGGATGGCAAAGGCATTCAACACCAGCACTACTTTGAATGCACTGTGCCTCCCAGAACACAATGAAAATACTTCATATAGTCCAAAATTGTATTTTTGGTATTGCTAAGAGCAGACATATTTAATAAGACTTAATCTGTCTGTAATGCTTTTTAAAATTGTATCCATACCTGTGATACCCAATTGCTAAACACAACCTGATTTAAGAGGAGTCCTACTTGTTTGCCAGAAGCCCCTCTAGAGCATGAAAGACTCAAAACATTTCTTTAACTACTGAGCAGCAGTCCAAGCACAGGGTAGCATATCCAGGTTAAAAAGTTAAAAGCAGAAGTTCAGAAGAAAGAGCAGAAGGTTCAGGGATGAGAAGTCCAGAGGAGGGCCACAAAGAGTGCTGGAGCCCCTCTCCTATGAAGACAGGCTGAGAGAACTGAGCTTGTTCAGCCTGGAGAAGGCTCCAGGGAGACCTTAAAGCACTCTTCCAGTACCTGAAGGGGTCCTACATGACAGATGGGGAGGGACTTTTACAGAGCTATGTAGAGACAGGACAAGGGGTAACAGTTTAAAATTGTAAGAGGGTGGATTAAGGTTAGACATAAGGACAAAATTATTTTCTGTGAGGATGGTGAGACTCTGTCACAGGCTGCCTGATCCCTGGAAGTGTTCAAGGCCAGGCTGGATGGGGCTTGGAGTAACCTGGTCTAGTAGGAGTTGTCCCTGCAAAAGCACAGCGGTTGGAACTGGATGATCTTTAAGGTCCCTTCCAACCATTCTATGATTAAGACACTAACTAAATAAAAAGCAGTATTTTTTTCCCTATAGCACACTAGTGTCTGATTTCTGCTAAACTTAGCAAAGGTAAAACTACTCTTTCAAAAGAAACCAGATGAACTGCATTTAGAAAGTGATGATACAGTGTCATAACATGATGCAGTGTAGAAAAAACAAAAAAGATTTCTACTGTGGTGCAGCAAAGAAAAAAGCCACTCACCTATAACTAAGTCCCTGGCTGACATCAGCAGCAATGGGTTGGTGAAAGCCATTCCATACAACCTGAATCTTGTTGTAGATATGTTTCTGCTGCCATAATCCAACAGCCAAATAAGACCACAACATAAACAGAAATATACAGGCCTACTATAGGCTATGATACGATTATGACCCTGTTTAAAAAAAGGAAATGAACATTGGTTTCATTAGTAGCAGAAAAAGTAATTGTTACTCTTTTGGTACACTTAATTTCAGAACCCAAATTAATCACCATTCACCAATTAATGTGCTCTAACCTCAACACATCCTTACGTTTGGTTCATAAAATTCTTATGCATTGCGTAGCAGTGATGTCTTTTTTGTGTGGCTTTTATTACAACAAGGTCAAAATTGATTAAAACTGAGCTATGTTTACCATTATTTTCCACAAAGTTTTAAATTATTTTTCTTGCAATACTAAATGCCAGAGAAACTCTGAAGAGGCTTTCTAAGCAAGAGAGAATATATTACTTTTGAAGATGAAAAAAATTTATTACTCTGATACTTCTGCTAGAAAAAATATCTGTACTTGTGTGTTCATTAAATCATACAACTTCTTCCTTAAAGTGATATGAATTACTCATTGCAGAGAAATAATGCTTTTCCTTTCTTATTTAGGACATAAGAAAAACAGTTGCCTTGGCAATCCAGCAGATGCACAATAGCATATAAACATATTGTGGAACACTAGAACATTAACATTTCAATCCTCAAATGCTAATGCTCACTGAAACATCACATACTCAGCTTAACAGTGAAAAAATAAGGCTTTGTGCATACCAGGACAAATGAATCGAATGATCTACAAGACCAGAACAGATCAAAGCTATGTCAGTTCATACCAGCACAGCAAATTAAAACATCAAGACTACTTCTCAGTATAATTCCTTGAATACAGAAGACTCATCATAAGACATACAAAGATACAGCTCTATAGCAAAAGGTGGGCTCAAAGCAGGGAGGACAAGATGTGCTAAACACAAACAAGCAGTATGGAACAGGAGGAAACAGCATCAGTTTCCTTCTCACACACTAACATAAGCCTCCTGTGCCTTATCAGATGATCAAACCTGAACGATCTGATTTGAAAGATTCAGCAACAAAAAGCTGAAAACATCAAAAACAAATTCTCTATGGAAATACTAAATTAGTGCAGTGGTACATGCTCATGACTTACATGTCGAGGGGAAGAAGAATCTGGCTGAACGCTCTGAAACCAAAATGGAAAGAGGAAATTTACCCAATCTACAGATAGGTGCATTTACCTGCCCTCCTCCCCACCTTCTTGAATAAAACTGTTTTATTAAAATCTATTGTTAATTTTATAATTTCAAGCCACTCTAAAGTCTTAAAATAGTACAACGTATTAAACCATAAAATCTGTTCAGAGTGGATAACCCAAGTTCTAAAAACACCCTAATTTTAAAAATTTTTGAATGATAAATTTAGAATTTCCACTCTAATAGTCTAATTATAAGGAAGTAAAAAAAATAATCCTCTAATTACAAAACATACCATTGAAAATTGTCCAATAAAATATAGGATTCTGATTAAGAAAACACTTAGATACAATTGCTAAAAATAAATGCACTGAGGTGCACCCACTGAAAAAAAACCTCAGTAACTATGCTTTATATCAGAGGAAGCAACAAACAACCAAAACAAACTTGAAGTTTAGATTGCAGACTGGTTTCAACCAGTAAGAAAATTCTCATCTTTGGGAAATGAAAAAATGCACAAGAACAACAAATAAAAGGTTGGTTGACAAATATATGCAGAATCATTCTAATGAAGTGACCTTGCATACTCATCTATCAAATTTTCCCTGAAGCCAAAGCTTACTCATTTTTTAACATGCAGTTTTTTCCTTAAAGTTCTAAACTAGCCTGCAAGACCCAACCAAATTTCTGTTGTTTATAGTAAGTGAAGATAGAAATTAAAATACCTTCAACAGCGAGTACTGACAACTGGCTATTACCAGGCAGAATTGGAAGACCCAAATATCCTTGAAAAAGCCCTCTATAAGTAGCACAGAGCCCAGAAATGCAACTAGAATAGCTAGGATGACAGCTAACACGTTTTCAAGGATCTCACGATTCCTGTATTAGAGGGAGAAAAAAAAAAAGAAAAAAAAAAAAAAAAGAAAAGAAGAAAAAGATAATTAAAAGGTAACTGTGTCTAGAAAAAGCTGCAAGGAAACAGTTACAGTCAGAAGCTAACAAGAGTCACACTGCTGGCAGTCAAGTAGTTATGAACAGACTTGAATTTATATAGACTGTACCAGCACAGTCTTTTAACAAAGCTACTAGGATTTCAGTGAGAGCTGAGAGCAATTATTATCTTATGGAATTGACCTTTATGACAGCAGAAAATAACTCCAGCAGATAACTTCAGAAATAATTCTAACACTGAGCCAGAAGCACAGTCTGTAACACAAATCTACATTCAAGGCTCACATGGGATGATTACAAAGCTGTGAAAAATAATCATGATAGCTTATCTGTGTATAATCTGTCATTCAATATTTAGCAATGAAGAAAATAAAACTACTCTCACTTAGCTAAGTCATATCGAGTGGAATAAAGAGAATTCCATATAATATTGGAGGTGCTTACAACAGAATTAATAGTATTTCTGCCCAGAAAGAAACATTTTTATATTGCTTATCTCAAGGACATTCATCACCAAAATCTACATACTCTATAAACTCCAAAAGCTGGTAACTGGGGGTGGGCTGTCACCTTTGTTTTATTCCACTATGTACATGCAGCATGGACAACACATTACAGTATCAGATGACCCTGTGGAACAATGCTTTGAAACAGCAGGTAAATTGGAATATAGTGTTGGAATACTGTAAATGTAAGCTGAGTTCTAGACCCTTTCAATTAGTTTTTTTTTTTTTTTTAATTATTATTTTCAAAAGGTAGCAACAAACCTCTCTTTGATCATTCAAACATGTTATTGTCCTACTCAGGCAAACTGAGGTTTTGCACTGCCTGAGAAAAAGTAAGTGTAGCCTTCATTATTTAAAAAATGCCCTGCATTTTGTATTATTCTTTCATCTTTCAGAGTATATAAATCCAGTTCTCCAAGGACCACTTTATCTATATTACTCAGAGTTTAGTTACCATTTTTTATCTTTAACCTCTGTGATCTAGTAACATATGAGGATCTCACCTATCAAATAAAGCCAGAAGAGTTAATCTATCAAAATTGATGCTAATCCAGAGCTTCGGCAGGATCCAAAAGCGATAGTACTGCTTGACTTTTTGAGCTGCTTCCTCTTGAGGTTGCATGTGGTCCTGAAGGTCAGGGCTCAGGTCTATATCCTGCTGCTCCAGCAGATCTGTATCCATGGTCAACAACCTGTTCAACCTGATCTGAGGAAGAGAAAGCTAAAAGAAAGTCAGTATTAAAAAGAAGGCTCATTTTTATTATATCGCTATGTTCTACTGAAGACTGGTTTGGAAAAAAACCCACCAAAAACTAGAGTTATTTAGTTTCTCTTATAACAAGCTGAATGTTAGAGACTGCCAGTTTTGAGGCTTCCACTAACTTTTCCTATCCTTACCATGGCAAATGAATAGCACCAGCAGTAATAATAGTATGGATACAAACACCAATGTTTGGCATTTTAGCAAATGGCTCACTTCAAAGGAAACATGAACACATCTTCTAAGCACATAATTGCATTTACCCTGAAAACTTCAAATTTGAAGACAAGTAAACTGATACGTGAACAGGAATCACACCTACTACAGGAAAAATCCAATTCTGAGCTTAAAGTACAGCACATTTCCTATAGTCAGCTGATCTGCATGCATGCTCATGCTGGGTTTTTTTGCAGCTTACTCATGCATCAGTGATCAAATTCAAACTCAAAATTCAAAATAAACCTGGAGACAATGTAAAAAAAAAAAAAAAAAAAAAAAAAAAAAAAAAAAAAAAAAATTTTAACTGATTATATTTCTTCCTTATTTTTTAGTTTGACATTTTAGTGTTCTCTTGGAACCACAGTAATACTAACAACCATATAGGACATTTAAGGAGAGTAACCAGAAGGCTAAGAAGTTATTACAGTATGTATGTCTTGTCTAATTCACTTTATAAATTTCATCAACAGGCCAAGAAACATCTTAAGGCACTGCTCTTCATTCTTAATGTAATGGTTAAAATGTCATTTAATGACAAATCTTTTCCGGCAAAAGGGAAAATTTAAATAGTCACGTCACATTTAAGTGTACAAATTACAGGGGTTTATTGCTTATTGTTTTCACAATTATCTTGAAGTTTAACATTTGATTATTCATTTATGAGTAATTTTTTTCATGTCTCACTAAAGCATCACTGTAACTATATTCAGTCTGCTCTTCATTCCTAGAAAAATACTCAAAAAAACCAAGCAAGAATACCCCCTTTCTAAAGACATTTCAAAAATACGGGTGCTGTTTTGACAACTTTCATAAAAACTTGGGTCTTTAAAAAAGGTACAATCACCATAACGTAGCATTCAGTGCACTAATTTAAACATTCAGTAAAAAATTTCTATTTATCATATGAATTACACTTTTACAAATACAAATTTGCCTTAAACATAATTATTTCCTCCAGTGGGACTTCCAATGGCAAATAAACAGCACATAACAGGTAATGCAGCCTCTTTTTTGAAGGCTACATTTTTCAAGAAGGATGTGGAAAGTAAAGAAAGCTCCCCTATCAGACACCAGGTTTGAAGAGCACACTCTTGATCAAGAACATGGTCAGGCAAATGGAGGTCTCTTGATCCCCTACCAAACGATGAACCCATTTTTCATTTTCCCTCTTGACTAGGTATTTAAGTAATTTAACATACTTTGCATAGTTTTCCTAGCTTAAGAATCATGATCTTGAGAATTGTGACCATTTGCACTGTTTCCATGACACAGCAATATTAGGCTTCAGAATTGAGTACAGATATGTCTGAACTTGACAACAATAGGGAAGGTCTGAGATCACAAAACTAAGGAATAGAACAAGACAGTTTAAACCTCCACTTAGCATACAAATTAAGATTTCTTTCTGCTGCCTGCTAATCATAGTGATGCACAGAAGGAAAACTCTAAGTTGTCCAGTCATCTCCAGAAACTTTTACAAGGTATCTCAGAACATCCAGTTTCCATGGGATTTAGAAAATCACTATGCTTTAGATCAGAGGAAGCAATTTATATTTAAAGTGCTATTCAGAAAGATGAATGTGTATGTATATGTGAAGACACCACAACCATGAATATTTCACCTTCATTTAAACCGAGGCAAAAATCCTTCTTAAGAACAAAGAACTACCACATAGGATGATCAATCAATACTATAAAATTAGCAAGTCCTCTGATTTTTTGCATGCTTTTAAAAATAAATAAGAAAAACTTACTAGATCATGTGGATAAAAGCGAACTGAGGTAGAACTCGATACGTGAGAGTCCGTGTCACTACAAGAATAGGGGAAAGACTTCATATTATAAAACTACATCTTATTTCAACAGGCCACTCATTTTCTAGTGTCCCAAATTTATTTTGACTCCTCAAAAATCTTAAAGTACTTAATATTTTTCTTCACTCACATATGCTAAATAAAAATATCCACTTAGTGTTGTATATTGTGGTAAGTTCTGTACTACAGCAAATATAATGTTAGCTACTGATGTGTAAACACATGTCTAAAGGAGTTCAGAGTCCACTGTGTGTTCACATAGTTTTTGTTAATTCTATACTGTTTTTATCAAGGTCCCATAACCACCAACAATAGTATAAACTTAATGAGTATACCAGTTTACTTAATGGTAAATGGCTTCGGAAAAACTTAACTTTAAATAAACTTAAATCTCTGCTAAGGAGCAAAATTACTTTGCAATTTCCATTCATTAGAGATGAGGAGAAATTTCTCTTACTGTACCAAAGTCCGTATCCAACCACTGCCTTTTTCCCCAATTTTGGATAGCTTTTGGATGTTTGCTTTCCATGTAAATCACATGGCTGTAAGACTTGTATCAAATTTATGCAACTTCCCTTCAGTTCCTTGCCTTAAGATAAAAACATTCTTTGTTATCAATTTTACTTCACTGCAACTCAAGTACTATCTAAATCTGAGATCCAATTATTTGGATGTGGCCAGTTCATTCCTTCCATTATCACACAAATTCATAACAGCAGCCATCAGCAAAGCCATTGCTTCTGGAACATGCAAGCAGTAGAGGCAGGCACTGGCAGCTTTGTGCAAGGAATATAGAACTTTAATCAAAGTTCAGCTCTACAAAGGGCTTGCACACTTTCACAAGAAAGATTTGAAGATGGGAGCTTTTGTATTCATTACTTCATCATTCCAATAGCTATTCCACCTACACGTGGTGGGAACTGGTAGCAATCAATGTGACACAATAGCTTCGGAGCAGATCTAGGTAGTGAAGTTGTTGGGTGGCCAGGGGGAGGGGTGCAGGAGGTTTTGGGTTGTTTTCCTTTCTTCTGCCTCCTGTCCTTTCAGAGAAAGAAAGGGCATTTTTCCAACAGCAGATTAACTTTCCAGTATGTAGCTGGCTATTTCAACCACAAGCCAAATTTGAGCCTGAGGTCTGTTAACACTTCCATGTATTGTTTCATGCCATCTATGAACTTCAGAACAAATTTATCAGTTTACATTTGCTTCGTAATTAGAAGTTTATTTGTAAATAAATTATAGACATTATTGTCAACAGCCACCTACTTCCCCAAAACCAAGTTTAAGTTCTTTAAGAAATAAATACTTTCCCTAAGCCAAGAAAAAACACATTTGTCCTGTTTGGACATTTATTGCTTAAGCTAACAGTAGTTTTCACTTTGAGGTTTATTTAAGTGTAGAAGATCATTTATGCAATTCGCTTCATCTGCTAGGGAAAAATCACTTAGGTTTCCAAAGTAAAGGTCATAATATTTTATATTGATTTCCTGGTCATCCATACTAATATAACCTTTTAAACTAAAATCAGACATTTTGTTGCAGTAAGACAAGAATCATCACTCTGGACTGGCCTTCACACACACCAGATGTTGGATGCTCTTCTTGCAGCTGGCTCAAAGTTGACAAGTGACATGTCGCAGCCCCCTGTCTCGTAGAGCGTAGAACTGAACTTACCTATTAAAGGAAAGGTGAAAAGCAGGTCAAAATTTTGTAACATTTCATTCCACTGGCACTAGTTTCTATTTATTAACTTACATCTGGGATCAACTGAGAGATCTAAATTTAATGTCAGAATATAAAATGTGATTACACATTAATGTGTCACTAGTGCAGACAAGACAGTAGTTATTTCATCCTCTTTTACACCATTTTACACGACATACACAGTAAACTGCAATACTGCATCATGTTTGTATCTCAATATGTCACCATTAACACAACAGAAGCACAATTCCTTTTTCTCCCCATAGAGAATAACAAGGTGAATAAGTTGAAATGCTCAGCTCCTCCCCACCCCTCCCAACTTCAGTAGATCAACATTAAGTAAATCATTCCCTATCAGTGTTTAAGAGCTATGGCATTTAGCTAAGGCAGAGATTCCTCAAGTGTGCTGAATAAAATTATTTTGAAAGGCACATGTCTATTTGAAAAGAAAAACACAGAATGAAAGAAGTAGCCAGAGACAGAGATGCTTCCTAAGTTACACCTCTAGTAAATGGAAATGGCAGGAAAAGGAAAGGAAACGACAGGTAGGGGTTTATTCTACAAGCCAGAAGCAAATGCTTCAGTGTAAGAACACAAGGCTGCAAACTAACTCCTCACTTGCAATTACTGGAACTTCATTAACCATAATTTCCTAAAGATATTATTTAAAACTTCATATGAACAGTACCAAGCTATTCCTAAAAAATATAATTAACAAAAAAGTAACCAAAGATTATAACTCAACTGATTAATTACCTTGCTCACAATATGGTATTTTTACTGTGCCTTTCTCCCACAACAGGCTGATCAGAGAGATAAGCATTGTAATTTCCCCTGAAGGCCAGGTTCAATATAGTTCAGTTCTGAACGCAGGAAGCTGATTTTGAAATTGTGATCTCATATAATAAAGTGTTCTGACAACTTCTCCATCTTTTCTGGCTCCAAAACCTTCTTAAGCCACGCTGCAAAGCATGCAATATTTTAAGATCCACTTCTATCCAAAAAATCCCACTTTGCAACTCTGAAGGAAAACTGTCTACACCTCAGCTGCGTATCTCCTAGCACTTCTTCCTGTTGTTAAATAATAATGAGCAGACCCTGGAAAAAAAAAACTACCAAGATCAGAGCTTCCAATCTTTACCCTTGCTGTAAGAATCTATCCTCAAAAACATTGTAACAGAAGCAGGTTTTGGTGGGTTTTCTGTTAGTTTGTTTATTGTTGTTTTTGTTTGTTTTGGGGTTTTTTTAGAAACACTATCATCCTGATCCCACTTCTCTTCAGCTCCAGGAAGTCCAATTTAGAAGTGTTTGAAAACATTAAAAACCTCAACACGCAAAATTAAAAGCAGTCAAAATAAGGAAAAAACATTGGCATATTGAAAATAGTCTTCATAAAGCTTTCTGCCCTCAGAGAAGACACTTCAGGCCAATGAGACACACAGTGCAAAGGATGGACATACATGCTAAGGCCAAGCATTGACAGGACATTGAGCTACATGGTTCAGTTCTTGTACAGCACAAGTCAGAGCTCAGTAACACAACAGCTCTTTCAATATTTAATGACATCTACTATAGGCACTTGTAAGGAATTGCAAGTATAAAGTTCACTTGTTAAGGCTTTTTACTCGAGAGTTATAAAATATCCTTTGGCTTGGTATGCATACTGTAGTCAGCTTGTTACTGAAGTGTAAAATTTAAACTAGTGCAAGACAATAGGAATCATCCTCCCTACAACTGCTAAATAACCTCAGTTACACAGGGCTATTTCTCAACTGCATCAATAAAAAAAGAAGAAAGGTATCAACAGCAAACACAAAGGTACAGACAGCACACTTGAGATTCTAGTCAGGACAAAAATATGCATAACTTCCAATAGATAAATCTTCCCTGCAATGAAACTTTTCAAGATACAATCAAGTTTGGGTTAAATTCTTCATGGTTTTGTACTTTCTGACTTTTAAAGAAATGAATTTTTAGACACAGATATTAGAATACACTACTTGCAAGATCTAACCTCCCATTTTCATGGGCTGAGATAATATATTAGGTATTTATTTCAAAAATAGCTAACTGACAACTTGTTACATGACAAGTCAGATGTCCAATAAGGCTGTCAAACTATGAAAAAACTTTAGTATAAAACACTTCATGTTAGAAAACACCTACATTTCCCTCACAATCCACTCATCTTTGAATCTGTCAAAATTTACTGCATTTGTGTGGGTGCTGGAAATACTGCATGGCTGTCGTGGGGTAAAACAAAACAAACAGGAAACTCCTTTTTTTTTTTTTTACACACAGACTACAAAATGGACTCTGGTTTTGCCAATACTGGCAATTCACACATCCATTCCCTCCCCATATATAGACATATATTTTTTTTAAAAAATTATTTTTTCCCCCCATTGAAAGTTAGCTCTCCATCACAAAAAGCATAGGTTCTCAACAAAACAAAGTTGCCTGACCCACCGCATTTTTTTTTTTTTAATACATTTATTTTATTTCATCAAAAGGCTCTCCAGAATAGCCACAATTCATCTTAGGTTGAAAACATGATAGGTGCTGGTGAGGATGCAAACCCGATGGTGTGACTGCAGATTTTACAGCTGAGCTCTGAAGTCCCATCAACTGAATACTTTGTAACTGTGCAACACACCAGCAGCTCCAACCACAGCACTCAAACACCAATGAAGGATCTCAATGTTCACAAAATTTAATAGGTATCACAGAACGTCTTTGGTTGGAAGAGACCTTCAATATCATCCAGTCCAACCTTTGACCATGGATATACCCAGCATTTTTAGTTATTCTAGTAATTTTCCCTTCCTCTCATTCCCAGCTCTCTCATAACATCCTCTGAAATACTTTCAACAGCATCACACTGACAAAGCTTAAGAGGTATTTTTCTCTCATTCTCTAGGGACTGCAGTTTTATCAAGTTGTGAAGAAATGGCAGACTCAAAAGTTAATTTTTCAAATCAAGAAATAGGGCTGATAGCACATTTGCTTGTAACTTCTCCCCCTGCCCTCAAAGAGAGAGTTGTAAGTTCTTAGCAAATAAAGTCACCCAATCTTCTATTTCAACAGATTACAAAACCCAACAAAACCAAATCACTGCTACTAGGCACACAAATCCAAAATACATCTTTGTTCTGGCCCAAAGAGAGGAAAAGACAAACAGACATCCTTTGAAACAAGTTCCTACAAATGTTTTCAAAAAGACAAAAAAAATTCCTCATTGCCAAGTCCAGAGACAACCATGTAACAGTTCACACTGAACAAACCCATGTTCCCAGAATTACAGGAATTAATGAAACAGATTGATGAGCTTACACAGATGAAACCAGGAAGATTTGAGTGACTTGGTGCTCTCATGTTTTCCTCAGCCAAGTTACTTTCAGCACATTTCCCAATTTTCCATCTATGAAATATGACTTTGTTTTAAACCTCTTATCAACTAGTTCTGAAGATCTCTAACAGTTTTTCACATGATACTTTTTAAAATCTAGTCAGCAAAACCAAAGGTATCAGAATTTAAGTACTCTGCACCATGCAAGGAGCTACTGTTCCCAAATATCAAAACTGCACCTTTAGTTGCAGTATGAAGACTTGTAAGTTGCAGTTAGAACATTTCAAAGCAGTTAATTTTTTATTTATAACATTGGTAAAAAGAGCAACTTACTTATACAGAATTCCACACACTACAAGAGGAATGTTTTCAGTAGGAATTTCAGTCAATATTTATTTTCTACTTACACCTTTGAAAATACTTCCCCATCTATCTCAAGTAGACTAAATCTACTTCATTATAAAAAGGTATCGAGGAACTGATACTACATTGCTTTTAATCAAGTGGTCAGTGTATATTTAGATAAAAGTTTTGATCTACTTTAAAACAGTTCAATAAATCTGAAAGATTATCACTTGCATGTAAGTGATAAAACCAGAAGTCCAACCTAGCAGTGTCACTATACCGTAAAGCTCCAGATGACCAGGTCCCTTTAATCACAAACCCAATGCTCCTAAAAAAACAACCAACAACAAAAAACAACACACCACCAAAACACACCACAACAAAAACAATAATAATAATTAAAAAAAACAACAACACAAACAACTAACAAAACCACATCTTCCAGCTGAAGCCAAGAAGCTGTTATTTCACTCCAGTTACAGAAAATGATATCTCTTCTAGTAATTCAGTACTTGGGATTCCCAACTGCTTTACAAATTGTAGTATCTACTGCGTTTGCTAAAAGGACTGAAAAATCTTACTCATTACCTACATGTTTCAAGAATCTCAAGGTATTAGCAAAAATAAAAGGCATCAATACTGCCACACTGGACCCTGGGGAATGTCAGTCACTTAAGTTGTGATACACATGTGTTTTGCTGCTTCCTGGATTCATATGACATTAATCCTGACTACAGTCATAGCATTTAGTCTGCCACCTTTCTGTCCTGCATTCCTCCTAAGATTTACTTCATGTTTATTGCTCTACATTAGGCTCTATTTCCATTCTTTCAAGTTCCTTCCCCCTCAAAAAACAACACAATTGATAAAAATCTACTTTGAACATGGAAGATTGAAGATAATGCCTCAAAGTATCTCTTGCCTTACTATCAGCAGAATAAAGATGACTGGACAGTCACCAGACTGAATGTAGCCTCGGTATAACACAGTAAGGTTCATTCTTTGTTAAATAAGCCACCAGAATCAAGTTAACAGACACAAATCTTTAAAGCAAACAAAAAAAATTAAAATTGTGCCTCTTAAAGAGATGCAAGTTGACATCAACACAAATGGGAAGGAAGCACAATGGAAAACACAAATGGAAACAGACACTACATGATCAGTGCACAAAAAAGAAAAAAACCCAGGCCTAAGTGTTGTGGCTTTTAATTTAAATTAGCACATGCCCAGTTTGTTTTGCAGAAGAGCTGGAGGATGCTACTAGAATTTCAGTAATAAAAGAAATTCTTATATCCACTGAACAGACCTGTAAAACACCCACCTACTACCTTTGTCCCTTTTATCTGCAATTGCTGTAGATCAGGTTTTTAAAGGCATCAGAATAAAAGTTCAAGAAAAAACTAATTCTCTTCCCCAAACCATACACAATCTGACACAAAGTAACAGGGTCATCTTTAACTGTAGGGTATTTTGGGAACACAGAGTAAAATCAACAGCCTTAGACTTCAGGAAAAGAGAACACCAGTAATACTTTATCCCTGACTGAGGATTGAAAAAAAAAAAATCCCAAAACACATCACCCTCCATTAAAAAGAACAAAAACAAAACCCAAAGCAACCAAAAAACAAAGAAAAAAAAAACAACCCAAAAAACCAACAAACCATGTATCAGTTATAAGGAAAGATACTCTCCCCTTCTTGTCAGACCTGCTAAAGTAACCATGCATGTGTGAACTTGCACCATTTTGCCAGTATCCTACTCAAACAAAAGACAGTATCTGTCACACAAAGGCTGCTACACAAACTAGAAAATTCCATTTTCCTAAAATAATGAAAATAGATGTTGCCTATAATAGCTACTTTCACACACGGAAAGCTTTTAAACAGATTCTCAGAGCTTCAAATCTGGAATGAATCCCTGTAATATCCATCGATTTTTTTTTTTAGTTGAGCAGATCCTAAAAGTTTTGTGCCTCTCAAAGAGAATGTGCTGCCTAATAAAACTCTAAGTGAAGTACACAGCTTAGCTACATAAATTTCTGAAAACTCCAACACACACCAACTGCAATGAATATGCCTTTCCAAGAAGTCTGAGAGGAATCCTGCTTTTCTTAAATGATCCACTTTGGTTTCTACTACAACACAGTATTTTAAGTTATTACATCTTGTATTCTCTAAAACGTGACTGTATTATTTTGGGTAACACAAACCAAATCCCTCAAATTCAATAGCGGTGGCTTTAAGAATAAATCTAAACCTTAAATCTTGGATAGATATAACCAGCATCCTTTAGAGTTATGTTCCAGTATTTTTTTCAAAAAGAAACGAGTCCAAATTACATAAACAGAAATCAGTAGTTTAATGATCACATTTGTTAAATAAGCTTTTATAGTTCAGAGATACACACATGCATCAAGATATGTCTTGACTTTTCTATCATCTCAAAACCAGTAGAGCCACAGACTCAAAAAAAAATTTGATAATATTTGTGTTGAAGTAGTCTCACAGTCTGACAACTCTTGAAGTCTCCCACATCAGTAGCATATGATGGTCTGAAACAAATGTTTGTCAGTGTTGGGAGTTAATCTGCACTTTTATTACAGATGCTCAAAATACAGTCATTAATAACTGTCTGTTCTAAAGACCCACTTTAATTATTAAAAGAAGAAATCCACATTAATGCTGAAATCATAAGTAATTCAGTCCACATATAGATAGCTGCAAAGATCCCTGCCAGGAATTTTTCCACAGCAGGCATCACCGTGTGGCAGAAGATCAGTAACTTACTATGACCGTCTGAACTTCCTTCTCCCTAGCAACATAAAAATTAGCCACGTAAAAGTTAATAAATAGTTAAGAATACTATATAAAATGGACCATGAAGAATTACAGGGCATCATCAGGCTCCATGATTTGATGGCATTTCCTGTAAGAAAAGGTCCAGATTTTCTTCCAGTCTGAAACTCCTAGATTAAGGCGTTCATGAGGAGCAAAGCACTCATTTGCCTAAGTATCTCTTTCTAAACAGCAGCTAATCAGAGACTCATCTAAAACCAATCAAGAATTCCTAGGGACCACAGTAAGAATTTTTTCAGGATCCAGATGTTCCTCAAAATCGGTATCTCTGCCCAACTAACCTGTGAGAACGAAAAAAAAACCACCCAAAAAACATATGCATGACATGTTCCATTGTTGACATCATGAAAGCTCACACCATCACTATTTTTATCTATGAATCACCATCACGATTTGTAACTATGCATCCTTAGCAAGTGTTTCCTTCCCACCCTGCATTTGTCGGAGCATGAAAGGCAAAGAATTTACCAGCAATTAAGGCCTTCCAGCAAACACACCTCTAAGATTCAGAAACAAAACTCATGCAAGCGGATTTTCACCACATTATTACCCACATATCTGCTGTATTAACACTTCCATGTCACCAAGGTTACATAAGGCCTGCATACCAAGTTCATGGTGCAAACTGCCTACAGCAGATGCAGTGGCATGTGATGCTTCTAAGTGGACACTCCCATTTCTCACCAGCAAGGAGGCGCTGAGCACAGCTGCCTGGGAAGGGGGGCGGGATTGCACTCTGACCTGGGAGGAGGGCTGCTGGCCTTGCTGACCATCTTGAAGGCTAGGAGAAAACATGGATTGGGGACACATTACCAGGGAGAGAAAAAAAAAAAAGCAAAAGCTAGAACTGAAGCAATGCAAGACGTTGATTTTAAAGAGGAAGAACTTAACAGAGCAGAGCATTAAGAGGCCACTTCCTAGGGTTAAGATAACCCATTAGGTGTGTATAACAACATCTGGACACTGGATACACTAGTAATCTGGATACACAGTTCCTGTCCTGCTTCTTAGAAGCAGTATTGATTTCTACCACCTCAGCAAGGCACACTCAAGTATGTTCTGAAGATTAATTCTTCAAAGCAAATTACTTGTCAGTCTAAATGCAGACTGACCTCAGGTATCAGCTCCATAAAGCAGTGACTTTTCCAAGTCTTCCCATGACAGTTACAGTCCTTTTTGCTCATTGAGGTATGGACTCAGCCAGCTGTGTAGTTGGCTGTTTGGGATTTTTTTTGGTGACAGCAACATCGCACTTCTTGCTATTAATCTGCACTCTAAGTACAAAGCGGCTTTAAACTTCGTTAGTAGCCACACACTAGCAGAGAGCTTTTAGATAACCTGTTAAACCTCTGGATTCAGAATTTTCTGAACATACTGAGAATGATTATAATAAATTAACTGGAAAAGCTTTAAATTTATAAAAAGCAAAAAAATTCTTCTCTACCCAGACACACAGCTTGCACCAAAAAACAGGTTTTAAAGGTCAACCTGGGCTTCAGAGAAATTTGTAAGCTTATTGTCACAAGTAGGCAATGCTTGAAAATGTTAGTTCTACTCTTCACAGCCTTCTAACTGCAGAACTATTTTATAAAGCTAGTTAACTGTTTTATCTTTAATAGCTTGATTAACATGAAACTTTGCAAAGTATCGGAATACATGGTGCCTCCACTCGTACCTCACATCTGGTTCATAAGAGAAGTGTTATTATCCTTCATTTTGTGTACTTTAACAAGTTATGTGCCAGTCCTTAGCTCTGGAATGTGATTATATAATAAAATTATTTTTGAGATTATTTCTAAATATTTTTAGATGAAATGTATATATGACTGGAAAATATTTTAATTTTGGAAAATTATCTTCATCACCTGTTGCTTTTGATATTTAATTGCTTACAGTGTGATGCTACAGTTGGCAAGTGAAGAAATTAAAAGCAAAATCTTACTAAGAGCTGAGGGGTTATATCTGATGTACTTGCTTTTAGCAATATTTTCTAGCACATCTACTTTTCAGGTTAGAGAACCACTATAAAACAGAAGAGGGATATAAGAATAAATGTTAAGAGTAGCTCATGCAAAATAAAGCCAACATGCACACACAGCTCACGAGGTAGCAAACTGAAACTCATTACTATCATATTCTAATTATCTGAATCTGAACTTTAAATTCAGTGTTTTGCTGCTGCAGACAAGGCTCTTGGTGAGCTGCCTGGCAACAGAAGCCCTAAGGAAGCTCACAGATGTGCCAGCTTTCATTGCCTCCCTCAAGTATTATCAGCAGCACCAAACCCACACTAAACACTGCTTTCCCTTCAATAGTAGCTATATATCAAAACTGCCCTTTCAGTGGTTATTGTTACCACTGAAAAAAACCCACACACACAACACTGATTGCACAGATATGCAAAAAGCTATCTCTGCCTGATTAATTATAAAAATAAAATTCTCCTTCAGATAGTCACTTATGTTCTTGTATCAGACACCAATAAGTACCACCACTGACTATTCAGGATGCCAATGCATACTTATTCTTAAAGTACCCAAAACACTATTGACACGTAGGAAGGACAGAAGCAGAGGTGGTTGCTTGTTTTGTTGTGGTTTTGGCAGGCTTGGCTTTTTTATTGTTTTAAGTTACTAGGCAAACCACTTTTGGGTCTAATTTAGCAAACTAGCATAATTTACTAGGCCAGGTTTTACGTAAGTGTCCATCATTGCCTAACACATACATGTACAACACAATTGTTTCTTCTACTAAATATTCCACAGAGGAAGTGAAAAGTATTTGCAATAACGGATTGGAAATTTAAAAACCTAAAACCAGGTGGAACTCAACAGGTTCTAAGCAAACACTTCCAATATACACTTGCACAATATCCAATTTTATGTAGGAGTTAGAAGATCAGAAGATTAAAAGTTTTGCTGCCAAGAAAGAAGTAATATCAGGGTAGCTAAAGATTAGTAAATCTAATACTGTTAAAAGTTGATTATCTCAAGTCATATAGATTAGCACTATCAGGAACTAGACAAACGTAGCTCACCACCAGCAAATACAATCAACGCCAGTTCAACTGGCAACTGGCTAAAAACCCGTAATGTTCATGGCATTTCTTCTTTATGGTTTTGGTTTTTTTTTAAACATCTTTCTTGGGCATTTCTTTTTCCAGCAACATATAGAATTAAGTTACCCATATTAAGGAGGGCTTTTTCAGAAATCTGAACAGTGATAAATACAAAATTTTCAGATCCACAGTTGGTAGTTCAAAGGAAATTTGTGTCAAATCTGAAAGCATTTTGATGTTTGGTTGGACTAGAGAAACTGACTTTCACTCCAAAGGACAGTCATTTAGCATCATAACAATGCTTTGAGCCAAGTACCCTAACTACTCAATTCTGAACATATGCTTATAAAACAAGCATTTTTGATAAAATGTGTCATTATGTCAGAGAAAACAGCTGGGGTTTTTTATTATTATTTAGAAACAAATTTAGATAACTGGAAGATGCAGAGAGAAAACACAAGTGTAGAGTATTTGTTCCACTATTTCACCCTTAAACATCTTGTACAATTAAAAAGTTACCTCTTCAGTTGAAGTTACCAACTTCAGTTTTCTCATGATCTCACACTGAAGTCCAGTTTAAGCCATGGGAACCTTAGTGAATCCTCTACCATGCATTAAAACAGAATCCCTTATTTGCCCTACTCTCTACCTAAGAAAAAGAAAACTCACTTTCCCAGCTAATGCTAAGGAGTTCCAACTAGTGTGCACAGCCTATGCACAAAACTATACTATCTTCCTTTAAAAAAAAAAAAACAAAACAAAACAAAAAAAAAAAAAACACCAAACAAAACCACAACAAAACAAATCAGAAACAAACTAATGCAATGGAGAGCAGAGCAAAAATGATTGAATAGTTTTAGCATCCCTCACTATGAAGTAAATCACTACCTTGAAGCTGAACAAACTATGTTCAGCAAGACCAAAAGCTTAACAAGAAAGTATTTCAAATGTCATTAATGCTGCATACTGTACTAAACAGAAAAAAACACATGTACTTTGTTCCAAGCCTTGATGCTGCTGAAGTCAATTTTTCAGTTTGTTAGATTTTAGGGACCATTCTTGCAATCCTCCTGCCTTAGGAAAATTTAGGAACTTAGCCCTTGATGGCATGATTTCTCACCCATCCTCTATTGTATTTTATTTTTATGTGCTCAGTTTCTGCATCATTTTCCAGAAAAAAAAAAAAATACACACGTATTCCTCAAACACAAAGGCAGATTCCTCCTATTATTCCAAGATAGCTTAGCATATGAAGGAACTTTATTAAGAATACAGAACACATGATTATTCCTGCATGTTTATCACATAGATGGAGGAAGAATTACTTCAGTATGTAAGGGGAGTGTTCCTCCCACTACAGACAACATTCTGCTTGTCAGATTCTTCGACACCGTAGGGAACCACAGGTTAGGAAGATGTAAAAAGCAAGTATAAAAACTTATTGTGGTTGCTGTTGCCACTACTCAAAGCTGACAGACCAAAGAGAGTTGCTGTACATCACGTTTCACTAGGCTCAGTATTGTTAACAAATGGACCAGAGAAGGTTGGAGAATCCTGGGCTATGTGTCTGTAGCTCATTTTAAACACTTCCAAGTCATTCTAAGTGCCACACAGTTATATTTAATCCTGAGCAATTTTGTGCATTCTGTATCGAAGATATTGCTACAAATTAATTCTTTTTCTTTTGCTGAGAATAGCTGTAGGATGCTTATACCATGGTTTACCTGTATTTTAGATTTATAACCTTTGTACTTGTGACTTAGCTGTTTTAGAGTGTTAATAGATTTTGTTATTATGCTTATCTTTCATTATCTACAGAAAAAAACTGATTACACTATTTGATAGTTCTTACTTTCTTCAATAAAACCCAAATGAGGAGGGATGAATAATATTTTTTTGTTCTTAGATTCTTAGGAGATTCTAAGAATTTCATTGCTTGAAATGCAAACTTCCGATAGAATTCTCAACTTCATGATAAAAAAACACTGACTCCAATTTTGTTAGCGTTAGTTCATGTTTTTATCAATCTGAAATCAGCTATAACATGTTAGAGGACTGGCTATCCTGACCAGTTTGAAAATAGTGCCACATAGACATGCACAATCCAACAAGCCCACAGTGACATGCAGTGACAGCTCGAGAAGGTTATGGCGGGGAAGGAAGTAAAAAGTGCTTTTCTGGCAACACTGGTGGGTGTGGGGAGAAGTGGTCTGCTGCATGCATGCTAAATATGGTGGAACATTTAGATACCCTACCTGAGGGGTGATCCGATGAGCAATGTAGGAGGGGTAGAGTTACTCCCTGCATTGTGCCGGCGTCGTACTGCCTGACGCCTAAATGTGCTGCGTTCACGGCGAAATGTGACAGTCTCCTCGCTGGCTTGTGCTGCTGCATCAAGACAGACTTTAGGTCAAATAAGAACCCATCCTAGTTATGTACACAGTAACTTAAGATGCCTTTCTTCCCCCTGACCCTCCCCAAGTTCATGAATTTGACTTGCAACAACAGAAGTAGCTTATGCGCGGACTGGTGAAAAAGCCATCGCACGAGGGGGATCACGTAACACAATTATTAAGAAAAAATCCAGGGGGTTGAGGGTGGGGTGCGCCTGTTCTTGAATATACAGCTTACTGGTTGTTTGGTTGGTTTTTTAACCCCAGATCCAAATAGCCAGGTTGAAAAAAAAAAATAAAATAATAAAAAAAAAAAATTAAAATCCCAAATCTCTTCCGTTTGCACAGGGCAGAAAGAGACAATTCATCTCATTTTTTCATTTAATAAATAATTAAAAGAAAAGCCTTCAGGATAAACTCGAGGGGTTGGTCTGCCACTCCTCACCATAATATTCTCTCCCCATTTTTATAATTTCTGCCTAACAGATATGGTTGAGGTTAACCTCATCACGCCTCCTAAGGGGACAGAGCTGATTTTCTTTTTTTTTTTTTTTTTTTTTCCTCTCAAAAAGGATGCATGTTGCTCATTTTAGACTTGTTTCACCATAATTTGGAGTAGAGAGTTGAGAACAATGTGATTGTGAGGATTGGGGGTTTTGATATTTCAACTACAAAAAATGTAAAAGTTTTGGTCCACTTATTAAACAACACTGAAAAAAACCCTATGTACTCAAGGAAATCTAGGATTTCTTTTCCACTCCCCCCCAGTCCACCTGTGCTCCCTGATCTTCACCATCTGAACAACTTGGGATTTGGATGGCTACATGGTGCACCTACAACGTCGGTCTTCCTCCTGAACCACGGAAGCCAGAAACCAATTTGAATGCAGAGTACGAGAGAGCTCAAATGAATGGGTCACATGGAAAATAGGTTTGGCAAAGGAGAAGAAAAAAAAACAAAACGAAAAAACAACTTGACATGAAGTCAGTGCCAGGGGAGAATCAGAGCCTTGAATGGGAAGTCACAACTGGGGAGCCAGGAAGTCTGTTACTAGAGCAAGAAAAACAAGGATTTTGGCAAGGGAGTAATGCTTTCATATGGCAGAGGTCACAGAGTATTCCATGTTCACTTACACACATTTTAAATTACAACATTCCTGTCATTAAGTTTTCAAAACTTACCAGCAAAGAATCCAATGCTGGTCTACTACCTACTACTGCTGTATATTCCTGGCATAGCTCAAGCAATAAAGACTGCATGGAACAGTCTAATTGCACCCATGAACTACCAGTTATCAAGTGAACACTGTTTACAAAATCTCCATCTGTCATTTGCTTTAAAAGCTAAAAAGCTACATGAAGAGATTACTTTAACACCAACATTAAAGTTACAGATAATTCAACACCAAAGTTAAAGACATTCGTCCTTTCCTAGTACTTTCAGGAAAACTGTAGTGTTGTTCACTTTCTCCTCCCCTCTCCACAACTGTCTCTGTTATTCTAAGCACAAACGGTTATTTCCTTTTCAGTGTATTTCAGCATGAATCAAATACATTTCTCTCGTGGTATTACACACAGCTTTATGCTTTGCTTTTATACACAGCCTAATTTCTTCAGGGATTTCTTTATAGCTCACACTTGTACTGGGGAAGTGAAACACATTGAACAAGACACTGAGTCCTGACTTTTTTCTGGTTGATTAAGTTAGCACATAAGGCTAACACAAACTGCCTTCTAATATTGGGTACCAATTTGTAAAGCTCTGTTTCTCCAATATGTATATAAAAATAGAGAAAGCCATGTATTCATAGCAGGGATTTCACTGACTTCAGATGCAAAAAACAATTCCACACATTTCTGCTGATCAGGTCATAGTGAAGCACTGAGAAACAAAGAACAGTGACAAGTTTTAAGAGAATGCAAACATCTTAATTACCATTTAGATGGTAAATATCAGCTTTGCATCTTAATTATAATTTCCAACTACTTCACAGAGGCAGCACTGGAGTGTAAGTCTTCAAGGCAGCACACTTCACACTGCTTCTACTTTCATGTCCTTTATTCAGTAAGCATCACCTTCTGCAATAAACCCAGATTACAGAAACACTAGGCCCTTCCTACACAACTCCAATTTATCACTGAAACAAGTTCCTCTCAAACACTGAGTGAGGCAGTGTCCTGTGAGGAACACAGAGATACCAATATGTTTGAAGATAAAAAAAAAATAAATTAAAAAAATCAGATTTCATATGTACTTGGGGACTAAGTCCAAAGCTGCACAGGCAAATAGCTCTGGCATCTGCTAACTTTTTAGTCTTTCACTTTAATCTTAAAAATCAAAGTAGATTTTGGTTTATCTTTCTACCTAATCAGGGAATTTCTGATTTGCCTTGAAGCTTTTTTTTCAATGCCTATCTTGTGTGTATGCGATTCCTGAACATAGGAGGGGACATTAAGCATCACCAAGCATGTGTAAGACTCCACAGCTTTTCAGCCCAACAAGCTCCAAGACCGGTTTGTTTCAAGTGTGGAAATCCAGACTGAGCAAAGTTTTGTTTTGGTTGCGTTTTGTTTGTTGTTTTTTTTAAATTAATTTTAAAAATGCATAGGATAACAAAAATATACCATTACGGAAAGCTACTTACGTTGATACATGTTATTTCTGTTTCTACTTGTCTTTAATGAGACAGAGCAGTACAGAGACACATGCATTCTTCAGCAGGATGCAAGATAAAGCTCTTAAGTTACCCTTTCTAGTGCTCTGAGAGCAGTTTATGCATGAGGGAAACAGTTTTAACATAAAAAAGCTTGCCTTAGTATTAACAAAGCAACAGTGTCTTGATGTCTAGAAAAAACCCTAAACAAATAAAACTATCCCCTTAGGACAGTTGTTTTGGGTTTTGTTTTGATTTTTTTTTTTTAACCTTTCTGTAGACAACCACACTTCTGCAATGCTGCTACTTACAACCACATACTCCAGAAAGGTCAGAGGCAACATCTAGACTCCTGTTCAAAAATCTGGATAACATAGGTTATACTTTTTACAGTTCCTGCTTCATTGCAGTTAAATCAGTAAAGGATAATAAACCTTTCAGCTTACCCAGAGTGTTTTTGAAGTCTGTTCTATTTTTTGTTGTTTTCTAAACTTGCCTACTGAAAAAATACTTTGCTAATAGCAGTACATGGAATTATAAATTTCTTCTGCATGTTGTCCTATAAACCTGAGCCCCCAATATTATCTGTTCTTAAGAACAGTAAAATCAGGTTTGAAGTTCAAAGTGCACCAGTCAGAAATACAGATCTCCACCCCAGACATCAATAAAATAAGGTGGAGACCTAATGACAACTTGGTAGCAAAGTTAATCCTCCCACACCTACTCCCAACTGGAATACACCTCATTTCAAAGCAGAGATAATTTTACCTTTTTTTCTGTGTGTGTGTGTGTGTGAATTCAACTGTGCATATTAACACGCTGTATTAAAATTAATCCTTGTTTGTATTTCATTACACTTCTGATTGCAATAAAGGCAAAGCAGCACACAGTTTCTCTCTCTGGAAAGCCATGAGGATATAATTTTGTCATCAAACATTTGGAATTATATTTTGACAATAAAAGGACTGAAATTTATCACAGAGAAAACTCTAGAACAAATCGTTCACAACTTGTTGCCAGACAGATGGGAATATCTGATCATAGGATGAGCTATCCTGCCTGCAGGTTATGCCTTTCCAAAATTTATTTCTATGTTATACAACTGTTTTTGACATAAACATCAGTAGTTCCTCGAAGTTTTAAATAGAACTAAAGACTCAAATGCGTTACACTGCAACTGTCCAATATAAACAGTTTTAAGAAACCTAAGTTGCAAATTTCTTTTGAACACAAACATTTACATACACACAAGGAAAAACATTTACAGTGTTGCCTTATATGTATCACTGCTTCTAACCCAAACTTAGAAGACTGAAGCTGAAGAAGCATGAGATGAAAAAGCTGAATTTCCAGATATTTATTGCATCAACAAATCCCCACAGGCAAAAATGCTAAATACAGTCCCTCAGACAAATTTTGAAATACTGATAAATTTTTCCCAACTAAGATTCTTAGAACGATATGGTATGGAGGTAAGACAGAGATGAAACATTCATGTGGAAAACCAGAGTTCTCGGGACAAAACCTGCCAAGTTCAGTCTAACTGAAAAAAAAAAAAAAAAAAAAAGGCCCTCAATCTTCTCAGAAAAAAACAGACATCACTTGAGGCTCTAGATTAGCAAGGTTAAGTATAGTTAAATCTGTGCATGGAACCTAAGTGATGCCTTCACATGCCATTTCTCTCCTTATCAAATGGGAAACTGTGATCCAACTATTTCCAGTCACTTGTAATGACCAACCCAACTAATCCTCATTGAGAGATGAAATTAATAGTTTATGGTTCATGCATTCACATAAACAATGAAATCTGTACTCCAACACTGAACATACTTTGCCAAACCAAATAGTTGAAATTTTGCTCTTCTGTATTGAACCTCATTTGTGTTGAAAACCTGTAAAAAGCCTTACTTTTCTCACACATTTATTGCTTAACACTACTCCTCACAGTGGAGGCATTCCTACTATATTCCCATGTGCCCTAATACTTTTAAAAAACCATACTTGCAAAATACCCAAGTAGGAATGAGACTGTTCAGTCCCTATCTTCAATATACAATATAAATCACTATTTATTATGCACCATTCTACAACCTGACTGCAGACATTTCTTACACTTCTGTGACGAAAATAGAAAATATTGGCTTATTTATAACATTATAAGTTACTGTGGACATTTCATATCACTAATGCCGTTTTCTGAAGATTGGATATGTGGCAGCAGAGGAGAAACAATAAGAACAGAAAGACATCGCTAAAAAAAAACTTGTTAGAAAACAACACACAACTAAGAAGGTAAGGAAAAAAATAAAATTGAAAGAGAAATTTGAGAAGTAAAGCCCCAGATTTCAGTGTTGAGGTTGAAAGTATGGGAAGGAAAAGACAAAACAAACAAATGGAAAAAAACAAGCAAACAAAAAACCTCACACAAGCAAGTCCAAGTCTAGGGCAGAGAAATATTTACAATTACGTAAAAACAATCACTACAGCAGTCTGAAAAGCAAAACAATGTCAGGCAGGGAATAACCAGGACAATGAAACCATCTGTTTTTAATTCTGAACCAAACATTTTTGCAGACTGCCTTGACAGACAAATATCTATGCTAATGCCAGAAACAAAACTAGAAGTCTCAGTTATTCTGCTCAACTGTATTTACCACTTGAATTATTTCACTTTTAAAAACATGAAGTGTTATCCACAGACTTCTTGACTATATGTTTACGGACTTGAGGTCAAACATCTAAAGCTATGACCTGCTTAGCCCCTGCCCAATAAGAATTCCTACAGCCAGGGATTTGGGTATCAATAGTCAGTAGTATGTTCATGCAGTAGAGAGAAGTTCAAAACCTACATAAATCTTCATGACAGTTAACTCTGATTTCCTATTTAGATTTATTTACCTAAAGGAGAAGCTGCTCTAAATCTTGAGAACACAGAGCCTTCCCAGTTTAAGTGGTATTCATATCATACTCAAAGTCACCTTTACTTTGAATGGGCTTCTATTAACTATAACCCCAAATGTTCATGAATAGCTACCCTTGACATTACATCTCATAGCTACATTAGCAGCAATGTCAGTCCTTCCATTACAACTCTCAGAATTTAAAACTGTTTTCAGCTGTACACGTAACAATGCTACATCTACAATGAAGCATGAAAAAATTGGCTTACAAACTAAGTCAGCAAATACAGCTGCTTTTATACCAAGTATCAATTCAACTCCTGTTTGAGATGAATATTTGGAAACTTCGAAACACATGATCCTTGTAAACAAATTTGAATCATTATTTCCAAATCAAGTAAAAATTATTGCAAGCAGTTGCACATCACTACCAATTTAAGATATGTTACTAACTCACTCCCACAGTAATGCAAAGTACTTTAAAGGAACTAGTACTTCTGGTTTCTTTGGAAGGCTTGAGCCCATTTAAACAGGGTCAATTTTTATAAAAAATACTCCCAGGGAGAAGAGAAAATTCTATGAAGTATATTTTGCTACATTTTAAATTTTCATTACACTGTAATACTGTGCCATGCATTTTTCATCAATGTCCTGAATTTCCCCTTATGCAGCCCTATAGGTCTTCAGGTACTCTAGAGATGACTGCACACATTCCGGGCTCTCAAAAGCCTGCAAGGTGGAGAAAACATGACATTTATTGTTTGGGATTTTTGTATTCCCTATCTCCACCTTTACGGAAGCCTGAAGCATCAGGAAAATGGCAGTTATATTTTGGTCACAAGCCACTTAATGAATGTCCCTCTATTATCCAGAAATAACCAGAAGGGGACAAAAGAGGCAAGACAGTTCCCATACAACACACCAAAACTGCATTTTGCTTTAGTGGGTAAGGATTGACAATTAGTAGATGCAAGATTCATGCCAAGCTATTATTAGTTTCATTGCTAGGGTCCAAAACTGTTGAGTTCCATTTCACCCTCACACATCACTCCTAATTCTGCTTGTATCTTTCTAATGTTTAATGGCAACATGTCAGCTCTACTGATATGACAGAATAATCAGAGGTAATTCTGTAAAACTCATTCTTTACACACAAGCTGTGGCAGGACAACACTGTACTTTCAATGCCAGGTATTTGAAAGGGCTAAGATTAACACTTTTATCTCATTCCCAAATGAAATGTTGTGTACATTATGACACAGCTAGCTGACATCTAAAAATCAAGTAATGATGTATAATGAATAAGAATATAGCCTTTTGGCTCCAATAAAGACCCTTGTACAGAAGAGAGTCCTTTTTACTGGCTAATCTGCTTAATCTCCTCAAGTCTGTCCTGCTGAACACATGACTAGAGATAGCTAACATACACACAACCAGATTACAGTATGTTTACGTGTTTTTTTTCAGTTTCTGAATTCTTTCAGAGTGATTTCTCATCTAAAACCATTTGGTTTAGCAGTTTCAATGGGAATGTGCAGAAACACAGAAAACACACCAGAAGCTCCATCTTTTTTAACTCTTAATCCTACTTGTAGAAAATGTATCAAGGTAAAGCCATCAGAACCATGGAAGAGGCCAAGTAAGTAATGACTGCAGACCACATGCAACGTGAGCATAGTAGGAAAAAAGTGATGTATTGGTAACAGGTAACGTGACCATCAGCTGAACAGCAGAGAATCATACTGTGTTTTTAACTTTGGAGAGGACACTGTCTAATGATTACAGGCAGATAGCTAAGCACACCTGTATGAATGCACACAGACTGAAGAGATGAACACGTATCCAGACACCATAAGCAACACAAGATTTCAATCCAAGCTCACAAAGCCCTCTTTTGCCTGCCTGTCGAGATGTACAGACCACAGAACACACAAACAACAGCATGAGTTGTTACTTCAGTACCACTATGCACAGAAGGGAAAATGCATTACATGATCTGCAGATTTATTTACAAAAGGGTATGTAACTCAAGAACTTAAGGGTAAATAAATAAATCTTAAACCACAGCAAACTGCAAGAGAGCAGTAACTGAAAGAACGCATCTTTTACAGTAAGTATAGGACTAAGTTGACTCTTCAGGTTGACTCAAGTTTCACAAAACATCAGTGTCACATACAGATATGTTGGCTCTTTAAAAAGAACACAAAGAACAATCCAGAAACAGCACACAACCAACACAAATCAGGCACAGGAGAATACGAAAGCAGTATTTCCACAATACCACCAGACAGACTGTTAAGACATTTAAACAACTTCATCTAACCCTTAACCCATGACTTCACTACCTATTTTCAGAGCTGGAGTAGTTCAGCAAGGACAGTAACTATTTTAAGGTATCTTTTTTTTTTTTTAAATACGTCCACCACAACTATATAACTATATAATTAGATTTTTCAAATGCTGTTTGTCTGCATTTTAATGAACTGCAATTTCTATTCACATGTGCAAGTTACTTTGTAAAAAGCAATTCACTCACCACTTCCAGGCATAGTAAGACAGAAATGAAAGAACAGCTAAGTTGTATCTGCTGAAGTAAAACATGTACAAATTTCTATAGCATCCTGCTTAGCTTTCTGAAGGCCATATCCATAACCAAACACGCTTTAGCAGTTACACAACCAAGTAAGAATGTACCCTTAAGTTTACTCCCTCAAGACTTACAGCTAAAATGAAGTTGTAATTAATGATTTAGATTGACTGAAAAATGGGAACTGAAAGCTGCTGACTGAAAAAGCAGAAGGAATATTAATATATCAATCTTTTGGTTATCCAGCATGCATCTGTCAATTGTTCCACAAGGTCATTATAAGCAATCACAAAAAATTAAAAAGTATTTACATAAAATTAATTCTTTCAGGTGGAGGTTGGACCAGACAATTTCTAAGTCCCAATATCCCCTGATCTTATGAAAATCTGAACCAAGTTTATTCTGTAATTCAGCTGCTACATGTAAATGTTTTAATTTCCTCAATTTCTACACACATACACACACACAATGTGTCTTATACATATATTACATGCGTCTTAAAAAACACTCCTAAGAGGTGCAGACAAATCAACAGTAGAAAATAATGAATATAAAACAATTTAATTCTACAAAGGTAAATATTTCCTCTGAACACTGTTAGTCACAGCCTAAAGAAGAAAGCCACAATTAAAGGTACAGCAATTACAAAACTTGCAATGCAAGGTATAAATATGGAGGGGAAAACAACAAACAACACAAACCAAGCAAAAGCACACAAAATATAAAACCAGTAGAAATGAAGGACAACGCGAAGACATTATTCATACTGAACATGAACAGATAAATGCAAAATAATTACTGGCTTGACACTAGACATGACTGCATCAATATCTAAGCAATGCTAAAGAAAAGGAAGTAATATTTTTTTCTGCTTTGAAAACAAGCAGAATTATGTTAATTTCTTACAATAAAGGAAATATTTCATTTTCCTTTGGGAATACAGAAGCCATAGCAAGTGCTATTAAACACATCACATCCACAGATCTGGAGAACCTGAATCCACGTTTCCACTAAAAGTCAGCCTGAAACCCACAGGCAAGTAATACTTGGGAGCTCACACTTATTAAAAATACTAGCATAATGACCATTATCTGCACTAAGTTTAAAAGAGGAAACTAAAGAGAATAGCTTACGCAAGACTTCCTTGCTTAAACTGTTACAGATTTACATATTTAAGACTGCTTTTAAATGTGCTTGGATTCATCTGCCTCCCCATTTCACTCTTTTAAAGAGCAAAGTATTTGACAATACATATTCATCAGTGCACATTCAGTTCAGACTACTGACAGCTGGTGAATGTATATGAAGTCTGCCATGTTCTGTAAGGTGAGGTATATTAATCCTCTTTTGCACATAGAGAACCTTAGCAGTTTTAAGTTGTATTACAACAAACCAAAAGGGAATAAAATCTTGTGCTAAGGAGAGCAGAGTCAAAACAGTATACAGACAAAACAAACCTTTTAGCAGTCACATTACTCTCAGAAGACATAAAGAAGACCTGTCACTTGAACAAGGGAAAATCAGAATGTGTGTTAACTGTTTTCCTTACCGAATTAGTACTAGCAGAGCAACCTGGACCCTGACTAAAGCTTTTGCAGAACTCAGTTACTAGGAATAACACAAAGACAGAAAGTGACAATATATACAGATTATAAGGTGAAGCCATCTTCATAAGGCTGAGCTAACTGCAAGCCAGTCAAATTTGATCAGTGTTCAACACATTGATGAATTTTAAGTTAATTGTGTGGGGTTTTATGTGGGGTTTTTTTGAGTTGATTGAATTTTGTGTTGATTTTGGAAAAAGACAGAACAAAACTATTGTTTGTATTTTATCTCACTGCAAGTTGGAAGTGTCTCCTTTTAAGATGGAAAAGTCACTTTAACTTTGATTAAAACAGTCTAAATAGCAAGAATAGTAAACCTGCTTCCATTTCTTTAAAATGCCTTAATCTAAAATACAATTTTATTAAGCATTTGTGTGCTTAGCTAACAAGATCCAGATTATCTGGTAAGTATTCCCCTCAAACAATCCCAGAAGTCAGACTGAGGTAATTAGCATACTCATGTTGCTACGAAAATATTTTAAGCCCACTTATTTTTCATGACGCAGTCAACATGGCTAACTGAGGAGACTGAAATGTCATAACCAGTGAAACAAACAAACAAAAGACCTCAAATGTTTCTTTTTTAAATGCCCCTATTAATCTGTATTAATACTAACTACTACAGGTAAACTTAGCACACAAGTTACACCAAGCAAAGCAACAGTTACAGCAAGTAAGAGGAAATTAAATTCCACTACCCAGCACAAGAAGGTTATTATGTTGTCACAAGGAGGACAAAAACAAAACAAAAAACCCAACCCAAAGTAAACAGGACTGTCCAGCCAACAATGGAAATGCTAAGCAAAATCTAAGCAAAATCAAATCCCTGGGAGAATGCATCTTAGCAAGATGCAGACCATCATAAAAATGCACAATCAAAGGCAGCATGATAAGGGGTTTGGTTTTTTGCTACCACCTCAAGCCATGCCAGAGAGTTCATATAAGAGGCAGCAGATCACTTCAAACAATCAAGATCACTTCAAACAATCACTTCCATGTTCCCAGTTTTCTAAACTACACAATCTTTCAAACAAAATAGTCTCTCTTTTATTAAAATAGTATAGTACATATAATTTGAAGTTTGAATGGGGTAGGTTTGATTTGATGGCAATTATTTTAAGATGGAGCTCTGGTTAACTAACACTGCCAGTTACAGGCCTGTAATACCTATAGATTTCATAAAGTGTGTGGATTAAACTCCCATTTCTGCAGATCTTCCAAGAAATTATGAAGGAAAAGCTCTGTCAGTTTTACCTGGCAGGAATAAAGCAACAGGAAGACATTCAAGTACAGTGGTACCATAAGTCATGGATACCAGATTTGTTAACAAAACATGACAAAGTACTTCTGGGAGGGTCATGTACTTACCTCCACTTGCTGATTCTTGCTCTTCCCCTTCAGGAAACGTAGCCTGGCTTGGTAAACTATTCCTAGAACGAGTGACTGACTCTAAGTGTGAAGCCCTTCCCAACAGAGATAGCTCATCTAGCACCTCTCCCTCTTTGGCTTCCAAATCTGATTTTGAAGTGGTTAACTGTTTTATGTTACCTGGTGCCATTAAACAACTTGGGTCATTTAAACAAGCTACAGTACTACTGTCCAGGCTTAACACTCTGGCACGATTCTTGGCACTGTTTGTGCTAGAAGTCCGACGTGTAGACCGTTTTTTGCTAATTCCTTCAGAGCTAACGTGTGTTTTGTGAATATTTTCAGAGTCTGTGCCCCCACGTTCTTTAGAACTGTATTTGGTCTTTAGAGCACTGTACTTTCCCTCAGGAGACTGGCAGGAATGGGAAGTGGTGCTGGAAGAGCTATCACTGCTGAACTGGTGAGCTGACTGCATACTTGATGTCCTGCTCAAGTCACTTTGATCACTGGAGTCCTCATCATGACAAAACACAGCACTGTGAGGTTTAGTACCAGATACACCTCGGAAGGGAACATATTCCCTGTGCCGACTGGAATCAAAACTACTAGCCCGCTTTTTTCCTGTCCTTCTCCGGCTGGATTTGTGGGTAGAGGCTGTTCGATGGATTAAACTAGAAGATTTTGGTCGAACATCTCCTTCTTTTTGTTTTCCACTCGTCTCTTTAGAAGCTCTTGAATCTACTAACACAACTAGTTTCTCACTCTGCTCATCTCTCTGTTCAGCAGCCTTCCCAGGTGTCCTGTCAGCTTGTGTAGTCAATTCATTGGCATGTGGGTTCTTATTGGCCTCTTCTGAAGCAGAGGCACCAAGACCTTTCTGACTTTGCATCTCATCAGATGCATTGGAACCCTTTGCCTCTTGAACACCACTGTTAGTGCTCACTTCCACAGCAGTCCTTTCACTACTAGTCCTTTTGTCAGTAGTAGAGCTACTGTCATCCTCTGAGTCAATACCACAATCCTTTTTCTTACCATCCTTTTTCTCTTCTCTAGGAGATTCCTCCTCGTGCTCTGACAACACACTTTCTATATGCGTTGAGCTAGTATGTTCACTTTTATAGCTACTGATGGTACTGTTAGTGTCACGATCGGTCCCACTGCAGTAGCTTTCTGTTGAACCACTGCTTCTAGTACTCAGGCTTCTCAGACTGTCCACGCTTTTGTCTGCTTTCAGAGATTTGCTCTTCCCACTCTTAGCCAACGGTTGAGGGCTACTACTTTTCAAAATGTCATCTAATTGAAAAACTCCTGAAATGCAAGAGTTCTCAGCCAAGGACTCTCTGGATCCAGAAGGGGGCTTGGAAGCTTCTAACTCACTGACAGGATCTAGTCCTCGTCTTTGTTGATAGAGAGGGAAGTCATTCAGTGAAGCATCTGGAAAAGCGACAGCAGAGCTAGAAGTCCTTGGTACACCACGTGGTCTATGATCCTTCCTATAGGAGTGAGAATGCAGAGTTACAAGTGAAGCTACTTCTGTGTCACATGCACTGGTTTTAGACTGGTCCACAAGCTGGTTGTTCGAGAGGCACACTCTGTCACTGTTGTCTCTTGGAAAATCTTGTCCAGAGGATATTGAAGGTTGGATGGAGACAAAGGAGTCATTCGACACCAGACGAAAAAGCTTTCGCTCCGTTGCCAAATCTGTTTAAAAACACATTCAAAAATATCCATGTAGAACATTCATGTTACTTATAAAATCTACTTTATTACTGCTTGTTTATATCAGATAAGGTAAATAAACTGACAAATCCATTTGTAAGTGGTATGCACCACATTACCATTTAAAAGATTTCCTAGCATCTGGGCAAGCCTGATAGACTTTTTTTTTTTTTTTTAAATAAAAAAGCAGTCATCAACAACAGGTTAATCTTAGCAGCTAATAAAAGACAATTCTGAGAAGCCCTCAACCACCTCACTTGGTTGTGTGTGTGAGGCCTAAGGTTTTATGTATCCCAAAGTTTCTTAATTGTAAAAGAGTACCCTGCCTTGTTTTATTTCCTACATATAAGCAAACCGTTTTCACAAATTTTAAAATTAAATAAATCCCATCAACTTTGAAATCACACACAAAAAATCCCAAAACAAACCCAAACCAATCACCTTTCCTACCAGATACCAAGTATTCTCACAGTTAGTACTGGAACGGGTTTAGTGGCACTATAATGAAACTCCCTACAAAGTTACTGAAGGTTCTTCTGAACACTGTTGAATTCTGGTTTTACAGAAAGAACAAGTACTTGCTGCTCTCTTTAAATTGACATTATACCTCTAAAACTGATGCTGTTAAAGGAAACCATGAAGATAGTAAATTACTGTTAGCTTGTGATGGGTAACAAACAATTTTTCTGAGCAAGAGCTATCTCCTGTAAAAGTGTCCACTTGGAGGTGGCATTGAAAGTCAGGCTACTTTCCTTTTTGGTACTGTGACTAAAAGTAGAAGATCTGGGGGGCCAGTTACAATATAAAAATTGCTAGATTTTTGTGTATTTAAAGGTGCATAACTGAGAGACATCACAGCCAGCTCCATTACTCATCTGAAAGTAGTGGAATCCTGCTACCTATTACAATGGCACAACCACCTGTAATCCTCTAAACACTTTCTGCACAAGTCACACAGTACCAACTGAAAGGAACCTATCAGTCTGATTAGACTGGCCAAAATGAGCTATAGTATTCCCAGAACTAACTTCCTGCTCATCACCAGGTACTTCAAAAATCAGTAAAAAAAAGATTTCCCTACAGTTTTATGCTGTTTTAGTCTGAGTGGATTTTTTCCTGGCAATAAAGCTGATTTAAAAATGAGAACTAAAACAAAATTGGACAACTGAAAAACACAAGCTAGCAGTATCCTTACATATTAGATAAAAAACAATTGCAGAACTCAGATAGCTTGCATGTTAGAAGATTATACGGCTCTGGAAACAGAGCCATGTGCAGGACTACTTACTGTACAGAAAAGCATGCCTGATCTAAGAAAATTCACTTAGCTGTGCTGGAAAGCAAAACAAATTAGTCTACACTGAAGTCTGTGACTACCAAGACACTTACAGTAGGAGAGAGATCACCTATAGACATGTAAGGAAGTAAGGAAAATATTTATTATCTGCTGGAAGGTACCAGAACAAGAACCACAGTCAAAAAAAAAAAAAAAAGCTATGCACCCAAGGAACTTTAAGAGTAATTAAAAATGGAAACAGAGCTTCAAGATACCCTTTCTACACACCCTATCAACAAATTGCATGAATTTACTTAGCATGTTAAGCAAAGGGTCTTTGGTAACAAAACACCATGCTTAATATGCAGGAAGATGAAATTTTACCTTGTTCTTCACTCCCTTCTTTACACAGGCTAGAACTCTGGCCAAGACTTAAACTGATATCATCAGAGGTCTTGGCAGTGTCAGTATCTCCTGTGAATTTTAAGAAAGAAGAGTACTAGTGCTCAAAGTATTAAACACATACAACTACATACACTGCAGATTTCTCACCTGTCATTAAACTGTTGCTTATATCTCTTCATTTGAAAGTAAATAATAATTAACACAAGATTTCCCTTATGTTTGAGAGACAAATAGTGCCTACCTTAGTTCTTTTACTTTGTATATAAAAGTAGAAGAACCAGGAAAGTATTTTTCACAGAAATCTCTTTTTCTTAAAAGTGTAACTATTTTGATATTTCCCTCTACATGTTTGCCAATAAAAATGAGGGAGATTGTAACAAAATACTTGTAAAGATTAAAAAGGTAAGGAAAAAAACCCAGGAAGGTGACAAATTCACATCTCATTTCCTTTTGTTTTACAACTGGATTAATAAATTTACAAGATAGCAACTTAGCATACTACAAATAAATTATCTTTCCATCTTGGAGAAGTTCACAAGGACTGTCCCAGACAATACTTTTGCTAGATGCCAAGCAACCAGAAATAATTAAGTCATTAAAATACAATACCAGAAGTGCAACTGGTTGCACAGCATTCAAAAGAGTAGGACAGAGTCCACTCCAACCAACCCCTTGGCTCTGCATTTACAAGATAACAAAAAACCTGTCACATAGAAAACAGGATAACCCACCCTAGTGTTTTAGGCACGTAACTTGCAACTGCAAGGAAGACTTCTTCCAATTAGTAAACACTGTACTTAGCTCACAAAAAAGTTTTGAAGATTAAAAAATAAGGACAATATTTGGATAAAGCATAGTAAACAATAGTGATCTGAAGTGCTACTGAGAAGTAATTTTAAGAAATAGCGAAAAATCTCACCTTTGATGGTGGCTGCTGTTCCCAGACGAGATAGCCCAGATCCAACCTAGAAATAGGAAATTATGTAAAAAGCTGCAGACTTTCACAAATTACTCATTTCCTATAACTGCAATGCATGCATTTGCCTATATATCTAGGAGAGATTTTCAAAGGCACAGAAATACTTGGACTCAGTGTTTCCACTGCACAACGATGACAAAGCATGTACTTAATGCATCCAACCATACCCCTGCATTACCACATTTTCTATTAAATATGTCTGGAGATTTTACTGTGCCAATTTTTTAAAAGTTTCTAATTTAGGAATTCGCCTTCAAAATATTAACATGAAAACAGACTACCAGTGTGGTGGTAACCACACTGTTGCTGTTGTAAAATTGAATTCTTAATGCAGTGATTACTTCTGCATAAAATATTTGAAGAAAACACCATTTTAATATAAAAACTGATTTGAACATAGCTAACACCAACCTGAACCCAGAACCTGCTCCCATTGGAAAAGATATTTTTACGTGGGGTAGTTTCCAGGTCTCTCATAGTAACTAATAACTGTAAACAGATTATAGTTAACTCAATGGTTAGTGAAAGACTGCAGGATTCTTTGATCTATTCTTGGGTAATAGTTACAATCACATCTCAATTTTGTATCTGCTTTTCTTCCATATTCAATGGCTAACTAGCAGCCAGATGCCTCCTCATCCAAAAACTAGCTAGTCATTTAGGTGGGCAGTCTTGTAAACAAGATATATGTACATATATCTTTTATATATATATATATATATATATATATATACACACAAGGTATATGCCTTGTAAACTGCAGTGTATTATTTTGGAGAAGTGTTAAAGAAAACTTAAATCTTTCCTGTCCCAAAGAACTCTGAACAGCACACAAAAATGTGTCAAATAAAACACTCAGAAATAAAATAGGAGAAGAGCACTCTAAGGCAAAAACCTAAACACAAGGCACATGAAAGTTACACTTAATACTTATTGGGATGCTATTTTTCCCTAGTTCAAATGGTGCTGGGGAAAAGAAAGCATAGTTCTATTCATTCTTTTCTATAAGCACAGCAAAGCTGAAGAAGTCTGCAGATTTTGTTCAGCCATGCTACAGAACAATTGCTTTGCTACATGTAACGCAAAAAAAAGCAGCTGGCACTGCACAGTTTCAGTTGGCCATTTTGTCATATTTCAACCCTTTTTCCCCCCCTCTCAGTACCATGCCTTGCTGACTGATGTAGCTACATGCAAATGCATCAGCATCAGAAAACTATTTCACAAAAACATGAACAGAACTCTGATGCTTACTATTTGTAAACTATCTTGATACTACAAATTCATTCTCAGGGCTAACCCTAACCCTAATGCTATCAGCATGAACACTTTAAAAACACTACACTCCTCTGTTCACAGTAGCTTCATCTGTGTTGAGACTGTCAGCAGTAATGTAGACAGGAAAGAATAGACCTTCTTCACATGCTTTAACATTAAAACTGCTATGATCATGTTCAGAACAGGTTTTCCCAAAGACCAGGCAAATAGGATCCCCAGCCTAGTTCTGTCTTTCTACAAGGACTGCCACTTTTTATTCCTTTAAACTCTACCAAATACCTACTCTCCTCATGAGAAAACCTCTTGAGATATCTATACGACATAACAGAGCATTATTCAAATAAAACAGCAATGTTAGCTTAACACTGCACTACATTACATACTGCTTGCCCAGAGAGCTAATGAGAAAGCCTTGATATTGCCATGCCATGCCATGCCTCACCAGGGACTTCCACTTCAGTCAAAAATTGCTTCTGTAACTTTAATATAATTCTGTGTTGCTTGCTGTCTATACAACATTATAGTCTGGCCACAAGCCTACTTTAACCTCATGAAGAGCTGGTAAGAGATGCCATCACTGGCTAAATGTTACAAGCCAAACAGAAGGAACTGCATGTGAGTCACTACGGAATTTGAATACATGAATCTAGCAGACATAGTAAGGAAACAGAACAACTTCTCCAGTGAAATGACAAGGTAACTAGAGCGTAATGAAGTAGTATTAAAATCCAGTAAAGCCAAGTTCTTCAGTGCTTCCATCTAGTGCACAGCAGCCTCTATTTATTGCTTTCTGTCCATCCCTGTTAAGTCCCAAAATGCTAAGGATTTTGCAGAGGTTGGTCACACAAACCCCCCAAAAAAATAAAACAAAAAAAAAAAATCCCAAAACATTTTAGTCCTTCAATTTCTACCAGGTTATCTTTCTTTGTACTTTAACAAATTAACATTTGACTGCAGATCAACTGAACTATCAGAATAAGTCTCAGAAAGCTATTTAGAATTGCAAAATATAATCAGCAGTGGATACATTCTAGGATGACTTCACAGAAGCTTCTTCAAATTTAACACAACTAAAGTTTGCCTATAAAGCATCTCAACAACAGATTAAGCAAAAGTAAGGGAGGAAAACAAAGTCAGAACATTAGGATGAAGTTACAGCTTGAGCTATTTAACAGCTCACCAATACCTAAAAGAAGAGGGAAGACAACATTACATAGAAGACAGTGGATTTTGGTAATCACCTGATCATGCTCTGAGCCATTTTGATTTACTATATCAGGAGAAAGCTAACTGAGCAAAAGGGAATACTTTCTGTCAGGACAGTGGGCTGCCTTACAAAATGCAGTAATTTCTAAAATGAGCACAGGGTGAGATGGACAAGGGCCCTGCAGCTGGGAGAGCGCAATGCCATTCTAATAAAGCAGTTAAAAAAATACAGAAAGGCAAATTTTTTACCCAAATGCTTTTTTTTTTAAAAAAAAAAGGTAGAGTAGTAAGAAAAAAAAAATAAATCAAACAGTACATTACAGGTTACCAAGCCAGCAGCACTAATGCAACAGCTGCAGTAGTTTTAATTCTTACCTGATTGTTTGGATCTATCCCAGCATAAGAATTGCGTGAACTACAGCCAACAGGGGGAGTTGCTTCTCGTATGAACTCTGACATCTCAATCCCTCCACCAGGGTCACTGAGCAAAACATAAAAAAAACCGAAAACCAAAACATTAACCTAGCAGTTTAACCTAAGTTTTTCTGTCTATGCCGAGTGCAGATTGAAAACAATTTTTTCCCTTTTCAAGTATCAAGGGCTCAAATATATTCCAGTATCTCAGATGACTACTTCCCATTTGATACTGGAAACTCAGAGCTGCAGCACCCCATGTACTGTCACAAGCTGCTGCCTTGTGAAGTCCACTGTCACCAGCCAACAAAAGCCAAGAAGACTTAGGAGCTACAACACATTTTGAAATGCTTCCATATGAAATTGTATGTACATACATGCATGTAACTTTGAGGTCATCTGCCCAAATACTAAACTCAGAAAACAACCAACAGAAAAAGTACTAAATAGAACTCTTACAAAGAACAGGGAAAGGACTCTGAAGGCACTTATCATTACCCAGACCTTTTCCTTAGACTGGATCCAGGAGCAAAAGTAAGGATGGATGAACCAGGGAAGCCACACACTGTCAGTACAAGTTACTGGAAAGGCTCTCCCAGGGATAAAAACCATTTCTTTCAGCCAGAAAATAACTTCCTTTCAGAAAATTTACAAGCCCTATCAAGAAATATCTTTTAAATACTACATAGATAGATATATAGATATATAATTACATCCTAGCAATTTCACTCTTTCACAATTAATAAGTATTGGTTTGAAAATATTTTCTAATCAACCTCACCTGAACATAATTCAACATAACTCAGCTTGTCAAAGTCAGGTGTTTATGAAACAAAAGCAAGCTGGGCCTGTCCATTGTAACTACAGAGTGTGAAATGAGTTGTGGATTACAACTTAGGAATCCAACCTAGCACTGGTTGTTAACTACAAAGAAGAAGTTGAGGCATCTTTTTTCCTCTCCCAATACAGTCCTCATCAATCATCTTGATCAGACTTCTCAAAAGAAGTAACTGCAGTGTAATTTGACACTGACACTCCCTGCTCCTTCCCAGGTAAACAACTGTCTCCCAACAAACAACGATTCAGAGCTGTGGGAAGTCTACTCCAACATTTTACTGGAGAAAACTCCAGTTCTTGCAGTTCCTCACATTTTACTAGCTTCATACCTTAGAAAACAACCATTCTTCAGCTGGACTAAAGAAACTAAAGATAACGCCCCTCTGGAGAAGGGGACTGAAATGGACGTACACATGGCAATATTTAATAGCCAGGCAGTCTCATGGAAGAGTCTTATGCAGTAAAACCAACATATAATAGCTTTTGTAATATATGGACATTCATATGACACTTCAAGCTGTCATCATCTCAGAGGTGTAAAGGTACAACCTTGGGAACCATTCTAAATCCTACTACAGGCCCCTGAACACCTAAGAGGTGATAAAAAATGATGAATTGAGGATTATTTCAGTAAATAGAAGTTGAGACAACCATCCATGAACTAGCTGAACAATTATGATAAGGCTACAGGAAATTTAAGGAAGTACTGAAAAGCCACCACAGATCAGTAGTGAGACATAACCATGCTCTTACTGATGGCTGTTTACAGAGCCTGACCTCAGAGTATCGATTATGCTAAGGCAAAAGCAGGTTACGGAAAAAAATATACAGAATTCAGCTTCAAATAATTTTCACCAGCTCTAGCCAAATAAAGTATTCCTCATTTTTAAAAACACATGAGAACACAACAATGAAGTTAAAGACAAAACTGAAAAATTCTCACTTAATGTTGAAGTTCAGCATATATTACAATGACAACCACCTGTATGACAAAGAATGCCTTTCACAAAAAGACGAGATTCCTTTCTTCTTTAAATAATTAAATCTGAAACACTGCATAGGATTAAAGTATGCCCTATGGCACAGGAAAATAAGTCATTGTGAATAAGCTCACATGCACAGAACTAGGTAGTTAGCCAGGGTGGGAGAAGGAGACAATTTTGTCTGAAAGTGAACAAACAGCAGCATAAGCAACAACCCAACCCCACCATCCTACTCACAGCTGCTCTATGCTGTGTCAGCACACACGAACCAGTGGATTAACAAAAGCTACTAACAAACAACAACTAATCCAAGCTGCAGGAAGTAGGGATTTCTAGGACTAATTGTTGTATGCATAAGAAACTGGACTACAACACACAGAATCCTTTAGGATCCATTTTCTGCTAGTGCTGTGGCCATTCCTTTCTGCTATTAAACTCTACAATCAGTTTCTCAGTTTCCTGACTTCATACCTCAGAGCAAGTGCTATGCTTTAATTACTCTACAAATCAAGATAACTGAATGAATGATATCTAGCTACTTGCAGCGGAGATTGCAGAGCAAGAGACATTCAGAGACTGCACAAACCGAATTGAAATTAGTATTTTAATTATTAGTAACTGTCTTGTCTAAGATTACTGTCTGTAGCTACCTTACATTACCATGTCAGACTCACATGAGTCTATTTATATTGCTCATACCTTTAAATAGACTGCATATAAGTCAAAGATGCAACAAATTAGAAAGCTCCATGCTCCAACTGTCAGTTTTATTTTGTAGAAGTGTATGTGAAATTCACATAGTATCATGATTACAACACACCCATGCTAATGGAGATCAGCAACAGCAGTGTCACCAGATACCATATGGTGACATCATGATACTTTGAACCACAGTAGTATTTGACACAAAAAAGGACACAGTCATATCCCCCAGAAGCAAGACTGACTTCAGTATTTTAAGTTATCTGTGTGGGTCCTCTGAGAGCCAAACAAAGATTATGCTTGCATTATTCCTTCTACCTCTTGATGTAAGTTTGGGAGTCTCTATCTTCATTACTTGTTCTCATGAAACCTCACAGAAGCATTACTAAAACACCACTCCATTAGGTACAAAACCAACAACTGCACTAGAAGATAAAGACAACACACATTCCTGTCTTAAATTAAGACTAATTTCTTTCTAAAATATTGACAATTCCCACCTTTACAAAAGAGGATGAGGAAAAAAATAAACAAGGCCTGTCTTACAGAACAGTAAGACCCTATTCCCAAACCACTGTGAACCAAAGATAAACAAGCAGTTTGTATAAACCTACAAACAACAGCACATCTTTTTGTCAGATACCCGAAAGCACAACTTCGCAGATAAACATCTTCACAAAGAACAGCAGTTCTTACAGGCTAAACAGAATCCTGAACACAACTTTTGAACAGAAACCAGACTATTGCTTAAGTCTCCAAAAATATTCACATTTATACCTAAAGTGGTCCCAGAGAAGGTGAGTTATGGGGAGGGTGAAAACTCTAGGACAGCTCTGAACACAAAATTGCCTGTATGTATTTATTTGGTAGCACATACTGTAGCCTAAACTATCAAAATTAATACTAATACTCTTACTATGCAAATATTTAAGGTACTATGTCTGCTATCTGCCCTACATATACCTTATGCTAGGGAGCAGAGTTAAAACAAACAAACAAAAAAACCCCTACATACACACTTTCTTCCCAGGCAGATTTATTAGTGTTCTGATTTAACTTACTAGGAAGCTGACAGCTTAATATTAAACTCATTCTACATCCCCTCCACTGGTTTGAATATTATTCCAGAGTTCTTGTAAGCTTCCAGGCAAAGATTAGTATATACTGTACATCCCACTTACCAAAAAGTAACTCCGTAATTTCTGCATTGACCTTGTTCCCAGTTCTAGTTAAGAGACCTGAAAGTGGGAACAAGGATCATATAAAAGTTAATGAAACTTGAGTTGGCAAGCAGGACACACAGCAAACTAACCTCTACTTCCAAGCTCACAAATGCTTACAATGTGGTAACTTGTCCCATGTCAACTGCTCCTTAGACAAAACAGAACTTCTGAAACAACCTGAAGTTATTCACAGTATTAGTATAAAGAAGTCCCTTGCCAAGTCTTGCTACTGTTTTGGAAGCAAAGCTACATAGCTTAAAAAAAGGAAAAAACATCTAAGGATCACAGCTAAAACACGTGTTAGCAAGGTTGTATTGAAACAGAACAGACCACTAGTTTAGTTTCACAAATTTTATTAAGCAGAGTAAGCATTAATGTACATGTAGGCAAGCATTCTGCCAAAATAGCTCAATACAGTTTAAGTAAGGTATATGATCTAAATGGAGTCACAATTCAAATGAGCAGGTTCAGTTACCAAACACAACATGGAAAAAGGGTCAGGTTATAAAAGATTGATACAAGAAGTTACTGATGTCAACTGTGAAGGAACCCAAGACACTGTTTTTGTTAACAATACACTCCCTAAGCCAAGAGAAGATACAGAACTGAAGACATGTTATGAGAAGGTACCCCATATGCACAATGAAGTCCTTTTACTTCCAGGCTGAGCATTTTAAAGAACACCATTTTAACACTTCCTTTCTTTAAGGAACAGACTTACAAGGCTTATCAAAACCACATTTCCTTATAGCATGTGTCCATATGAAAGTTTCAGGTTTGCTTGTTGGTTTGTTCTTGTTTTGGTGTTTTATTTTAATGAAGCACATACCACGTTCTAAGATTTAGTACACTCATTACCTTTACCTCCCTTTGAATACTATTCATGGCCACAAGTACCAGAAACTCAGGCAAGAGGTCTTGTCTAAAAGCTAACAATGCAAGGTTGATTTATTTCACGCATTCTAACCTTGAAGATGGTCTCAATTAGCTGAAGCCAGGCAGAGACTTTGATAATGCAGTTTGTAACACATCCACAGTCTGATCAGACTGATTAGGGTGGCCTTGTTGATGAGTCATATTTTGCTCTTCTTTCTCCAAATAGTCTGGTCAGAGGAGGAGAACCTCAGGGTTCTTTGATGCTGACAATAGCAAGTATGACCTGTGAAAGCAATCTCCTCCTATTGACAGTACTTCCAAATCATTAACTTCATTACTGAGCTGAGCAATTCCAGAATTTCCAAATTGGTATGAGAGTGTTCTCCTGAAGAAAGGCTATGACTGCAGTCAAGCGTTACATCTGACTCCTGCTTTTGCAAAACTAAGCAAACTGAAACTCTATCAGATATTCCTTTAGTGATGAAAGACTTAGCATGTAGAATGGGGTCTTTGATAACTAGATTTTTAAAACTGTCTACTGCTGAATTAAGATTACTTGTACTGGTTGTGTTCATTAAGTATTTAGTGACCACAGCACACATTTTCCATGCTATTGTTTCACTGCTTCCAGCATTTTAAATATTGTTCTCAAACTTCTTTGGAGAAGGAACCAGAAAATTAACACGAGTCCCAACATTTCAAACCAAATACATTCATAAGTTAGCTTTTAAAGCCCAGACTTATCAGCCTTTGAGAACTACAGAAGCCTGCATCTGTGTTTATTTCAGCCATCATTCCAGCTCCACATCTGTTGGAGACAGACCTGTTTATCAGTTGAAGAAGTACACAAATATCAGCAGACACCTTACCTGGGCCCATTGCTGTCTTTCCTCTTGGCTGAAACATTGCTTTGTTCTGTTTTTGCACCTCTGTCCATATGCTCACTGGCATTCCTTTCCACAATTTCTCCCTCATCCAGTGCCCTGTGCAAACGGTAATTCACCATCTTCAGAACGATAAAGAGAGCTGCTATCACCGGACAGTAGACAGCTACTATCATCATGGAAGAAGGAAGGGCCTTTCAAAAGAGAGTAAGAAAGAGTTAATGAACACAAGGGCAAATATTTTTAAGAATACATAAAGCTATCTAGAGTTTAGACATTTATTTCATACAGAAAATACTATACTGAAGATGAGGGTTTAAACACGCATCCCCTACAGCGAAACCTTGTGTGGAGATAGAAGTCTAACAACATTTAAAAAAAAAAAAAAAACAAAAAAAAGTGAAAAAAC
>JAAWXA010000009.1:4694031-4713301 GCA_038090715.1 Florisuga fusca
GGCAGGGAGGGGAGGAGCCCGCCATTGCGCCTGCGCGCAACCTCCTCAGCTCCCGGCAGCGCCCCCTAGCGGCTCGGAGGAAGGCCGGGCGGGGAGGCGGAGGCCGCGGTCGCCATGCGGGCCCGAACTCCACGTCCGAGGCGGGATCCGTCGGGATCCGCCCGGGTCCTGTGTACTAGCTTTGACATAAACCCTGTGCATGGTTTTGGTTTTCAAGTTGTCTAAAAATATTCGCATTTTTAGAAAATTAATAACAACTAATAAATACTGTGTGACACAAAATAACGCTGCCCGCGGCACCGGGAAGGGACGCGTCACTCGGTCCCCGGAGTGGTAGGGGGGATTGGTGATGTGCCAAGAGGGCCCTGGAAAATGAAGGGGGACTCAGCCCTTGGAAAGGGCTTTTCTTTCCTCCCTCTCAGGGCAGGAGGCGGTGTGACCTTGGCTGCAGGGCAGGGGGATATCCCATGGCGGACTTCTGATTATTTAGTATCAAGAAAACAACCTCAGTGGTTTTGTACTCAGCAGTTCAGGGGGCCCTCAGCGGTTTCAGGGCCCTCAGCGGTTACTGTTACAAAATGGTTTTATGAAACCCTCTTGGGGGTCCCACCACAGGGTTTTTTTTTCCTTTGCTTCCAATGGCAACAGTGCTGCCTTCCAGGAAGAACACAACCCGGAGCCCCACGAGTCCCTCGCGGATTCGTTTTCCACTTCCATGTGTTTTCATGGGGCACCAGTGCTGACCGAGGGACAGGACGTGGATTTGATGGCCCTAATGGGTCTCTTCCAGATTCTCTTGAGTCCCAGCTTTTCAAGCTTTCCCCATGGATAACCACAACGAAACAAACAAGAAAAAAGAATCTAAAAAACCCTCACGCCTCAAACAGAAAGGCACGGGGAAGGAGTTTCGAGAGTGCTGTCAGGCAGAGGAAAGGGGACATCTCCTTTAATGAGTAATTGCTGAGTATCCTCATTTAAATTCCCTGCCTTTTGCAGTCATACCTGAGGAAAAAGCAGCTTTAAGGATATGCTACGATACTGTCACTGCGGTGGCAAAAGCATTCCAGGGAGGTTCTGTCTTCCAACCCAATGACTGTCCTATTCCAGCAGTACAGGATGGGGGACCAGCACCTTCTGGGTCTCTGCTGCAGAGGAACTGCAGGAATGAAATAATCCAAGGACTCTGTCATGACTCATGATGAGCATGCATTTGGACTGCTGTTTTCAAGAAGTTGTGTTAATGCCACAGTCTCCACAGTGTTTTTCTCCCTGACAGGGAACCAATGGCAGCATTTGGCTATTCTTGGAAAACCAGAAGACAGAAGTGACTGATTCAAAGCAGATGTAGATGATCAATTTTTTTTGTTTTCTTTGTTTTGCCAGTGGGAAAGCAGGGAGAAAAGGACACAAAACTCTGACCGTGATGGCTGTCCTTTCCCAGTATACACAAACTAAAAAAAAAAAAAAATAAAAAAAAAATTAACTGTATTATTTCAAATAGTACATTTTTTAAATGCAAGACTGCTAGCAGTATTTTGCAAAAGAGCGTTTTTTCACTCTGTCAAACAGGCTTCAGATATGAAAGGAAAAAAAAAGGGAGGAGGAGGGAGAGAAAAGAGGAAAACAAAATCAAAAAACCTACATAGGATTATCATGGATGGAGAGGGGGAATTCCCTTTATCCTTTTGGGATCAAGCCAATCATGACAAGCCTCACCAGTTACAGTAAGCTCAGAAAGAACAAAACTAAGAAGTCTGTTTCAACTACATCACTTGCCAAAATACCATTAAAAATTAAATTTACAAACACAGCTGTTAAAGACAGCATTTTTAGGATGTTTTATCCATAAATATAATGTGATACTGTAATGACCAGGATTATGAAGTATTAGTTTTTCCAGCAGCTGTTTTATGAATGTTATGTAAAAGCTGTTCATCTCCACAAAAAGAAGGCAAGAGGGATAACATTCATTAATAACATGTCTGAAGGCAGTGGTAAATGCTTTAAAAACCTTTTTATGCTTCTGTTTAGGAGCCATTGATTAAATCTGGACAGATTTGCCTCAGCCTCATAGTTCTGATTCACGTTAAACAGCGCCCCTGTGTAAGAGGTTGGATGCTAGGGAATTGTATGGCTGCTTCCCCAGCTCTGCTCCTAAAAGTCATAGGACCAGAAAGAGAATGATAGAGGCTTGAGCAGGGCTTAAAGCAATAAAAACAGAGGCAACAAAGCACAAATATTACAGACCCAACCCTGATTCAAAACAGCATAGCCTAGTTTGGCACAGATAGCCCTGTTCAATAGCACTTAATTGTGGGATTATCTCATCTGTGTCCAGCAAAATAAGCAAGAGAATACCACATGCTTGAGATGACAATTATATTTCATTGTTTAACCATCTAAATGCAGACAAGCTGAAAAAAATAGGACACAAGATGGGGAAGTAATATTATTGGAATCTATCCATGCCCAAAGGTAAAATTGATAACAAGCCCACAGATATCTAAGAAAAATCCTTCCCTTAACATTTAAGGGAAACAGACCAACCACCCAGGGAAAGTAATAGCAGTAGGCTCAATCTAGGCATCAAATCTCTGCAATCCAATAAATAACTGGCTTATTTTCTGCATTCTACTTCAACATTACAGTACTCTTTTTCAGGTGGGGATTACTCGCTGTACAGAAAGAGGAAAAACAGGAAAAACAGAGCGCAACATAGGTGAAGAATGAACAATTTATTAGATAGTATATTTAAGAGAGTGGGCAGTAAATCAAATTATCAGAGATCAACCTATTTTTCTCCAGCATCTGTCTTGTTATTTATCATGCCAAGACTAAGGCAAAGAAGTAATTTGTCACATAAGCCAGCATTGCATAGGAGACCGGCTCAAAACTATAACTCTTATTTTGGCCAGACAATACTTGAATTCCATTTTTCCTCACTTTCTTGAGTATCTATACATGGTCAAATGTCCTCCATAAAACTACAGGCTATTAGGGAAACTTCCATAGCAAATTAATATGGTTAGGTCTCTTAGGTATGCCATCATATTCTTCAAGATATTGGTATTGAAGACATTTTATTGATATTAAAGATCTCACAAGATCATTCAAGGAATATTGATCATGTAATCATGTACACCAACGTTTTTCTTCATGACACACTCAAGTGGGTTGAAAGGACATTTGCAAAATCAGGGCAACAATATATGTGGTCCCCAGTAAAATGTAGGTTATACCAAACACTCTGATGGATAAAGCTAATCACAGATTCTTGACCAGCCTTATGAGCACACTGAAACTTGCCACAAATATGTTTCAACGTGTTGCCATTTCCAAGAAAAATATTGCAGCACATTTTGCACCACTCAGTCTCTTGTGTTCTCATTCAGGGGAATGAAGTTCTACCCTTCCCCCACAGGCATTTTTTTGTGGCATACCCAAAATTGTAATTTTTTAATTCATTGAAGAGTACTCCTAAGTTTCATTAAGAAAATAACTCTGGTTCTTAAAACAAAAGGTGAAACAAAGTTAAAAATAATATTTTGCCTAAACTGAGTGGAATTTAGTATGTTCAGAAATGAGCTTCTGATGGGCACTTCCTTGTAATTTTTCTTTACAGTTATCATCACAGTGCAATACCAAGATGTAAGTAGCTAATAAAACAATCAGCAGAAAATAAGGAAAACACAGATTTACTCATTTTGAAATTATGAGGGTTGGGACTTCTCTCTCCATGCTAGATAACAGAATTTGTTTTCAGATTAAGTTTAACAAACTAGACCTTGGTGGCTCACTAACAACTTTGGTTTACATCTTCCTATTGATCCTTGTCTTAGGATCTAGCTAGCCAGCAGCCTTACAGTCTTGAAAAGAAAAAAAGACTTAAGTAAATTTTTCTTTACAATTGAGAGAGAAGTGCACCTAACTTTTTTATTTCCTGAAAAAGCAGTAGTTGAAATACATACTTATTACTTTGGGAACTAAGTGTCTTTGCATAATTTTAATTCCTGACTTTTTTCCCCACCATTTCCCTGTACCTTAAGAGAAGGGTTTCCAAATTCAAAACACTGTCATAAATTGTGATGAATGTGTTTTATTCTCTCATTGTCTCATATGAGAATTAAGAAGTAGGCCTATTTGTAAGGGTGATAGAAAGCAGAATGTCATTCTACAGTATTTGTTAGCCTGGTTTCACTGCAAGATAGATGATTTTCTTATAAAACCTCTCAGGAGGTTGTTCTAGATTCATGTTTAGGTACAGTAGAATGTTTTTTGACAACTGCAGGACTCTACTGAACACGCTGGCATCTGCTATCAGCTTATCTATTATTTGCACAGTTTTTAAACAAACTTCTAAACATCAGCCAGATCCTTCCCCAGACAACACTTCCATTCTAGCAGAGAAGTCAGAGCATATTCAGCCTGACACACCAGAAGATTGCTTTGCAATTACTATGTGAAAATCAGACCTGTCTATTATTCATTCTCCCAACTAGAATACAGCCTTTAGAGACAATGAGAATAATAACCCTACTGTTCCAGGACAGAGAAGGCATGGATCTACTAGCAGAAAGGTTACCTGGCAGGAGACCTCCTCTCCCTGCTGTGCTCCTAGGGTCACTCTTCAGAGCATGTGATGCCAGCCCAGGGATGTGCAAGGCTACAATCTGTCTTTATCACAGCCATGGCACCAAATGAACTTCCAGATCCACCTGTCCTTTCAGGATACACCCTTGTGGAGTGGGATAAACCATTTCCTCTTCTTCAGTGGGTGTCAACATAGTCATTGCCCTTCCACACCAAGAAAAGGGAAAAAAGGTTTGGGATTCTGGTTTGTTTTTTATATTTTTTCCCTTCTTTTAACCATCCCTATGACTAATACATCTCTCCAGAGTACTTTACAGTGTTGCTTGGGGAGAAATCAATTTGCTGATTAGAGGATTCTAATTACTGATCTACAAACAGCTGAACCATGAAGCTCACAGTCCCATTAATCCTGCCCTTGCAGTTTGCCTGCTGCACCTTTTGAGTATGTAAGCTCTTTTTGTACACTCTCAGAGCCCTGTGGCTTTCTCGAGACAAAATGAGCAGACCAAAGTGAGATTGTCTCCAAACAAGCACTTACATCAGTTTCTTATTATCAGGGTGTGCTGAAAGGGGAAAACCATTTAAAATAGATCCCCAGAGACAAAGAAGTCCCGTGTCAGCTAAGAAAAAAAGAATTCTTACCAGCTTGTTGATGGCAACCTTCTGTAACTTGCCACTAAAACAACAGCCTCTTTGACTCCTTTCTCCAGGAGTTGGCTCTATACAGCTTTCTGCTGTACATTTTTAGCAGCTACATGGGCCTCAGTCTCACTATCCAACCTCTTGCAGCTGCTTCAGTGTGGCTGAAAAATCAATTAGCTTAATATTTGCTAGAGACAGAGTGCAGTTTTAAGATGAACTTTTCTTCTACAGGTGGTTCTGTTAGGATGTCTTGCAAGAAAATTGCAATAGCATCATCCACTTTCATGTTACAGGACCTACGTCTGTGAATGTGTCCATACAGAAATCATACAAGGAAGTGTCTTCAGTGTCCCAGTGACCATAAGGTCTCTCTGAATAAGAGGAATTGTACAAGAATTGCCTAAAACCACCATGGAGATGAAGCATAATAAGCAAGGCTAAAATTAGAATATCCAAACACCCAGCTGGCAGTATTTTAGCAGCATTTATACCACTTTCTTTAAAGTACAACATAGTGGTGTCTCACTGTAAGAAATTTCTACCGAACAACGATTCACAATGATACTGGGATGAATTCCTATTTAAGATCTTTGTTCACAGGTTAAACCTTTTGTCTGAGTTACAAAGCTCCCATAGCAAATGAGTCCATTTTCTCAATTTTGAAGGATTGCCTCACGCTTACGGCCTTTTTTAGCCATTTTTCTAAGAAAGTTAACCCTTTTGAATTGGTTGGTCCCTGCCTAGCCTGGGGTCTCAGTTTAAAATACATTGTCAGAGGCAGAATTATAAAAAATATTAATGCCTACCAATGAAAAGAGGCCAAAATTAGGAGGAAATGTGAGCAGAAGTTTAAGAATAAGCTTAAGAGGTCTGGCTTCCTACCAGGGAACTGTGAAGACCTGTGCAATAACAAGTGGCATTGCAAGGCAATAATGTTGTAGGGGACCGAAGTCACAACTTCATGCAAGTGGATTTCATAAAAGTATAGAGGTGCGCTCGGGCAGATCAGTTCAGAGGCCTTGGTGCCTTGGCAGTTTCCCTAGATCTTTCTTGGATTTCAGCTTCATTCTGAATAAACAGAAGACTGATTTTATATTTCTGTCTGACTTCAACTCCTTTGCTAACTGTGCATGTAAGACTCCTTGCTGAATACAGCCTTGTCTGAAGTGGAATATGGCAGTGACTGTGTGCTTTAGTAGGAGGTGTGAAGAATAATTTTGACATTCAACATTATTGGAAACGGTATGTAATTCATTGCCTTAAGATGGAATGTGGCCATGGTTAACAACCTGAATTTGAGAAAAGAACTGCAGAATCTCAGTTTTAAATCCCTCTTGGAAGGTAGTATCTCAAGTCACAGGCTGCTTCAGAACCAATGTAGGTCGTTTTCACCAGAAGCAGTGCTATTTTTTTTTAAACAACCGAAGTTTAAATTCCCAGAGATGTTGTCTGATTTATACTGTCAAGAAATCTCAAGCTGCCTCACAAGATCTGTCCCTTCCTGTATTCTTCTTTCTGTTCTCCAGAGGTCTCCCGGGTAAATATTGAGCAGGTCAGACCTGCTTAGTGTAGGAGATCTGATGAAATCACGCCCTGAGGTGTTGTGACTATTTTTGTACTATTTGCTTGAACTGGCAGTGCCTGAAGATACAGTTGACAGATTTCAGAACGTGAAGATTATTAATATGGGGGAAGTGCCTTGAAACACTGACACTTTATAGCAGATATAAAGTAACTTGGATTCCAGCAATCCTTTAAAGAGGTATTAAAAAAAAACAAAACCAAACCTGTATGAGCTACCCAGTGAGTAACATTCCAGGAATCACAGAGGCATAGACCCAGGCTGTCCCAGACAATTTTTCCTTATTCCCTAGGCCATGTTTTCTTTAAGCACTAGCTAAAGGAAGCTACAGCCATACCAGTGCATGAACCAAATGAAATCAGGCACAAGTACAGCAGAATGAGGGAAGCCTGAAGGAAGTGTGATGAGAGCTCTATTAGAGAGGACATACGGTTTTAAAAGAAAGGGTCTCTGGCAGCCAGCTGGAGGTGGCATAGTTATTCATAAGGGAAAAAACCAGCAGCTACAAAGATCTTCTTCCTCCCCTGCTGGCTGAATAGATTTGTTGCAGCCATTCAATGGGCAACTGGCTGTAACCTAACAGCATTTCCACATTTTCCAAACAGCATTTGATGTTAAGCTGTTTTAGGAGGAAGTTATTACTGTAAAAGAGACCCATAGCCATGCAGAAACATGACACACACATTCAACTCAAACTTGCAGCTCCCACTTTCAGCTAGCTCATTGCTATAACCCATTAAGGCAATCCTTGGCAACACAGAGCACACATATGCATGTATATAGATGTATGTGTTCATGTACATATATAGATACACCACAGGTTCTGAAATACCTAATTTTTCGTGGAAATATTTTTGCATCTGCATTTGCTGAGAGTCTTCAGTCTGTTTGTACATCATTTTTTGTACACTGTTTTAGTTTTTACACTTATCTGTGTATCCGTGAGGTCTGTGGTCAGCATCCTTTGCCCTCATCAGTACAGGTAAGACCATCAACAGCAACAGCACGGGGGCACAATATTGAATAGGGCACTATATGCAGCCAAGGAAAGTAGACTTAAAAATAGATTCATGTTTTGCAACTCCACAGTATCTGCTAAGTGTCATTAATACTAATGCATGTGTTAGAATTTAGGGGTTTTTTTTAACCTATGGATGAAAGCAACTTGCAGAGGAGGTGCCTGTAATTCCTTTGTACAGGTCTTAAAACCGTTGCAAATTGAGTGACAGTCTGGTTCATGATCTAAACCACTGACAAAGACAGCGTCCAGACCTCCCAGGTCTCAATTTACTAAGCAGAGTGATGTTTCACATAAAGAGCATCTGCACAAACTGTCAGCGCTTCTGCAGAGTCAATCCAAGACAGGTGAGCTTTTTCTTCGTTCAGAAACAAGGCAGTGGGATGAAACTAAGTCTGTTAATTCTTCCTCTGTATGTATTTACTGTATGAAATTGTTCCCCACTTCATATCAAGAACAGATGCTGAACAGCACAGTGGTGATTAAGCTCACATATTGGAACTGCAGGCAGATTCATTTCAACTCTCAGCCAGCCAAAAGGTTTTTCTATCAACTGTACTTGTTGGTCTATCCCCTTGATGGAAGAAAGCCACAGGAGATGATCTGAGAGGGTGGATCCATCAGCAGCCCTTTGCAGAGTTCCTTCCTGATCCTTTTCTTAGGAATGAGAGATTTTGCCCATCATGGAGCAGCTTCATGCATCTTCCCTCAGGACAGATTCTCAGGGATCTTCATGCATTCATAGGAATGTGTATTTCCCAAGGCCACTTGCATGGATACCTTGTGCAGCTGCTGGTCTCTGGGCTCCAGGTTTGGCCACAGAGCACTGTCTGTGTTAGTAACATTAGTATATTTATTTCACTGGTGCATTCTTTATTAGTCTGCAGCATGCAAAGACATATTCTGCCCCTTGGGAAACCTTTGATGGATTAAGCAATGAAAAGGAAAAAGTAGAAAACTGTTAGAGAACAAAGGTGCTCGACCTAGGTGTAGGTGCTGGTGACAGTCATGTATTTCTGATCACACCTGCTGGAGAAACCCATAACCTTTATCCTTCCAGAGGCCATTCCAGAAATGACTGCAAAATGGCCTGTAAATACTTTTCTGGAGGTAAACAATGGAAATGACCTAACATTAAAAAATAACCCTAAAGGCAAAAAATCAGAAACAACTTTGAAACAAAGGAAGGGTGGAGTAAGCAACCCTTTTGGAGAGATGTATACTCTGCTTCATGCTGCTTGTAGTACCCAGAAATGCCAGTGAAGTTGCACCAGAAATCTGTAGGCTATATGCCTATGGATGTTATATACAGTGTTCTAAACATTATAGAAATTAGGGAACCTTTAACAAAATTTGCATCAGTTAAAATTAGATTCAGAGTGATTTATCTTTTTTTGCCATTGTTTCAGCATTTGACATGACATGAAAAGAGGAGGTTTTGTTGCAAGCAGTATTTTAACCACAAAAAGCTCTTTTGCAGTAGAAAATGTACTTCCAAGATTTAATTCAATACTGAATGTTACACAAATCATATGAAAAACAGTCTTGCTGTCGTAACAACAGAATTAAGCACAGGTGGCCAAAGTATTTTTACTATTGGACTGAATTATGAATTTCTGGTACACACTGCTGCTTCATAGTTATGTTGGTAGTAATGCAACTAAATGATTTCTTGTAAATCTTTAAATGGCATATGATGGAAAACAAAACATTTTAAATTAAAAAGAAATATATGTAAGTCAAAGCTTCAGGCATAATTTCACAAGCTTCATATTGAAAAACATCTTTATTCACAACTGTTACTTCTACTGACACAGGGAAACCTGCACTCAACTTGATTTTATTTTTTTTTTAATGTAGAAAGTCTGTAGGGTCTGGGCCTTGCAAACAGTTCAGATCTGATAATAATACAACTTTTCAGAAGCCTCCCTTCTGTCTTGCTCGTTACAACAAATCTAAACAGCACATACTTTCTCAAAAAAGACTTCCAACTGATTGACAGGCCTGGTAGAAGTTTCTGTTGTGTGCTATCCTCACTTGTTGTGTGCACCTCCTGGTTCAATGAACCCCATCATCTCATAAACTTTGAGACAAAGTTTATGTGACAGCTTTGAGTTGTCAGATTTTCTCATAAATGCAACAGAGAAATTGTGAGGGACTGAGCTAAAAGGAGTGATGGAAGAATATCAGCTCTAGGTTAAAAGTGTTCAGCAGGAGTGAGACTGATGTCTCCAGAAAAATCCACCCAATTCAGTTAGATTGAGTGACCTTCTAGGAAATTCAGCAGGAGGTGGTTGCACATGCAGTGTGTGTGGCCTTGTGTAGTCTACAGGGAAAAGAGAGATTGTGTTACTGAAAGCTTATCCTTCATAAGAACACCTCAGCTTCTTCCCACTGATAACCATTGTCTTTGTGATCCATCTTTCTTTCTAACACTTTCTATCCAAAATAAAGGTAGGAGTGTGCTGAGAGCTAATCCTTCTCTCTGGATGCAAGCCTGTAAATTGTCATGTTCTCTGAATTGGTCAGTAGCAGGGCAGAGAAAAAAGCCAGGAGTCCTAGATATGTATGTACAATCACATTTGAATTAAAATGAATTTATGTGAAAATTAAATAATCTGCCTTCCCTTACTGCAGTTTTTAAGAAAAAGGAAGAAGGTTACATCCCAGAAGCATGTGTTTCTTTTTTCTCACTCGTGTGGCACCCTGGGAATTTGTAATGGCACATGTAAATCACATGTAAGATTAAAAAGGGTAAACTGCAGGGCAAATAGGAAAGAACTGAAATTAATCTTGGTTTCAGAAGATAAAATAGTCATTCTGAGGAAGAAGCTGGAAGAAAAATATGGTAAGGGTAGTATGAAGCATGGACCATGAGGAGGGGTATTGCAAGGAGGAACTGAGTGTCTAGGGAAGCTTATGGACCTATGTCTCCCAAACCTCTTTGCAGACCTAGATGTGGCTGGGTTCAGTGGTATCATTCACAATAAAATGCAGATAAAGAGAGTTTCTGCTTTTATTGAGGGCAGCTGTGAGATGGTTTCTTGTACATGCTAGAAGATGACTGGATACAATTCTATTTTCAGTCCCATGCCTCTGGCTGGGCCTACTGGCTGTGGGATGTGGGCAAACTCCCTCCTGGATGGGTGAGAACTCGAGCAGATGAAGTGCTCAGGAGCGAGATGACTCACACTGCCTCATTCCTTCACTATTACACAATTTGACTTTTTTTTTTTTTTCTCCGAAGAAAGGTTTTCTTTCACATTCTTTCTGTCATTTTTTTCCCCCCACCAGTAAAAACGCCTGCCTTTACCATGATTTCACCCTGAAATGGGCAGGGAGCTCCATACTGCAACCTGGCAGGGTATCAAAAGGTCCATTTTCTCAAGGGGAACAGGAAAAGGTAATAATAGTTGGAGGAACTGGAAAACAAACGTCTCCTTCTCCGACTACAATTGTTCCATCCCAAAGTGAATGAAAACAATGAGCCTTCAGCCCCGAGGAAACAGCGTGCAGCTCCAGCAGGACCAAAAATAACCCGGGCGAGAATTTCTTCATTGTTAACCGCAGGATGGAAAAACGGAGCCCTCGCTCTGTAGCCGGCGCTGCCGCTCCGAGGCTCGCTCGCTGCGCCCCGAGGGCTCCGCGGGTCCCGGCTGCCCCGGATCACCCCCACCCCCCACCTGATCCGGCTGCCCCCCCGTGCCGCTCAACCGCTGCCCCTGGGTCTTCCCTGAGACCCGCCCCATGGAGGAGGGATTTCTGCCCTCACGAAACCGAAGGTTTGCTCCTTCTGCTGTGTTCATGGAGAGCGATGAGAGTATCACTGCCAGTGAGTTACGGGTGGTTCGCACTACCCGCTAAGAATGACCAAATTAAGTGTTGGAAGGTTCCTGTCGATGTCATGTTGTGGCTTGTACCACCGGAGCCGGTCTGAGAAGAGAGGGGCTGACGCTGCAGCTCCTCGGCATGGTGACACTCCCACACCCATCATGAGACCTGCATCGACAGCGATCCTCCTCCCCAGACATCTCTGGCGTTTGCTACCCTTTCCTTTTATTATCCACATAAAGAAATTCTGCCACAATATGGACAATTTAAGCACGAATGCCATCTACTAGGGTCAAGTAGGCAAAACTTTTTATAAGCTCCCATTCAATAGGAAGGAAGCACATTTCTTTGCTGATAGTGAAATTATGCCATACCAGGAAGCAGAACCGTGTGAAAATAGGGAAATGAACATTTTGTAGCCATTTCAATGGTCTCACTGCAACACACTTTATGTATGCATTTAAAAATACTATAGGCAAATAGCATGCTAGGTTTTCCTGAAATGGTGGGTTCTGTTCAGTGCCTCACAACCCCAGCAGGTACCTGCCTGAAGTCCTAGGGAGATGCTTGCTTGTGTCCCAGGCTTCAGTCCTCTCAGACTCCCATAGGAGCACCGTGGGGTCAAGTGAGAGGAGATATTGCAGTGGAATAGTGGGAAGGCTCTGCTGGCATGAATTTGAGGTGAACAGCAAATGAGCATTAAAGTTGTGAGTGAATTATATATGTAGCTCATTCTGTCGCATTCTGGCTCATTCTGACACCATTCTCTGCTAGCTTGACACAAGTTACAGTAAAAAAAAACATATTAAAAAATCTGAGAGCTGGAAAACTTTTTATTTTGACTGTTCTAAAAATCCCCTTTTCCTGGAAAGCCAAGTGACTTCTTGTTTTGAATACAAGGGTCAAAGCCAACTTCAAGAAAGGTCTGATTATTACTTGTCTGTCCATAAACATTGTATGTAAAGTCATCCCTGTGACCTTTTGGGATGGCAGCTGAGGACCCCCACTTCCCAGTGATGCAAAAATTTCAGATTCTAACAGCAGTGAAGCAGGAAGACTTATGCTGGATATATGTGCAGAAAGCCTATCATTTATACATTAACAAATCTCACTCATATGCGCCCTTTTGTTGGCACAATTTGGAGGGGAAACACCACCCCAAGAAAAAGAAGGAGGCATGTATCCTTTAGAAGTTAATTACATTTAATGTTATCTTTTGAAAGCTACTCAGGAACCAATTAGAGTCAAAGACACTCAGCAGTTTGCAGCATGGGACTGATCTGCTTAGGCCAAGTCCGTGAATTGCGCTTCCCTCGTTCTACAAAAGCTTCAGCTGTACAGTGCATGGTGCTTTGACAGTATGCAGGACCAGAGCCCACCAGATAAGACTGCCAGTTAGGGAAAAGAACAACAAAAAAAAGGTCAATAGATAATGCAAGTGAGTTCTGCAATGGAAAGGCAAACTCCTTGAGATGGTTGCAATGGTGTAACGTGAAATACCTGCCCTGGCTCTCTCTGGATCTGGTGCTGCCTGTACTGAGAGGCAGCCTCACTATAAAAACACAGTGTGTCTCTCTACCCAGACTTTAACTAAAAGATCAAAACAGAGTTAGGACCATTCCCTGTAAGTACAAGGAAATCCTTTCATAAGTTGCCTTATGAAGTATCTAATGAGTACAATATAATATTTGATCTTAGTCACCAGGCACTGAGTAGATACTATATGCAGAAACCAAGACAGAAAATTTTCCAGTAGTGAGTAATACATTTTTTAAAGAGGCTCCTCTAACTAATTCTGCTAATGATTTAAACTGTGATTTCTAATAAGAGGAGACAGCAGGCAAATGTTGCCTATTCCCTGAAGACAGCATGGAAAAAAACAATTACTACTGCACTGACCTAGATGGTCTTATTTTAGATTGAGGTTTATTATTCTGAATAGTAAGTTAACTTACTAATACAACTTAGAGAAAAAATACAGCCTCAATCAATAATAGGATTATTTTATTCCAAATGAAAAGGCTATCCATTTGATGTCCATAACCGTGTGATGACAGATTTTGCATTTACCATTTTGGCACAAAGCTGTAATTTGGACATGAATGCTGATAGCCAGTGTATGTTGCAGGAATAAATTTTTCATCTGTCTCCTGACAGATGATTTGAGTTCAGATGCAGGATTCTTCATTTCGGTGTTGTATTTCTGAAGTTATTCAAGGGTGGCTTCTGTGACCTGAAAACTGGCCCAAAGGCTTTGTTGGACAAACTTAAAACCTAAACAAAATCACAGGCTAGCTAATATCTTGTTTTCCATCTTGGTTTTTGTTATTTCCAAAGAAAACCTCATTGCCCTCACAAACAAAGGAGACTTGGTCATTCCTTGGACAGAAGGCCTTGAGGGGAAGATGAGATGCCAGGGGCAATACAGAGCACTCTACAACATATGCTGGCTGCAGCACTCAAGGTACTGTGCTGCTGCTTTATTTTGCACATAAAAAGGAAGATCAAGGCTACCAGCAGCTATAAAGTTTTCAGAAAGTTTTTGAGAGGTTTGCTGAAGTGTTTTTACTGTCTGGTGGGAGCATTTGCATTGCACTAATCGCAGGTGCTTTATTCAGACAAGTTTAATTTTTGTTCCACACACTTTCAAAACTGTTGTACAACATTGCCAGAGTGGCACTGAGGTTCTGATGTTCCTCTGCAGGAGCAGCAGCCCAACCAATGATAAATTAAACATGAGCTATGAATGTGGCTTGGACAGAGATATGCAAATACTTGAACACAGTATGCAAATGGAAGTGATAACTAAGCCAAAATAAAACATTATTTCTCTTAGCTGTATATCTTTTAGTCTTGGCAGAAATCTCATTTGAAAGTCTTCCTCTGTTTTACTTTTTCCTATAGGGATGCTGATAAATGTGTTAATGTTTCATGTTACATGTAAAATTGTATTATGACCTGTAATAATATTCATGCAATCTTTGCTATATTTTATTATCATAACAAAGCTAAATTTTAAAGCCAGGCTTGCCTGCAAAATAAACTGGAAGCTCTCAGATTTTGGCCCAGAATTTCCACTCTCCAGTGTTTTTAGTCTTCTTTTATTTTCCAGGTCATCTGTTCTATGGAGAAAGAAGACATAGCCATCTGGGAGATTAGCATATATATTTTATGAAGCAGAGTAGAGCTCTCTCTTTTACTGACTCAGATGCTAAAGACCCAGATTTGCATCCTGACTCCTAGCTAGCACAGCAGAGTTCATGAAACTTCTGTTGCCAGTGGCTTACCTTTCTCCTCTGCATGAAGAACAAATCTACACTAAAGCTATGTTGACAAAGCACTACTGGTCTAAAGTGGGAAAAAACACCACAGTTCAGCTTCACAGCCATGCAAAGAGTCAATTTTTAATGACAGTAGAATCCATTTGTCAGTGAAGCTTGAATTGTTTGAGATTATCAGAATTTGATCAAACAAATCTGTCTAGTGGCATGAGGAATACCACCAGAGTGGTGGATATAGTTCTATCTGCAGATATAACCATGGAACACAGCTGAGATATATCCTCTGAAATGTGTAAGAGCCAAATTAGAGCATTAGTGCTCAGTTAATTTAAGATGCAATATAAATTACCACTGTAATTTTTCTTCTTTCTGGACATTCCAGTATTTTAGTTTAGTTTAGTTCAGTTTTATTAGCATTCTGTTTTTTTTCTCTTCTGAGAGTACAGAAATTAGAAGCCTGGAGTGCCAACATCTTGATAGCCAGTGTAGATCTATAGCTATGGACTGTCACAGTGGTAACATTATTATAGAGCTGCTGAGTTCAGTAAAGAGAGAGCAAAGGCATCCATTGAGAGAGTAATAGTTTGGTAGTCTGCACAAGTATCCAGAAAAGACAGGGCAAAAGCTGAGATGATAATCATAATTTTATATGAATGATGGAATTGAATAAGCAGAGTACTTTCTATAGCTTCTTAAAACAAGGGATGGGGATAGACTGGATAGATTGGCCTTTTTGTTCTCTAATAATTTGGGTTTTGTTGTTGTTGTTCTCGGTGTTACTTTTTGGTTTGGTTTTGTTTTGTTGGTTGTGGACTGTTTGGTTGTTTTTTGTTTTGGTTTGGTTTCTTATGTAGATGCAAAAAACAAGCATTTATTAGAATTCTGGGTCTAGAATTCCCAGTTTGAACTACATTCAGAGTATCATCTGCATTTTGCAGAACAGACACACCATTTTAAACATGCAACAAAATCTGTATCCAAACTTTGGGAAGTACTGAGTGTGTATTCAGATACAGACCTTGAGAACTGGATCTGTTGTATCTAGAATCTAATTCCCATTATTCAGATCTGATGAATAATAATGGGAACATACACAGCCTTATTAGAAAAGACATAAGAAAGTGTAGTATTTAGGCTATATGTTTACCAGAAAGGTATGCAGTTTAAAAATATTTCTGTATCTAGCAAACACTAAAATGCCATCTTACACAGACTGCATGCAGAGTCTTTAATGTTCTCTTCTTCTGTCTTTTGCCAGCTATGGATATGTATATTTATGTTTACTGACTCTTCTATTTACCTTGATCCTAAGAACAGCCTTGCAGTCTGGCCAAATCTCCTCATTCAGAAACCAGTTTCTTTTCATAAAAGATGCCAAGAGAAGTCTATGGGAATGGAAAATGCTATCATGACTCTTTAGAACTTTTCCCTGGATACTCTCCCAGCTCCAGGTAGTGGCTGCTCTGGGCTTCCTGAGCTGGTCACACCATCTCTGTAGGAACAAACACAGAATCAGTGGAAAAAAAATTTTAAAAAAAAGGGCGGAAAAGAAAAGGGCATCAGTGGAAAAAAAAAAAAGGAAGGAAGGAAAAAAAAAAAAAAGAAAGAAAAAGTGTAAGATGTCTCTGAGAAGGAAGGTTGTGGACTTTAGTATCAAGGCGTTCCACTAGATGGCGAGGTTCTGTCTCGGCAGGGTCGCTACAGCAGGGAAGCCCAACTTCACACAAATCCCTTTCCTCCTATCACAGTTTTCACCGTTGGTAACATAACTCTGTCCTTTAAATCTATCAGTGCTTTATAGCGGTGTTAGGCAGATGAACGACAGGAGGCCTCTGTCTCCTTATGTCTTACTCAATTTTTCATATTACAATTTTTAAAGCACGATGATCACAAAAAGCATAATAATTCCCTGTGTGAATTAAAGAAATGCTTTTTTTTTTTTCCCCTAAATAAAATTGGACACAAAAGTATTGCATGGAGCTGAGGTTGACTTAGTTAGGGACATTAAATATCATCCCTTCAGAATCCATCTCTATCATCTATTATTTGAACTCCAAAAATTACAAATTACATTTTTTTTACTCCTTGGCTTCACGATCAAGTCAAAGTAACCTAACTTTGGGCTGTGACTGAAAGGGCTTGAGTCTGCTGTTCCTTTCACCTCTCCTGTCCTGCTTCCCTACCTTGTGCTGGCTTTAACAACTGTGTGTACAGTCCTAACCTAAGTCAAATCCACCTAAAAAGTCAGTGGGTAACGAACTTTTACTTGGTGGCTGAGCTTTCAGTGAGCAAAATGGGCTGGAATGACTCTAAAGCCATTCAGTCACTACTGCTGCAACCAGGAAAGCGGGTCAGGCACGTAACAAGGGGCAGGAAAGTCCCTTTCAGCAACAGAGTAATTGGATAAGCTTACTCGAACTGTAAAAACACACCCTTAAGTAACAAAAGAATAATTGAGAGGATGCATCCTCAGCTCTGCCCTCTGCTGTGAACTTTGTGGAGGGAAAAAAACCCAAAAAGGAACCCGAAAAAAAAGTCAGTTTCCTGTAGGATCTGCTGCAATACTTGTTACTAAAATGCATTTGGGTGAAGGTTTTTTCTCCGAAAACAGGCAAAGAAATTAAACTACTAGATCTTCAGAATTCTTTTTAAAGCAAAAACACTGGTGCTTCCTAAGTGTAGCAGCAGAGTGCTAGTAGAGGGATAAAAGACAAACAAAGCCCCATTGCATAAAATTTAGGAAGTATTAGCAATTATTCTGTACACAAAACAAACACTTCATTAGGAAATGGACTTCTTCTTTTTTTAATTAATCTTGCAGAAAAAGAATTGTGTAACTCCATTTACAAAACACTAAAGAAAAAAATAAGCTAAATATTTTATGTAAGTGGGAAGACATCAAATATGATCAGGCTACCTGGAAATCTCTTTCAGCATCAGTGGGCTTTGTTACAATGATGCACGAACAGAGAGTTTTCATTTCCAATTTTACCCCTGAAAATGGCACGAGGATTTTAAAGGAAACTGAAAAGGAAATTGGCTCTCCCTTTTATATCACTAAATATGAACAGGTTCCGTTCACAAGATCTTCCCAAGCTGTAAAAATGTTGGCAGCAGGAGAAGGAATTTGTATTTTCAAGACCAAGAAGGTATGTTTGTATATATATATATACATATACACACCATTTTTGAGAATGAGAAATAAATTCTGTGGTTTAATTTTTAGTACAGGCATTCAGCAGGGATGCAGCCAGGTTAACTTGTCACCATGTCACACCTGTGCTTAAGTACAGACACACAGGGAAGAGCTTGCAGACAAGGCCTTTCCTGGCTCCTGGCCTTGGTTTCTGGCCTAAGCCCTCAGCTCCAGGGGGGGCACTGCACAGAGCTCTGTGGATCTCTGCGGTGCAGGAGGCCACCACGATGACCCAGGAGGGGCAGGAAGACTGTCATGGAATCAGAGAATCTTCCAAGTTGTAAAAGACACCTGTGGATCAAGTCCAACCATCATCCCTACTGCAGAAAGTGCTCCTGTAAACCATATCCCCCAACAGGGATCCCCCACATTCAGGGATGGTTAGTCTACCACCTCCCTGGGCAGCGTATTCCAGTGTCTGACCACACTTTCTGTGAAAAATGTTTTCCAGATGTCCAGTCTAAACCTACCCCCTTGCACCTTGAATCTATTGAATCCATCTTGTTCTGTAGCTCATTACCTGTGAGAAGAGACCAGCACCAACCTCTTCCATGTCCTTTCAGGTTGTTTCAGAGAGTCATGAGGTTTTCCCTCCTCTTCTTCAAACCAAACAGTCCCAGCTCCTTCTTCATTGGATTTATTCTCCAGGCCCTTCCCCAGCTCCGATGCCTTCCTCTGCACTCTCTCCATCATCTCAATCTCTCTCTTAAAATTCTGGTGCCCCAAACCGGACACAACACTCAAGGTGTGGCCTCACCAGTGCTGAGTACAGGGGGACAGACACCTCCCTGCTTCTGCTGGCCACACCATTTCTCATACAAGCCAGGACGCCAGTGGCTTTCTTAGCCACCCAGGCATACTGCTGGACACGTCACCCCCAGGTCACCTCCAGACACACTTCTCCAAAACAACCCGAACCTTGGGTTGTGGTGACCCAAGCTGCAGCGCCACTTGGCCTAGTTGAACCTCATGCTGCTGTCCAGCAGACCAACACACCCCGTCTGACTAACGCTGTCAATCGGGACGGACCGCCCCGGCGACACACGGACACCACCTCGAGTCCCCACCGCCGACACCCACACGAGAGGCCCAGGAGCTGGGGAGGGCAGGAGGGGGGGCTGTCTCTTATA